>CM030365.1:78466608-78906608 GCA_017893485.1 Hemerocallis citrina | reverse complement strand
ACAAGGTGCCAGAATTAAAATAATATGATAAGCAGTTCGCTATAACAACTAGATAAAATAGCGACTGAAAGAAAAACAACATGAAGTAGTAAGGAAGCAGCAACGATCGTCTAGAGAGTTTGCTCGTCGGGTCCATCAGTACTTGTATAATTATTAACTCAAAGAAAAATAGAAAAGTTCCCGTTAGAGCAAGTTTCGGGCAGCAAGTAACAACAAGCAGTAAAAGGGATAATATAACAAGATATAATATGGAAGAAACAAGAAGTAGAAGTACAAATACAATCTGGAAGTAAGCAAGGAACAAGGGCAATATGATCATGTAAGTAATAACTGTAACTAGTGTATTCTAGACTTCAAGGTATAAGCAATTGATAACCTAGGCTCAGTTAATCGATAATCATGTAATCAAGGATCATGTAATCAAGAATCATGTAATCAAGAATCAAGAGTCATGTAACGAAGAGTCATGTAATCAAGAATCATGCTTAGTAAAAATCTCGAGTTTATCTGTTTTATTAACTTATCTAATGCACGCAATCATGTGTCCCATACCACAAGTTCGATACATATCAATCATGTGACGTTTAGACTTAAGTAGTGAATTCTATAGGATTATATACTCGGGTTTTCCAGTGATAGTATCAAGACATGTAATCATGAATCATGTAATCGAGAATTATGTAATCAAGAATTGTGTAATCAAGAATCAAAAATCAAGAATTACTATTTCGGAAAATACGGGCCCCCTTCTGAGTATACTCCCCTATATTGTCCACTATTAAGCCGTACCCTTATAACCCCGGCTTGTTATTCTTTTATAATTAATTATGAACATGCAGTTGGTACGACTAGTGGAACGGTGTAATCAAATAGTTTAGTCAAGGAAAATATCAAGGGCAGTAATCATGGACATGAGACGTAAAACGAATGCATGTATCGAGAGTAGTTTTTATAGAATTATCAAGTGGTATAAAATGCATTCTATCAACCTATTATATCTATGCAAGTTATTATTATAAGAACAATAATACACTCAACTCATTAAATATGAAAAGTAATGGGTTTATATATAAAAACGTAGAGATGAATTTTTAGACAACTTGACATATTTGCATTCAAATTCACTTTCCCGTTGTTACAGAAAAGAAAATCCAATTCTGTCAGAGATTCTAGAAAGTAGACTCTCTTCCGGTTCTAACGCATATTCACACTATACATTCTAGAGACAGTAGTTATGCGTACAAACTCATTCTTCTCTGGTTTCGATGTTTCGCGCGCATTCTGAAAATTCAGAGACAATACTAAAATTGCAATATCTCACAGTCTATACATCGGATTGAGAAAATATAGGATGTTTCGGATATCTAGACTCGAAGGGCTACGATTTTCATGTAGAAAGTTTTTCGATCCAGTATTGGAAACATGGTCGAATTCTCAGTACAAGAGACCGGTTAGTAATCCCGTACAGGTTCAGAAATTCACGATATACCTCGGATTGAGAAACCGTAAGATGTTATGGATTTGGGACTCGATGGACTACGATTTTCACGTAGAAAATCTTCAATCCAGTATCAGAAATATGGTCGAATTCTTAGTGCAAGATCAAGAAATTTAGAGATGGTAAGGTTGAATATTCGTTCACTACAAGTAAATTACCCTACAATGGCGTTTTTACCCCGGCGCTTTCAATAAACGCCGGGGACGAACGAAGTTACTATCTGGCTAATAAAAAAACCCCTTAATTCCCCGGCGTTTGCTATAAAACGCCGGGGTTTACGTATATTCCCCGGCATTGTACTGGAAGCGCCGGGGGTTCTTTCTAATTACATCTCCTAATCACGCTCAGCCAGCATTTTATTTTCCCTTTAATATTATCTTTCGCCTCTTTCTCTCCTTTTACGGCGCGAAATCCCCAAACCTTAGCGCGCGAAATCCCAAAACCCTAGCGCCCCAAATCCCCTCTTCTCCACTTCTCCTCGATCGAAAATTCCACTCGTCTCCAACTCCCCGCGTCGTCTCCAAATTTCGCAACCCAAATCCCCTCGTCTCCAAATCACCGCGCCGCAACCCAAATCCCCTAGCGCTCGTCTCCTCCGCCGTGCGCCCCCCGCTCGTCTCCTCTGCTGTGCTCCCCGCCGACTTATCTCCTGCATCCTAATCTCCCTTTCACGCCATTGTTCTCCCCCTCTCTCTAGCTCTCAAACCATCGCTCATCTCCGGTATGATTATTTTCGACTTTTAATACTTTTTTTTATTTTGTAATGAAATTGTTTGGGATTTTGTGCTGAATAATCTGTGATTTAGGAGTATTTTGGAATTTGGGAATGTGTTGGGATTTGATAATGTGCACTAATTAGGGTTTGTTGTATTAGAAGGATTTTGATGTCTTCCATATGTTACGAGTTGAAAATACTGCACTAAAGACTTAAGCTCCTAAATGATCGATGTTGTTAATTGTTATATTGATTTGTCTATTCTTGTGGCCTCAAGACGGTTGCATCATCATAATCCATGAGTTGGTGATGTGTTCCCTAGGTATCTACCAGTTTGCGGAACTGGTAAATTGGTACTGTTGTCCTTATTTTATGCTAGAGCTTCAAGCAAAGTTTCTTTTGTCCTACCAGTTTGCGGAACAAATTAAGTTCGATCACTGAGGTTTCTTTTGTCCTTATTTTATCCTTTAGTCAAAACTACCCAATTTGTGGTGTGACCATTAATCACAATTAAGATAATGCCATTAATTAGGGTCATGTTGGTTCTCTTTACTCGTATGAGTGTTGACTTTTTGAAAATTATTTTTGTTATAGTGGTATATATTCAGTGCTGAGAAGGTGCTTAGTTATCAACATTATGTCATTCTTACTTTTGGTACAATTTCAATATGGGATGTGTCATAGTGCTTGTACTACTATATTGGTTCTTGATGGCTGATGCCATCTCTAATCAAGAAACTAATGAGTGTCTATGTAGTAGTTTTGTCGTGAATCCAGAAGAATAACATGAGACTATGCAATTGCTTGAAACAGATGTCCAATATTTGGTAAATAATAATATTAGATGTCTGTGGGAGCAATGTAGTATTTAGCAAAGAAATCTCAAGTAAAGAAGTTTCTAATATTGCTTATTGCTGAGTTGTTAGTTTGTTATCGTGCAAGCGACCTAATTGATCGGAAGATTATGAAGTGTGTTTTAATAAAGGTCCTAGGTCTGAACTGACATTTATTATCCTTTCTGTAATGTGTGGGTTTAAAACTGATATCCGGCTGTTTGATATCATTGCCTCCTTAACTGGTTCTTGTTTGTTTGCCTTGGAGTGATCGAGTGAGACACGAACTCGACAGTCTCCACTTTGACTCTAGTTCATATTGTTATATTGATTCAAAGTCAAATAGAACTTTGCCTTAGCTTGCCATAATATGCTTAATCAATATCATATGCTTATCCAACTAACTGTATATAACATATGCATATTAACATTGCAAATGACACTCCACCATTAATAGGTGTAATAATAATTATTTCACACTATTCATGACCAATCAACATAGTAAGGTAGGTGTTATTAATATTTAAATATATGAAATTTTAATTTCAGATTTAGTGATATTGTTGAAATGGATAAAAGCTGGATCAGCAAATCACGATTATCAAAGGAGTATCGGGACGGCGTTAAAGATTTCATTATTTTCACCAAGAAAAATTCTCGTGATCCAAATTTGATTCTTTGTCCATGTCGGCGGTGTACTAACTGTCATCTGAAGAAATGCGTCGAAGTTGAAACACATTTGGTGATCAATGGTTTTCTCCAAGGGTACACACATTGATTTTTCTATGGAGAGCAGGCCCAGGCAATTCCAGTTGAACCGGGTGTGTTAGAAGATGAAGACGAGCCCATATCAAATGACGACTTAAATGTGGCCGATGAGATGCAAGATTTATTGCGGGATGCATTTGGAATTCGTAACAATCCAACACACTCCAATAGTCCAACAACACAAGTCCATAATGAGTCAACAGTAACTGTAGACATTAGTGGAGGATTGGAAGAGGAAAGACAAGATTCTGAAGTAAATAAAGAATATGAAGCCTTTACTAAGTTAATGGAAGATGCTAGTACACCTTTGTACCGTGATTGCTCAAAATTTACGAAATTTGCATTCATTGTTAGATTATTTAAGATTAAAACTTTAAACGGGTGGTCTGCTAAGTCCTTCAACATGCTACTTCAGTTGTTGAATGAAGCATTTCCCGAAATTTGTATTCCAGAATCATCCCATGCTACCAAAAAATTTCTGAAGTCTTTTGATTTAGGGTATGAGAATATTTTAGCTTGTCCATTTGATTGTATGCTGTTCAGGGGGGATAAGGTAAGACTACAGAATTGTGAAATATGCGGAACGTCAAAATGGAAAGGAAAACCAAATGAAGGCCAAGAAGCTGATGACTCAGTTAAAACAAGTAGGAAAAAGAGGCCTGCAAAAATTTTACGATATTTTCCTCTTATTCCTAGGGTGCAAAGAATGTTTATGTCATCTAAAACTTCTTCGGATATGAGATGGCATGTAGAATGTCGCAAGGATGACGGGATTCTCAGACACCCGGCTGATTCTCAATCTTGGAAAAAATTTGATGAAAGATATCCTGATTTTGCTGAAGATCCTCGAAGTGTGAGACTTGGATTAGCCAGTGATGGTTTTAACCCATTCAGGCAAATGAGCAATACATATAGCATATGGCCCGTTGTGTTAATTCCGTACAATTTGCCCCCTTGGAAATGTATGAAACCTTCATCGTTTATGTTGTCAATGATAATTCCTGGACCAAAAAGTCCAGGAAATGATATAGACGTGTACCTTCAACCATTAATAGATGAACTTCAAAAATTATAGGAGGGTGTTCCAACCTATGATGCAACAGCTAAAGAAACTTTTCGTCTCAGGGTTGCGTTGACTTGGACAATCAATGATTTTCCTGCATATGCAAATTTATTCGGTTATAGTACCAAAGGGCATTATGCATGTCCTTGTTGTGCTGATCAAACTGTTTCAAAATGGTTGTATAATGGTAGAAAATTTTGTTACATGGATCATCAAAGATGGTTGCATGACACACACATATTTAGGTCATAAACTTCAACATTTGATGGGTTGCGGGAGTGGGGGCATGCGCCTGAAATTTTGACAGGGTCAGATGTGTCTAGGCGATTACAAGGTCATAACTTCAATTACGACAACGAACCAGAAGTCATCAAGAAAGGCAAGAGAAAAGCAAGGGATGAGGAAACTGACTTATGTGATGCAGATGAATGTGACAACACGGTTGATTTAGGGTCATGTTTTTTTTTGAGTTGCCGTATTGGGAATTCAACTCATTACGTCATAATTTAGATGTGATGCACATTGGAACAAATATCGGTGAAAATTGTGTAGGAACTGTCATGGGGGATGATCGGAAGACTAAAGATAATCTTAAGTGTCACCTTGATTTAGTTGCGATGGACATACGACATGAGTTGCACCCAGAGTATTTACCCAATGGCAGAGTCCGTCTCCCTTTAGCAATTTATTCAATGTCCAAAAAAGAGTTGGGATTATTTTGCAAGGTGTTACAGGAGATTAAAGTCCCTGATGACTATTCATCTAACATAGCACGGTGCGTCAACTCTAAGGAGAAGAAGCTTCAGGGTCCAAAGTCACATGACTATCACATATTGATGCAAGATCTCCTTCCCGTGGCTCTAAGATTTTCGATGTGTGAGCAAGTCACTGCCGTGATCAAGGATCTTTGTAGTATTTATAAAGGACTTTGTTCAAGAGTTATACGTATTGAAGATCTTGACCAATTGGAGCAACGTGCTGCAGTGGTACTTTGTCAAATGGAGAGGATATTTCTCCCATCGTTTTTTACTATAATGATTCACTTGATAATCCACCTGGCCGGTGAAGCTAGACTCGGGGGACCCGTACATTATCGGTAGATGTATCCCATTGAGAGGTAATATTCATGCCTCATTGAACATCTATCTAGTTTCTCTACTTTGTGTGATGTATTTATTTATTTTTTATGACCAAAATATTTAACTATATAGGTACCTTTATCGTCTTAAGGGATATGTTAAAAATAGAGCATATCCAGAAGGCTCGATAGCTGAAGGCTATCTATTGAAAGAGTGCCCTAATTCTTGTTCAAGATATCTTATGGGTGTAGAGACAAGTCTGAATAGGCCAAGGAGAAACCCAGACATGTCAAACCTTGGCGGGGCTAAGTATCTCTTTCAGACTGCTGGCACTACTATTGGTAAAGTTGACGCATTTGAGTTAGATAACTTAACATGGGAACAAGCACA
Source organism: Hemerocallis citrina (assembly GCA_017893485.1). Taxonomy (NCBI): domain Eukaryota; kingdom Viridiplantae; phylum Streptophyta; class Magnoliopsida; order Asparagales; family Asphodelaceae; genus Hemerocallis; species Hemerocallis citrina. The sequence goes on along the minus strand of CM030365.1, from coordinate 78,900,262 downwards.
CCGATATGTACTAGATCACCATGCAGCAGTTGAGCCATTTCGAGCGTAAGTCAATTTTGTAGTCGTTTATATTGCATTAAAATCAAGACATAATTTTAACTAACTATCATTTCTATCATTTTATAATTTATAGTGAATTTATCCGTGAGATTAAAAGAACAGCTAGACCGAGAAGATTGAGACCACGTGATCAAAGTAAGATAATGAATGAAAAATTTCATACTTGATTTCAATCTCATGTAAGTGAAATTCCAACTTATTAGCAAATATTTTATATCTATATTCGTCACTGTACTTAAACGATTAACCGTCACATATGTAGGTCTCTAAATTGCATGATGAGGATCTATCATCTGAAATAAAGATTCTGGCAAAAGGTCCCCATAAAATGGTTAGAAGATTCAGGGGATATATACACAATGGCTTCAGATTTCATACTAAAGATCGTGAACGCTATTTGAAGTCCCAGAACAATGGAATTGTAGTCACGTCAAAGACTAGAAGTTATGCTACTAGGGAAGACGCGAATCCTATAGATGTAGATGTTGACTATTATGGAGTGCTCACGGATATCATCGAGTTGGATTATTACGGTCAATTCCGGGTAGTCTTATTTCGCGGGGAATGAGCTGGTTTGGATAAGAATTATCCAAATAACAAGGATAAATTAGGTTTTACAATTGTAAACTTCTCAAATTTGATTCACTCAGGTATACACATTAGTCATGAGCCATTTGTGTTTCCATCCCAAATCCTTCAAGTGTTCTATGTTGAAGATCCAGTTTGCCCCAAAACATACATTGCACTTATTATGCAACCAAGAGATGTATTTCAGTTGGGCGAGGCTGCAGATGATGAGAATGATGACCCCATGAACAATTATATTGCTAATGAGTTTCCAATATTAGATGTAAACATAACAGATGACAACAGTAGTCCTAATTGGCTCCGTACGGATAGAGAGCCAGGAGATGACTTGGATGATATTGGATTATAATAAACATTCTCTGTTCTGTTCTTAGATTCAAAGATGTAGTAATTTACATGTGTATTTGGTTTTTCTTTTTCTTTTTTGTTACAATCTTTATGAACAAGGATATGTGACTATATCTATCACATGTAGTTAAAATGCTTATATTTTGCTTAGCTGATGGGAGCCATGATATTTGGTTAAAATACTTGTCTTACTTTGTGTTCAGCTGATAACCATGACCGTTGTTAAAATATGCAATATTTCGTACAACTGAAGTTGGCACTAAATTCATAAAGTTCACTTGAATTCAAACAACTAAAACACAATGCAACTATATATAATACAGTACATGCATAAAATGTCAATAATTATTTTATTTTGGAAGCAGCAGTACTGTGTGGTGGAACTAAATTGGTGGTTTATGGCACTCAAACTGAGCCAAAAGTAATCTGCTTATTTTAATTGCAATACATACACAATTTTTTATGATTCATCCTATGTTTTTATCTATATTTTTGTGTAATTTGGTAATTATTTTTAGTTATTTTTAGTTTCTAGGCAGTTGGGGATTGGATATGTTTACCCCAGAATTTATTTGTTGCTACTTCCTGAGTTGTTCATTTTCCTAAGGTCACCTTAAGGGGTTTGAACTGAGTAGAAGTTTGGAAGTTTTGAAGTCATTTTCTTTACAATGCACTTTATATTTCTCAGACAATTTACTATATCTTTATTCAGTTTCTTCAAGTACATTAATTGTTTGTGATTTATTGCTTTTTTTTTGGTTTACCACTACGACGGTTTAGTGCAGTTTCATGATCATGGATGCTTTCACAACAACCCTGACCTTATACATACATTAAATGTTAACTAAGCTATTTATATGGTCATGGAAAGGCGGCCAAAACAACCTTTACAGTTGACCTAAAATGATGGTTATGGCACTACAATTGAGCTTAAAGTCGAAGTATTGTACTTCTATTACCTGCCTTTATATATGAAAATTACTATTCTGTTCAATTCTCTATTTTTGACATACATTTCGGGACAATTTGGTTGCTGTTTCATTTTCTAGGCTGTTGTTGCTGTTTCATTTTCTAGCTCTGGTTGTAGACCCTATGGAGTTGTTCCAGTGTGCTTATACTACTGGCCATATAATAATCATGAGTATTATTAGATTTAGAAGTTATTGGAGTACTGTAGAGGAAGTGGTTATTATTGTCAGCTAATTTCTGCTTCTTGTCTATGGAGGACTGAGGGCAGGATGAAGATTACTTTTAGTTCTGCTAGAAATATCATTTCATCATTTGATAATGAATTGGTTAAAAACTTGAACTTTGCTCAGTTTGAGGACATGATTTCTTTATTCCATAAGCATGTCATACATTTAGTGTTCTTCCATTTGGATGTGGTTGTTTTATTAGACTTAGCTAGTTGCTCTTTATCCCTGCAAATTATAACCTATTTTTGTTTTTACAATGTGACTTACACAGTTTCAGAATAGAGTTCCAACTAATTCAAGTCGGGCAAATCCAGAGAACCAAAGCGAGCAAGATGGAAGCAACGACTTAAGGAGGCGTACCAATTAAAAAATTCTACTAATTGCAAGTCATTTTTGGTCTTTTTTTGTGGTGCAATCAGTTTGTATGATCAAACTTGTTAGAACTTTATTGATGTAAACAGGGTATATGTCTAACTTGATACTTGTGTTATTGTTGTCGACGATTATGAATTTTTCAGAACTTTAAACTTCCTAAGTTGTGTATGTTGATCAGTATAAAATATAATGAATTTTGTCAGCTAAATTTTTTATTGTTCATTTCCATGGGTGTGCGTGTAAAATTTTGAATATAAATTTGGGTTTATTAACATAACAAATCAGTATAAAATATATACTGATTTTGATATAAATTTGGGTTTATTAGCAACATCTGCATATATTAAAAAATCTGCATATATATACAGATTTTGAATTGATTTTTTTTTAATTTAAAAAAACCCCGGCGTTTTACAACACGCCGGTGGACCCGTCTAAAAATTAAATTATTTCAAATTTTAAAAAATTAAATTATATTATTTATATATATACCCCGGCGTTTCCGAACCGCCGAGGTATGTAAAAATGCAGTTTTTTAAAATTAAAAAAAAACTAAATGCACCGACGCTTTAAAAAGCGCCAGCCATTAAATAACATGTACCGGCGGTTGTGGAAGCGCCGGGGAAGACTACCCATGAAAGCCCAGCACGCGCACCACCGGCGGTTGGTGCGGCGCTTCTCAACGTGCCGGTAGGGTGTTCACCGGCGTTTATAAACGCCGGTGAAGCCATACGAAACCGCCGGTGAAACCTTCGCCGGTTGTAGTGGATATTCGATAACACGATTCGAAGTGTGTTAACGGTTCACTCTTGAGTTGATATAGCATGAAACCAGTGACTAGAACGGAGTTTGATAATAAAACATGATGATAACTAGACTACTTATTACGAGTTCAAGAAAAATACTTGTACGTGTACAAGATACTTGCATTATAACGTGACGATTACGGTGGTGGTGTTAACTACGGAAGAAGAAGTGACGTCGGTAACGAACGACGGCACAACGGCGGTAAGAATGACAGCGAGACGGCAGCGAGCAAACAATGGTAGCAATGGTGAGCGATGGTGATGAGCGACAACAACAACGAGGAGATGACGCGGCATCGGGTTGTTTTTTGGGGTTCACGGGGTCGTAGAAACGGAGTCGTTGGCTCGAAGGTGGAAGGTAAAGTGAAGCTCGGGTGTTGGCTTGGGCTCTCGGGTGTGAAGGAGGCAGAGGAAAAGAAGAAGAAGTATAGAAGAAAAGAAGAATAGGTAGTAAGAATGGTGCATGTATGTGTGCTTATATATAGAAAGAAAGGGAGAGGAGTGTGCTATATGTGTATGTGTGTATATAAATATAAAGAAAGGAAAGAGAAAAAATGTGCTTGGTGTGTGCAAGTGTGTATGAATATGTACATTATAATATATAATGAGTGTGCATGCATGCATGGTGTGTGTATAAAATAAGAGGAGAAAGAGATGGGGGTGTAGAAAAATGTGAAAGAGGACAGAAGTAGGGGGTTGACGGAAGAGGGGATTAGGAGTAGTAGGGTGGTGGAGGTAGAGTAGAGTAGGAGAAAAATGAGAAAGTTAGGCGTAGAATTATGTAGGATTTGGCTGCGAGTGAGTGATTAGCGGTAGTGAGTTAGGATTAGGATTAACCAGGGTTTAAAATTTGTATTTAAACTCTGGTCGAAAAATTAGGTCGAAAAATTACAAAATTATAGAATTGATCAGAGAAATATTCTGGCTTTAGATAAAGAGTCCAAAGAGAAAAATAAAACTGATCTGAAAATTGAAGTACAAAAATTCACGTAATAAAATACGTACAACTGGGACAGGGAGTTACAAATATATTACTTTTTACAATTATTATTATTATTATTATTATTATTATTATTATTATTATTATTAATACTATTATTTTTTATTTTTATTTTTATTTTACTTTTTTGTATATAAGTCTTTCAATATAAGACCTTAAACTATGATAATACGAGTGTTTCATCTCTCTATTGTTTGTATATAATACATTTTTTTCTAATCAATACAAATTCAATTTAGTTATATACTTATATTACATTCTCTTTTATATTGTTGTTAAATTATGCAATTGTTGTTAAATTCTACGAATATTTACCGTGATTGATTCATATCATTTGTTACATTATATAACATTTTTTATGATAAATGACATGTAAAACATATAATATATTGTTTAGTAACAAAAAATATATTTATTGAGTGTCCGAAATGAATATCCGACATGATCACATTTTTCCGAGATCTCCGAGATCTTTGATTCGAGACGAAACACCTCTTGCCGAGATAAGTCCGAAATCCGAGATTTAAAACCTTGCCTTGCATGGAGGAGAGCTCTGGATATCATTCTGGGAATACTTAAATTTGTTATTTTCTTTTTTGACTTAAAAGAGGGAAATCCACTATGCTATGCTTCATAATGAAAGTTGAAAGCAGTCCTGAAACTCCTGCATAATGAAAATCGAAATCAGTCTCGACACTCCTTTGAGAATCATATAGAATATATAAATAAATATTTGTACGAAACACTGCAGATATATGTTTTACTTTTCTAATAAATAGTAAGTTAAAGTAATCCATTCGTTACGCATAGTCTTCCATCTCTACATTTTTATTGAAGAGCCTAGTTGGCCAATCTAACCCTTTTTGACCATAATCACTTTCACATTTCAATAGAAATTCCATCCACTCCATTTCTTCCACAGATTCTTTCAGATGCACATTTTACTTGGATTCTTGTTGATTTTCCCTGTGGACCTATATATCCTACCATCTACTAAATGAAAATTACTGATCGACTAAATGCATCATTCAAATAATAACCTAATAACTCAAAATCTGTGAACCCGATAAAGTATCTTTGATAAATAATCTGGCTCCCTCTCATTTTCAGTTTGTTTTGACAAATGGCAAGCAGGTTTTAGTTTATATTATACCTCAAAATAACCCGCTATAATTTTCAGGCATATGTACAAGAAGTTGATGAGCACAAGGAAACGTTGCTTCTTGTTAACAAGGCAGATCTTTTGCCATTTACAATCAGGTATGTTCATGCTTATTCATTGGTACAATTCTTTTCATCCTCACAAGCACGCAGAAATTGACTGCCCCAGTATAAGCATGCATGAGAATAACTAATAGAGTAACTTCCTTCTTACTCCTTGTACTTAATACATTAGTTACTTCTTCCTCACTTGTACTTAATAACCCTTGCGTTGAATTTGTGATTCACAGACAGAAGTGGGCAGAATACTTTCACTCCCAGGGAATCCTTTATCTATTTGGTCTGCTAAAAGCTGCTACTGCTTCTCTCGAAGGCAAAACATTAACCAGTCGATGGGAAGAAGAGAACCAAAAGGTACTTACTTCCTCTGAAATAGATACTGAAATCTACGGCAGGGTTGAACTCTTGGCTAAGTTACAGGCTGAAGCTGAGGCAGTTGCATCTTCTAGAAGGTCTTTCAGTTCTTCAGATTCTAGCTCGAATTCATCAAAGCAAGTTGTTGTGGGCTTTGTCGGTTACCCTAATTAATGTTGGAAAGAGCTCCCCAATCAATGCGTTGGTTGGCGCGAAGAAAACCGAAGTCACCTCAACCCCCGGGAAAACTAAGCACTTTCAAACCTTAATAATATCCGACGAGCTCATGCTCTGTGATTGCCCTGGTCTAGTCTTCCCTTCCTTTTCCAGCTCCCGATACGAAATGATTGCATCAGGTGTCCTCCTGATTGACAGGATGACCGAGCATCGGGAAGCAGTTCAGATTGTGGCTAACCGGGTCCCGAGGCACGTGCTTGAGGATGTCTATAGGATCAAATTGCCAAAAAACCAAAATCATATGATGATGGATAATATCTATATACACTTAAGAACATGCATAAAACATTAATAACAACCTAAAACATGTTTCTATGAATCTAGATCTTAATCATGTTGTAAAAGTGCTTTAATATAAAATCCTAAATTATGAAACTATAGATCTTTGCCAAATCAAAAGAAGAAAAACATTAAAAGCGGAAGCACTAACCTGAAGTCATTGATGGAGATTGCGCAGAGGGTTTGGATCTTCCTAAATGATACGCACTTCTATGAGAGGCCGTCTCTTTATTCTTCTATTGATGAGATGACAGATGGAATAAGAAGATACGTATATATAGGGGACCATAACCCTAATTGATAATTATTGATTTCCAATTTTGCTCATCACAAAATAAGAAATTTACTTTACGGTCTCTACATGTGTTATATCACACTTTAAATTATATGCTTTTTAACCCATTACTTTAATTTGTGTTAGACTTTAGAATAGCAATTATACATTTAGTCACATATGTGAGCCCACATAGATTATTTTTCAACAATCTCCTATTTGGGTCACATATGTTACTCTTTATAAATGTACATACTTTATGAGCTCAAAATTTTGCTATCATAACCAAAAGCATAGCCAAATAATCTCGTCCATTAATCATGTAAATATAGGATCAAAGCAATTTTCGTTACATTTATCGTAACTAAATTCATCAATGGTCACAAATATCAACATAATCAAACGACATAGATTAAGTGTGAATGTGTAACATGGAAATTTCATGTATTGTGATCTATGCACATGCCTATTTCCAACTGGTCCTCTTTAAAACTTAAGTGATATCAGAATCAAAACATGACAAAAGAGTGAGAAAACTGAATTCTTTATTTCTGATCAGAAAATAACCAAATGTATAAATGTCTCACACAGACATAATGCAAATAAAATACAAACTCCCACTAAATCATGATGTCCTCAAATAATACAACACCCATATGAGTAGTGTGCTCATGAAAGACCTTGGGTGGTAATCTCTTTGTAAGTGCATCCGCTATCATGAAGTTTGTCCCAATGTGCTCTATGGACATCTGTCCACTTTGCACTTTTTCTTTCACAACTAGGAACTTTATATCAATATATTTCGACTTTGTCGAACTCCTGTTGTTGTTGGAATACATCATTGCTGACTTATTGTCACAAAAATAACTTGAGTGGTCTTTTTATATTCTCCAAAATGCACAGTCCAGTGAAAAAATTCCGCAGTCATATTCCATGATTTGATGCCTCATAGCATGCTCCATACTCTACTGCCATAGAGAAAGAAGCTATAAGTATTTGTTTGACACTTTTCCAAGATATAGCTCCTCTAGCTAACAGGTAAATATAGCCTGATGTAGATTTTTTGCTATCTTGGCACCCTAGCGAAATCAGAATCAGAATACCTTACAACCTCCAAATAATCTGATTTCCTATATATGAGCATGTAGTCTTTTGTTCTCTGAAGATACCTCATGACCCTCTTGCCTGCTATCCAATGGTCCTATACCAGGTTTTCTTAAATATCTGCCTAACATCCCAACAATGTATGCAATATCCTGACGCTTACATACTTGAGAATACATTAGACTCCCAACAGCTGATGCATAGGGATCTTTTTACATTTTTTGAATTTCAAGGTTACTTTTAGGGCATTAATTGAGACTAAATTTGTCTCCTTTAGCAACAGGGGTATCCCCTGGTTTACAATCTTGCATGTCAAACCTTTTGAATACTTTATCGATGTATCCCTTTTCTGATAATCCAAGAGTACCTCGAAAATGATCTCGCTGTATCTGAATTCTTAATACAAAAGAGGCATCCCCAAGATCCTTCATCTCAAAATGTTTAGACAGAAACCTTTTTAGTTTCGTGCAATAAATCTATATCATTAGTGGCAAGCAATATGTCATCGACATATAGAAGTAGGAATATATGCTTACTCCCACTGAACTACATTCATCTCAAAACCAAATGAGATAATTACTTGATGAAACTTATGGTACCATTGACGAGAAGCTTGCTTGAGTCTATAGATGGATTTTGTCAATTTGCAAACCATATTCTTTGGATCTCCCGACACAAAATTTTCTGGTTGCACCATATAAATTATTTCGTCAATGTTGCCATTAAGAAACATCGTCTTGACATCTATCTGATGTAGCTCAAGATCAAGATGAGCAACAATTGCCATAATTGTCCTAAACGAGTCTTTCGATGAAACTGGAGAGAAAGTCTCTGTAAAATCAATGACTTCTTTCTGAGTATAGCCTTTAGCTACAAGACGTGCCTTATACATCTCCACATTACCATTTGCATCCCTCTTGGTCATGAATATCCATTTACACCAATTGGTTTTGCACCTTCTGGTAATGGGACAAGTTCCCAAACTTTGTTGTCTTGCATAGACTTATACTCCTCATTCATGACATTAATCCACTTTTGAGAGTTACAACCTTTCTTGGTCTGATGAAATGTGATTGAATCATCTTCATCATTCCATTGTCATCCTCATGTTCTTGGAGAAATACAATATTATCATCCGGAATAGCCTTCCTCCTTTCTCTCGTGGATCTCCTTAATGGCACTGGTTCTTGAGGTTGTTGAGTTTGTTCTTCTGAAACAATTACCTCATTTTGAATGGGGGGTTGTTCAACATTGTCTTGTTGAGGTTCCGGATTTACTTCTTCATCAATAATAGGTGTGGGAACCAGAATATTGTTAAAAGTGATAATAGGAATTGGGTTTGTAATTGAATCCAATTTCTCCTCAAAAGCAATGTCCCTAACTTTATTTCTCTCTCCAAACTCAACTTCCTAAAAAAATATTGCAGTTCCCGTCTCAAAAATATTCCTAAGTGTGGGATCATAAAACTTATGGCCCCTAGATCGTTCAGAATAACCATTAAAGTAGCTGCTCACTGTTTTGGAGTCCAATTTCTTTTCATGTGGCCTGTAAGGCCTTGTCTCAGCTGGACATTCCTAAATGTGAAAGTGCTTTAGACTAGGCTTTCAACCTGTCCAAAGCTCATAAGGTGGTTTTGCAGATGCTTTAGTTGGTACTCTATTGAGAATGTAAGCTGCTGTCTTTAATGCTTCTCCCCAGAGTGACTCAGGTAAGGTGGAAAGAGCAATCATACTCCTTACCATATCCTTAAGAGTCCTATTTCGTCTCTTAGCAACACCATTCATGCTAGGTGATCCTGGCATTGTGTATTGCGGGACAATACCGCATTTCTCTAGGAATTTAACAAACGGTCCTGGACGTTGTTCACCTTGAACCATCATATCTACCGTAGTACTCACCACCACGATCAGATCTGACAATTTTAATCCTTTTGTTGAGTTGATTCTCAACTTCAGCTTTATAAGCTCTGAACACGTCCATAGACTGTGATTTTTCATGAATGAGATATAGGTACCCATAACGTGAGCAATCGTTTATGAATGACATAAAATATTTTTGAACATTCCAAGATCCCGTAGAGAATGGCCCACAAATATCTATGTGAATCAATTCTAAGATGCCTGAAGATCTATTGGCACCTAATCTCTTAGTTTTGGTATGTTTTTTCTTTATGCAGTCTACACAAATATCAAAGTCTGTGAAATCCAGAGACTCCAAAATGCCATCAGACACAAGATGCTCAACTCTACCTTTTGAGATATGACCTACGCGCTTATGCCATAATAATGCTGAATTTTCTTTATTTAATTTACGTTTAGTACCATGTGACTCTACATGTAAGGTTTCATTATAGGATGCAATTATTTCAAGCAAATAAAGGTTGTCATAAGCATTCAAATAACCAGTTCCAACAACATTCAAATTTAAAGACAAACTAAACTAATTGTTTCCAAATGAAGAATAATAACCAGATTTGTCCAACAAGGAAACAGAAATTAAATTTCGTCTAAAAGACGGAATAACAAAAGTGTCTTTCAAATTCAAATAAAAACCAGTTCCTAATAACAACCTAAAATACCCAACTGTTTTCACTTCTACCGATTTTCCATCGCCCACAAAGATGTGTCTTTCACCATCATTTGGCTTTCGGCAGCTCAGGCAACCATGCATAGAAACACTTATGTGAGTAGTAGCACCAGAATCTATCCACCAAGTGTTTCTAGGTACTGAAGATAAATTAACTTTAGAACAGACCAAAGTCATTTCAACCTTATTGGTTTTAGCAAAATGTTTCTTAATTTGATCGAGGAAATCATTGGCTTTAGTAATCCCATCGGATTCTGTGCCCCTAAAGGCTTCTGGAATGCTGTGTTTCATAATCATTAGACTCATGCGATTTGAACGATCCTACCTCTCAAAAATCCTTTTATCATCAGGAGTGTTTTCCGCAGTGAGAGGTGGAGGTTTTTCTTCCCTTAATGTATGGTCTAATTCTATACAACCAAGAGTTATCAGTAAGGTCCCTTTCCAATCCTTAAAATTTGTCCCATTAAGCATGGGAATAGAATTGATGTTAGCAGTTATTGAGGCAGCAGAAGATACACTAGCTGAATATAGAACAAAAATAAACAAAATAAGCTCACATGATAATCCATATAAAACAATAAATTCAAATAATGGTTAATCTCATCTCAAGATACCAGGCACAACATTAATATCAAGTCTTTGGACAGTAACATTAACTGTAAGCAGTACTCTTGTTGTAGCAATCAAATATTGACAATAAATCCTGTCAAATAATAAGTCATTCTTTGGACTGACTTATTGTTCACATGGAATACCTTATAATTGTCACATATTTATTACCACAGATGTGTATGAAATTTGGCCAAATATCAACTTACCTTTGGGTCAGTTAATAAACACATGAATTACAAACACACAATCATCTTGATATTTTAAATAAATTAATCTGCACAACAGAGGTCACTTTGGCAACATTTTGTTTCAACCGATCTATTCAAAATATTAGACATTCATAAGAAAAACCAAACCCACAATTTGAATTTAATTGTTTCCCAAATTTTTATCTTTTCCTTAATTTTTTGTAATTTTTCTTTATTTTACATAGATAATATCAAGATAATATCTAACTGAATTTTATTTATCCGATTATATGACAAATATCTTTAGTAACAAAAATTTGATTTTCATTAACAGAAAATTGAATGATTAACAGAAATTCTAAAGGAACGACAAGTCACAAATAAATATCTCTAGTGTTTTTTTTCTCAATGTACAAGAAAAATTAACCGAAAATATATTTATTTATTTACTGTTGCCCATGAGCAACGTCACCCTCGTGGTGACTGCAACCGAAGCTGCAGCATGTTGAAGCCATCCCGTGGGCCCCAGGCAGCAATTAATCAAAAAATCACCAAATCAACAGTAAAGGTTTATCATTCAATTTTAAATGCTTACGGTTTTAAATGCTGCTTTGGTTTGACCAAATCAATAGAAAAGATTTAAATGCTTACGGTTTTAAATGCTGCTTCTTGCTCGATTCACATGCTGCTCAGGTTTCTTGTTCTCATAGTTGTACAACATTGCAATCTAACTGCAACAATTAAAAAAATGTCAGCACATGATGAATGCAAATTGATTTTAGAAATTGTCAGAAATATAACAGAACAGCTATTAAAGTCTTTTTTTCAGAAAAACAGCTTTCAGAAAACGGTTTTCAGCTAGAAATATAACCGAATAACAGTTTTCAGCAAGAAATATAACCAAACAGCTTTTAATACTCTCTTTTTCAGGAAAACAGCTTTCAGATAACAGTTTTCAACAATAAATATAACCAAACAGCTTTTAAACTCTCTTTTCAGAAAAACAGCTTTTAGAAAACAGTTTTCAGCAAGAAATATAACCGAACAGCTTTTAAACTCTCTTTTTCAGAAAAACAGCTTTCAGAAAACAGTTTTCAGCTAGAAATATAACAGAACAGCTTTTAAACTCTCTTTTTCATAAAAACAGCTTTCAGAAAACAGTTTTTAGCTAGAAATATAACAGAACAGCTTTTAAACTCTCTTTTTCAGAAAAAACAGCTTTCAGATAACAGTTTTCAGCTAGAAATATAACAGAACAGCTTTTAAACTCTTTTTTCAGAAAAACAGCTTTCAGATAACAGTTTTCAGCTAGAAATATAACAGAACAACTTTTAAACTTTCTTTTTCAGAAAAAACAGCTTTCAGAATACAGTTTTCAGAAATAAATATAACCAAACAGCTTTTAAACTCATTTTCAGAAAAATAATTTTCAGAATACAGTTTTCAGAAAACTCTATTCAGAAAACTCTTTTCAAAACAACAAAACAAACGCAACCTTATCAATCCCAAATCACCAAATCAACAGAAAATGTTTATCATAAAAACCATATTTTAAGGAAACAGGGAGATTTTAAAAAACCAAAACCAAAACTAGGTCGAAAACCATTAATCCAAAAAATCAAGTCAACAAGCATTATGGTTTTTATATATATAAACTATAATTAAACATATCTTCACATCAGATCTAAATATTAGATATAAACACCATAGAATCTAAACATCGAATAATCTATATGAACTGAAAGATATAGATCTACAGAATGATTAGATCCACAAATAGCATGTAAAGAAGATAAAAAAGAAAACCCCAAATTTCTTAAATTTCTTAAAGAAGAAATCATAAATTTCTTTAAACAAGAAACTCTACATTTCTTTAAACAAGAAACCCTGCTCTGATACCAATTGATGGATAATATCTATATACACTTAAGAACATGTATAAAACATTAATAACAAGCTAAAACATGTTTTTATGAATCTAGATCTTAATCATGTTGCAAAAGTGTTTTAATATAAAATCCTAAATTATGAAACTACAGATCTTTGCTAAATCAAAAGAAAAAAAACATTAAAAGCGGAAGCACTAACCTGAAGTCATTGATGGAGATTACGCAGAGGGTTTGGATCTTTCTATATGATACGCACTTCTATGAAAGGCCGTCTCTCTATTCTTCTGTTGATGAGATTACAGATGGAATAAGAAGATACGTATATATAGGGGACCATAACCCTAATTGATAATTATGGATTTCCAATTTTGCCCATCACAAAATAAAAAATTGCTTTACGGTCTACACGTGTTATATCACACTTTACATTATATGCGTTTAACCCATTACTTAATCTTGATTAGATCACTTTAATTTGGGTTAGACTTTAGAAAATCAATTATACATTAGTTACATATGTGAGCTCACATAGGTTATTTTCCAACATATGAACCACAAACGAGGCTGCCATTAGCTGCAGAGCTGTTGAGAGCGTACTCCTCATCTCGTGGCCATGTTAGCTTCCGCGGGTTGCCAGATGAGACCAGAGCTGCCCGTCAAATGCTGAAAGATTATATTGATGGGAAAATTCCTCACTTTGAGATGCCTCCAGGAACAACTGATGATTACTTTGAAGGAAATGAATCAGAAGATGCAAGTGCTACTGATGATGACGAGGAACAAGATTCTTCTAATTTTGGTCAAGGGGGTCCTACGGAAATGGACCCCATTGTTGAACAGGCTTTGGATGATCTCCAGTCGTTTGATTTGGGTGAGGGACTTTTGCCCAAAACTGGACCTCGACAGAAGAAAAAAGTGGCTGTGAGTTACAAGCAACATATGAAGCCGCGGAGAAAGAAGGATCGATCATGGAGGGTGGGAAATGACAATGGAGATGGGATGCCAGTTGTGAGAGTGTTCCAGAAGCCAGCAGTGAATTTTGAAGCTAGCAAGGGCATCCGACTGAATGGGTCATTTGCCGTTTAAAATTGTGTTGGTTTGTATTTGTATTCATGAATGGTTTGTTAGGCTCTTATAAAATGTGTTTTGTGAGTTTTAGTATCCAAGATTTTTTATGTACAGTTTATTTTTGATATATATAATTTTTTGATCGGGCTGGAGTCGTTTGACTCTATCCGCTTACATAAAAAAAAAAAGTATCCAAGATTTTTATGGAAAGGAAATTCTTAATGTAAGATTGCCATCAGGCTCCATTAAGTGAGGCGTTAAGTCATGTAATATCCTGGATGGATATAACCTTGTATAAATTATTATTTTATTATTATTTTATTATTATTCCAAAATTAAAATATTTTGGTGATTTTCGCCCGGTTTGTTCATAAACATTCTCTGTACACATATACCGGTCTGTGTACATCGGTAGTATATCGAATTGGTACCGTGATCTTCCGAATTGATAATAAAATTTATTTTATTATTATTTTCAAAATTAAATTATTTTATACGGATTATATGAAGATTTTCTTGGTATACACGTATATACGTACATATGTGTGTTGTAGCCAATTTAATACATTGTACCAATTATGTAGTGTATATTTTTTGGACAAAATACTTGTCCTTGTTATGACAAAACCCATTAGGTTATTAGGCTTTTAGGAGGCTTAAACTAGGATTAAAGAATGCATAAGAGATTAAGGAAAACTTCTTCTAGAAACCTTATCTCTTCCACCATACTTGCACCTCACCCTAGCCCATACCTCCACCTCACCCTACCTCCCTACAAGGCATGGTCGGCCTCCACAACCCTAGGGGTTTTTTGGCAAAAGTGTGGGTGCTCTTTTGCACTCTCCACCCTCTCCTCCAACTATAAATACCCTCTCCCTTCATTACTTGTCTCATTTTACAAAGACAAAGAAAGAGAGAAAGACTAATAGGAGAGTTTTCTTTTGTAGGTTCTTAGAAGTTTTCATAGGAGCTTAGGGGAAGGAGAATGTGTGCTAGCAAGTCCTTCCATCAAGGAAAAATTTAGGTGGGGGTTTCTCCACTTACTTTTGTTTGTTTGAGTTTGTTGTTTTGGTTCTTTCTTCTTCTTATCTTCCTTGTTTTGTTTTCTTTTGTTCTTTTGGGTTGGTTTCTTGTAATGGTGTTGTTGTGTGTAGTTTCTTATTTTGTATGTTATGTATGGTTAAAAGAAATAACCACATGAAAGGAAATGGAAACAAGTGATAGTACTAAATAGACATAAAGGTGGAACTTTTGTTAGTAGAAATTGTTGTTCTTGTTATTGTTTTTGGACTAAGGAACATAAACATATGGGGACTTGTGTATATACCCATTTGGGGTTGTAGGACTTGACCTTGGACATACACATATGCATATGACTATTGTATACATACCCATTTTGTGATGTAGAACTAAACAAGAACTTGGCACAAGTATATGATTTTTGGCATAGAACTAATTACTACCCAATTTGGGGTTGTCGACTATTAAAAATAATTCTTCTTGGTTTTTGCTCTCTACTTTGATAATTAACAAATCTTGTTAGCTCTTAGTTAATATAAAGATAGGCTTGTTATATGTAGGAACTAAGAAGTTAAAATAATGTTGTTTTATGTAGGGCTTGTAATTAATAAAAAGGTAGACTACTTGTAGTATTGTAGTTCATGCTTAAGTAGTAGTAGATGATTATTCTTAAGAAAAGTAGTAGTAGATGTTTATGTCTAAATAAAGTAGTAGTAGATATTTATGACTAAGTAAATGTTATGCTTAAGTAAGTAAGTAGTAAATGCTCATGCTTAAGTATAAGTAAGTAGTAGTAGAGGTTATGCTAAATTATAAGTAAGGGTTATGTTAAAGTAGTAAATAGACATTCTTGCTTTAAATTGTAGAAAGTCCATGTTATTAATATCTACCATGTTGTAGGTTAATGGAACCATGCTTATGATGTGTATCATGTTGTAGAAAATTCATTCTTAAAGTGTATGCCATATTGTAGGTTTAATGTAGAAAAGAACCATGCTTATGTTGTATACACATTGTAGGAAAATCATAATCCATGCTTAGATTATGGTAGGAAAGTCATATACCATGCTTGGATCATTGTAGGAGAATTGTATACCATGTTTAGATTTTGGTAGGAATGTCATATACCATGCTTGGATCATTGTAGAAAAATTGTATACCATATTTAGATTATGGTAGGAAAGTCACATACCATGCTTGGATCATTGTAGAAAAATTATATACCATGTTAGATTATTGTAAGATTGATACTCATGCTTCTACTATGCTTAGGTTGTTGTAGGAACTATTATACCATGCTTAGATTGTTGTAGGAATTATAATCCATGCTTAGATTGTTGTAGGAATTATAATCCATGCTTAGATTATTATAGGAAGTCCATGCTATGTTATAGATCATGCTTACTTCGTTGTAGGATAAATTGTAGTATTCATGCTTAGGTCAAAGTAAGTATCCATGTGTAGGTGTACTAATTATTCATGTTTAATTGTAGTAACTTTCTTGCTTAAGTAAAGTAATTATCCATACTTAGTTGTAGCAATTTTATGTTTATGTTCTATCCATGCTAGATTGTAATAGTAGATGTTCTACTAAGTTGTCTTCATGCTTAGATCGTTGTAGATCAACCTACCATGCTAAGATTGTGTAGGATTGACGTTTAATCATCTACTATGCTTAGATTGTTGTAGGAAAGCACAATCCATGTTTAGAACGTTGTAGCTTTTTACTTGAAATGTATACCATACTTAGATTAATGCTAAGTAGCATTACCATGTTTAAAAAGTTGTAGGTTCATGTTTGAAATGTATACCATGCTTAGGTGGAATAGTTAAGTAGCATACCATGTTGGATCATTGTGGGAAAAGGATATACCATGCTTAGATTTGTAGGATTAATGCTTATCTACTATACTTAGGAATGTTGTAGATTAATGCTAAGTACATATCCATGCTTAGATTGTTGTAAGATTAATGTTGAATTAATTTACCATGCTTAGGCATATGTAGGATAGATGTTTCAATTACCTACAATACCTAAGATTGTTGTAGGAATGTTTAAGCAGTATGTTATGCTTAAGATTGTTGTAGGTTCCTACCATGCTTAAGAATTGTTGTAGAATAATGTTTAAGTTGTATACCATGCTAAATCATTGGTACTCATGGGTAAGTTGTAGCATTAGCCATGCTTAAAGTAGTAGGAGATATCCATGCGTAAATCTAGTAGCTATTCATACCTTAGCATATAGTAGATTTCTACGTAAGTTGTATCCATTCTTGTAGTTAAAGTGTAGCGCCCCGAATTTCTAATATAATATCTTAGAAAATATGTGGCACAATCCCAGCATCAACTTCAATGTAATAGTACACATAGCCCAAAAACACAAATATTTTTATTCCAAACTTTTATTACAATAATCTTTTACATAGCACAGCGGAATTTAAAACATCTCAAATCATAATTTTTCTTTTATTCACAACACAGTCATTTTACAACACTGCTTTACAAATTTACACAAAACTCTATTAAATCAATTTATCTCAAAACTAACTCAAGCATTCACACCTCCAAACTCTAAGCAACAACCTGCAACATATGAGGCTAGAGATGATCCCAAACCCCCAAAACTAAAGGGGTCAGCCATAAATGGTGTGAGTGACATAAAAGCAAACAACATAAATCAGCATTAAGCATGGAATCTTAAATAACATGTAATAAACAAGAATACATAAAATATGACATAGCTAGGAAACATGTAAACAACAAGTGAAACTAAACTAAGTGTTAAGTGTAGAAAACAGGAAAACCACGTGCATAAAACCGAGTCAGGAAAACACAATTTCTATATGCGGACTCTCTAATGCGTACTTGTCGAAGTCTATGCATCCCATTCTACATAGGTTCGGTGCAAGCCCTTAACGTCTCCACATCGTAGGGTTTAATCCCCCGTTATCCAACTAATCCTATCACGATGACTACTACGAGATAAAGATAAACTGTGAGTATTAGCCCATGCCCGATAATTCCGGAGATAGATCCCACACCATAGGTACTTTACCGTGATAATTCCGGAGATCATCCCACACCGAAACATTGACACATCATCACATGAATACCCCATGTGCGTCGCCTCGACTCCGATAATTCCGGAGATCAATCCCACACCACAAGTAATTTACCGTGATAATTCCGGAGATAAATCCCACACCACAAGTAATCTACCGTGATAATACCGGAGATTATATCCCACACCACAAGTAATCTACCGTGATAATTCCGGAGATTAAATCCCACACCGAAAGCCATACTGAGGTACATAACCCATGTTCCCGTTCATCATATCACCACTAGTGCCTGTCCTTATCATTTTTGGGTTATTTAATTACTCAACGAATCTCCTAGAGTTGCTGTACCCTACCGGACTTAACTCAAAACTGAACAACTGAAATGCCTCAACAGGCCTCAACAAAAGAACTCAACGCCGGTATACTAGGGTCACACACACCCTCTAGAGACTCAAACTCAAATGTCTAAACCAGCTTTTCACCATAAATAGCTCAACTGAATATCTTAAAATCATATGCTTAACAGAAGACAAAGTGTAGGCTCAAATATCTGAAGACTAACCATTCGAAAGAAACATTCACGTTTATGAAAACTCATCAGTACCAGTCGACTTATTACTGTAGTAAGTCGACTGTCCAGGGGAAAAATATCCATGATTTTAAGAAAATAAATTAAGTAATCTAAGTCGACTTAAAAGATCATCAGTCGACTTACTCGAGACAAATTCCAATAATTTTCAAGAAAATATTCTAAGTATTATAAGTCGACTTAAGGGGTCATAGGTCAACTGTCCAGAAAGGAGCTGCAATAACTTTGCAAAATAAGTTCTAAGTATATCAATCGACCGAAAAGGGTCTAAGTCGACTATCCAGAACGGATTTTCAAGAAACTAAATGTCATAACAGCTGGGTCGTACCAATCGGCTGAAAGGACGTACCAGTCGACTGTCGGCCTACAGTCTGAAGAATTTAGGTCGTACATATGTCAAAACTAGGGTTTTTAAGAATCAGTCATATATCAAAATAACTTTCTTTTATTTTCCAAATCTTGTTAATACCAAAATAATTAGATTTAAACTTAGCATTTGAGAAATCCAAATTCAAACATCTTTTACAAAAAAATCGCAAATCCCCAATTTAAATCCTCATAACTCAAATCCTCAAAATATAGTCCTCTAAACCATTAGTCATTCACAAAATTCCTCAACTCAATCTCAAATATTTTCAATAGTTGATTCATAAACAAAACAAATTTATCCTCAACATGGTCAAGTTGTTTTTATCCAACTCACCAATAATCCAAAATCTCATCTTTAATTTAATTAATGCATGACATCTATTAAACTCAACCAAATAAGCAATAATCCAATATTTTTAGCCTACTAATAATTTATATTAAGTTCTCAACAAATCTAAAATCATTCTCATACAAATATCTAGGATTCTTCTAAAAAATCCATTTTTTCATCTATCCAACATATTCAACATCCAAATCAATCTAAACATTCATATCATTCTCATATGATACACACAAATCAAAGAGAAACAAACAAAACAACCAAACAATTATATCACTCACCTACAACATACACAAAACAAAATAAAATAAGATAATGTCACTCACCTTAGGAATGAAGAGATCCAACAAGAAAGCCCCCTTTTTTTTATGAGATCCAAAATCCTCCTCTTCAATCACCAAGAAAATAAAAGATATAATAAAACTTGTGTTGTGCAGCGAATGACGGCTTCACACCCTCTTTATACAGGCCAGGATTGAAAGATTAGGGTTTTAGAAACATATTTGCAAAAGAATCCTTCCAATTATAACTTTGCATATATAACCCCTCTCTTAGTTAAAATAGGTTAACTAAATCAAAACCAAGTCAAATATTTTTATCATTGAGTTCTCCAGCAATCCAGTACAGTCCAATAAATAAGAAAAATTCGGATTTACAACTCAGGATGGCGATTTTGCACAAAAGCCCTCCCTTTTGTAATATTTGCAAATACATCATAAAATATTCATAAAAATAAAAAAAAGTCAGAAATAATATGTAATAATACATATTAAATTTTCCAATCAAAATATTTGGCTTTTACTTTCCAGAAAAACATTTGCATAAGATTTTACATAAATTCCATATTTGCAAAAATACCCTTTTTGTTTAAATCTTCACCAAATCGACTTTAAATCAAATCTAGATATATTTGAAATTAAGTGATAACCATGGAAAACCAAAATATCAGTAAAAACAAATTTTCATAATTTATTTAAGATCCAAACGGTTTTTTTTTATACATAAAAGCCCCGCTATTTCAAGATATTTATAAAAATAGTTTCTTTATTCAGAAAAATCTCAAAATTAAGAATATACTCCATTATAATTAGGAGAATTTACTAAAAATATAAAATTGATTATTTATACCAAAAATATTTGTACGTGTTTCGCACGTGTAAAAGATAAATCTTTAGAAAATATTTATTAAATCTCCAGAAAATCATTTTAATTCATTTTCAAATCTTTAAAATAATATTTGAAAATACTGGGTACTACATCACTCCCCCCTTAGAAAAGTTCTGTCCTCAGAACTTCTCTAAGTCAAGAAACAAAAATACAAAACTTATAAGATAGTTTCGAAAACTTACTCCATCATTATTTTTATAATTGAATTTAATTACTAAGCAAAAACAAAAATAACATTTAATTATATTTCAAAGAGAAAAGGTGAAAACCAACATGGCAAAGGATCGGAAATCCAATAAAATGCACAATAAATCCCAAAACGCATAAAAAAATAGTAAGACTATTCCCTTAGAATAAGAAGTCAAAAGTGAAGAGATAAAACTCGAATATAAAAAGGTTGATAATCACACAAACAACGCAGGAACATATACTAAGAAATATATATATATATATATATATATATATATATATATATATATATATATATATATATATATATATATATATATACAAGAAGGCTTAAAAGAAGTTCATTGAATATCACAAAAGTAAGCATTAAATCATTAAATAGGACGTGAAAACAAAAGTAAGTGAGAAATCCAAATGTTAAAGAATTGGAAAATGGTAGCAATAATTAGTAATTACAAAAGAACGAAAGCTTAGACCATACATAGTTGATGTATCCAATCTTAACACAAACATAAAAATTTTGTAAATACAAGTAGAGTAAAATCAACTATACTAGTTCAAATTATATGGAAACATAAAGTGTAATTTGTATAAATAAAATGTCATAAAGAAAATATTTCTTTACCATTAGTTTCATTATATAAGTAAAATTCTTGAAATATCAATTAGCAATAAGTAAAAAAAATAGTCAAAAGTAAGAATTGATCGATCAGAAAAACTTGCTAAACACATAATACTTGAAAAAAAATTGGACATAACGAAGTAAAAATCCCAAAAGGACAATATTAAGAAAGAATAAAATGAAGACGTACAAAATAATTTGGGTAGTATGCAGATTTAGAGAATCTAATGAAAATTAAGTGAAAATTAAAATATTGTTATGAATAGAGGAAATGCGAAGGAGAGCAGAAATTGTACCAAGAAACCAGAAGGACCAAACTCCAAAAATAATACAAGTGAGCAAGATAAGATACGAGAGTGTATCAAACGGATTTAAAGAAATATAGAGCAACAATGGTTAAAGAAAATTGAGTAGAACAAATCAGTAATGGGTTAAGTTTGAAAATCTCATAAAATGGTATGAACCAGTACAAAAGAATAAGGCATTGATAAGTAATATACACATAAAACACTAGTGGGGTTATTATAGTAGAAATTCTTTAATGTGGGTTTGCCTCATTGATGTCCAACTGTAGACTTGCCTTCTCGACATCAAGTTGCATGTTTGCCTCCCTAACATCAGGTTGCAGGTTGCCGTCTGGATATTCGGTTGCACATTTTGTCTCCCCGATATCCAGTTGCAATTTGCCTCCATTGACGTCTAGTTGCATGTTTGCCATCTTGACGTCCAGTTGCAACAAAACGATGAACAAGATGATACAATCTTCCACACGCACTTGGATATATGTTGAAATACGTGGTACATATATAGAAATTTGTAGGAAGTATATGTAGAAATCAAGAATGTAATGATAATAAAATTTAAGTAAAATATAAGTAGTGGGTGCACATAGTACATTCGAAAAGTATGAAGCAACAAATTTAATAAGTAGCTTTTAAATAGTGGAAAGAAATTATAACAAAAGCGGTCAACTATAAGTAATAATAAGGGTATCGAATATAAGGTGCAAAAACATAATTAATAATAAAGATTTAAATGTGCAGAAACATATCATATTTATATGAGTAAAATATTGCAATCAAGTTTAAATGCTCCAAAATAATGGAAAATATAGTATCGAAATATCCAAGTATATATAATAAAATGAAAGTAAATATGCAAAACAAAATTTATAGTATAGCAAAACAATAATGAAAGGAAATAGAAGTAGCAATAATAACTTAACACGTAGTAATTCAAAACTTTAATGTAATATGTAAAAGTAATAGCAAAGTATACGAGTAACGAAAAAAACACATGAATGTAAGATAAATAAGACGTCAAGAAAGAAATGGGTAAGAGTCGCAAAATAAAGATGAGCTTGTGAAATGCTAAAGGATGCACTATTGAATTACAGCAAAAGTTGCCAAATAATAACTTGGACAAAAGAAAAAGTAAAAACCAATAGTAAAGTCAAAGAAACAGTTTTAAAAGAAAAACAAGACGATTAGTAAAAGTTTAATGTTTGCACTAATGAATAGAAATAATATAAACTCGGTTGGAGGTATAGAAACAAAAAATAAATTCAATTGCTGACAATAAAAGAAACCGAATAGAAGTAAAATAAGTTAATTACACAAAAGTTATTTAGTAAGCAAACAAATATAAAACAGTAAAAGTGATAGGATACAAGGGTGAGCACAAAATTGAGGTGCACAAAATATACAAGAGAGCAAATAATTAAAAGAATCTAGCGGAAGATAATTAAATTTTATAACTAGGATTAAATAAATAAATCAAAATTAACATTGGCGAAAATCATATAATCCAGAAATTATATACAGTGGGTAAGATAGCAAAACATATAGTAGATCATTAATAAGTAAAATAGAAATTATATAAGTTGAAAGGATAATACCTTACATAAATAAATATCAAATACACAAAGCGAACAAAAGATGTCAAGAATAGCTAGTGAGAAAATATTTGCTTTATGCAAAAATAATCAATACACTTGCGATAAAAAGATTTCATTCAAGTCTAAGCATACAAACAGCCTAAATCTCATTACAGGTCTTCATGACCAAACAATCAAATCACACACATCAGATGTCCACCCGGGTACTCACACTTCTAATGTCCACCTAGGTACTCACGCTCTAGTGTCCACACCTAGGTTGGTTTTCATACTATGTCTATTATTACTATTGAAGCATGCTCTGATACCAATTTCTGTAGCGCCTCGAATTTCTAATATAATATCTTAGAAAATACGTGGCACAATCCCAGCATCAACTTCAATGTAATAGTACACATAGCCCAAAAACACAAATATTTTTATTTCAAACTTTTATTACAATAATCTTTTACATAGCACAGCGGAATTTAAAACATCTCAAATCATAATTTTTCTTTTATTCACAACACAGTCATTTTACAACACTGCTTTACAAATTTACACAAAACTCTATTAAGTCAATTTATCTCAAAACTAACTCAAGCATTCACACCTCCAAACTCTAAGCAACAACCTGCAACATATGAGGCTAGAGATGATCCCAAACCCCCAAAACTAAAGGGGTCAGCCATAAATGGTGTGAGTGACATAAAAGCAAACAACATAAATGAGCATTAAGCATGGAATCTTAAATAACATGTAATAAACAAGAATACATAAAATATGACATAGCTAGGAAACATGTAAACAACAAGTGAAACTAAACTAAGTGTCAAGTGTAGAAAATAGGAAAATCACGTGCATAAAACCGAGTCAGGAAAACACAATTTCTATATGCGGACTCTCTAATGCGTACTTGTCGAAGTCTATGCATCCCATTCTACATAGGTTCGGTGCAAGCCCTTAACGTCTCCACATCGTAGGGTTCAATCCCCCGTTATGCAACTAATCCTATCACGATGACTACTACGAAATAAAGATAAATTGTGAGTATTAGCCCATGCCCGATAATTTCGGAGATAGATCCCACACCATAGGTACTTTACCGTGATAATTCCGGAGATCATCCCACACCGAAACATTGACACATCATCACATGAATACCCCATGTGCGTCGCCTCGACTCCGATAATTCCGGAGATCAATCCCACACCACAAGTAATTTACCGTGATAATTCCGGAGATAAATCCCACACCACAAGTAATCTACCGTGATAATACCGTAGATTATATCCCACACCACAAGTAATCTACCGTGATAATTTCGGAGATTAAATCCCACACCGAAAGCCATACTGAGGTACATAACCCATGTTCCCGTTCATCATATCACCACTAGTGCCTGTCCTTATCATTTTTGGGTTATTTAATTACTTAACGAATCTCCTAGAGTTGCTGTACCCTACCGGACTTAACTCAAAACTAAACAACTGAAATGCCTCAACAGGCCTCAACAAAAGAACTCAACGCCGATATACTAGGGTCACACACACCCTCTAGAGACTCAAACTCAAATGTCTAAACTAGCTTTCCACCATAAATAGCTCAACTGAATATCTTAAAATCATATGCTTAACAGAAGACAAAGTGTAGGCTCAAATATCTGAAGACTAACCATTCGAAAGAAACATTCACGTTTATGAAAACTCATCAGTACCAGTCGACTTATTACTATAGTAAGTCGACTGTCCAGGGGGAAAAATATCCATGATTTTAAGAAAATAAATTAAGTAATCTAAGTCGACTTAAAAGATCATCAGTCGACTTACTCGAGACAAATTCCAATAATTTTCAAGAAAATATTCTAAGTATTATAAGTCGACTTAAGGGGTCATAGGTCGACTGTCCAGAAAGGAGCTGCAATAACTTTGCAAAATAAGTTCTAAGTATATCAGTCGACTGAAAAGGGTCTAAGTCGACTGTCCAGAACGGATTTTCAAGAAACTAAAGGTCATAACAGCTGGGTCGTACCAGTCGGCTGAAAGGACGTACCAGTGGACTGTCGGCCTATAGTCTGAAGAATTTAGGTCGTACATATGTCAAAACTAGGATTTTTAAGAATCAGTCATATATAAGAATAACTTTCTTTTATTTTCTAAATCTTGTTAATACCAAAATAATTACCTTTAAACTTAGCATTTGAGAAATCCAAATTCAAACAACATCTTTTACAAAAAAATTGCAAATCCCCAATTTAAATCCTCAAAATATGGTCCTCTAAACCATTAGTCATTCACAAAATTCCTCAACTCAATCTCAAATATTTTCTATAGGTTATTCATAAACAAAATAAATTTATCCTCAACATGGTCAAGTTGTTTTTATCCAACTCACCAATAATCTAAAATCTCATCTTTAATTTAAGTAATGCATGACATCTATCAAACTCAACCAAATCAGCAATAATCCAACATTTTTAGCCTACTAATAATTTATATTAAGTTCTCAACAAATCTAAAATCATTCTCATACAAATAGCTAGGATTCTTCTCAAAAATTCAATTTTTCATCCATCCAACATATTCAACATCCAAATCAATCTAAACATTCATATCATTCTCATATGATACACACAAATCAAAGAGAAACAAACAAAACAACCAAAAAATTATATCACTCACCTACAACATACACAAAACAAAATAAAACAAAATAATGTCACTCACCTTAGGAATGAAGAGATCCAACAAGAAAGTCCCTTTTTTTTGTGAGATCCAAAATCCTCCTCTTCAATCACCAAGAAAATAAAAGATATAATAAAACTTGTGTTGTGCAGCGAATGACGGCTGCACTCCCTCTTTATACAGGCCGGGACTGAAAGATTAGGGTTTTAGAAACATATTTGCAAAAGAATCCTTCCAATTATAACTTTGCATATATAACCCCTCTCTTAGTTAAAATAGGTTAACTAAATCAAAATCAAATCAAATATTTTTATCACTGAGTTGTCCAGCAATCTAGTACAGTCCAGTAAATAAGAAAAATTTGGATTTACAACCCAGGGTGGCGATTTTGCACAAAAGCCCTCCATTTTGTAATATTTGCAAATACATCATAAAATATTCATAAAAATCCAAAAAAATCAGAAATAATATCTAATAATACATATTAAATTTTCCAATCATAATATTTGGCTTTTACTTTCCAGAAAAATATTTGCATAAGATTTTACATAAATTACATATTTGCAAAAACACCCTTTTTGTTTAAATCTTCACCAAATCGACTTTAAATAAAATCTAGATATATTTAAAATTAAATGATAACCATGGAAAACCAAAATATCAGTATAAATGAATTTTCATAATTTATTTAAGATCCAAACGGCTTTTTTTTACATAAAAGCCCATCTCTTTCGAGATATTTATAAAAATAGTTTCTTTATTCAAAAAAATCCAAAAATTTAGAATATACTCCATTATAATTAGGAGAATTTACTAAAAATATAAAATTGATTATTTACACCAAAAATATTCGCACGTGTAAAAGATAAATCTTTAGAAAATATTTATTAAATCTCCAGAAAATTATTTTAATTTATTTTCAAATATTTAAAATAATATTTGAAAATATGGGGTACTACATAAAGTGTTTAGCAAAGAGATTAATCATGTTGTAGTTATAATAGTAACTATCACATTGTAGTTGTAGTATTAACTATCGCGTTATAGTTATAGCGTTAGTAAGGAACTATCATGTTATCGTAAATTGTGTTAGTAGAGAACTAGCATGATGTGGGTTGTAACGATTCATGTCGTAGTTGGAATATTAAGTTGCGCGGTCATTCTAGTTAATTCCCTAGAAGAAATTCCAAGTTTGAGATTACATAGTTAGAGCCATGCATGCTAGAATGGGGTATTATAGCATTCTAGTTAAAAGAACCATGCTTGAATTGTATATGGTAGGGAAAGATTGAAAAGGAGCCATGAACCCATGTATCTAGCTCCTAGGTGATTCTAGCTCAACTTGAGAGAGAACCCAAGAATCTAGTTGCATGTAGTTCTGGTTCGTTTGGAAAAAGAAACCGTGGATTCTAGTTGTGTGAGTTTCTAATTCAAATTGGACCATATCATGGGGACATCCCTCACCCTTATGTGTAAAAAGGGTTGGGAAGGTCACTACTAATAGTTAGTTCGATAAAAGTTGTCATGTCGCTTTCGGACTTCTCATTGGTAGAATTCCTATCATAGACTATTAGTAGATTCTTCTGTTGCTTCTAATTATTGAAGACCAAGTTGCTAGTAAGCACATTTGGTAGCTTCTAGGTTTGATTACCTGTATGGTTGTTGCATATGGTTGTGCTCGTACGTGGCTCGACTGGCCTGTATGTAGCTGTGGGTCTCATACGTAGTTTATTTGGCTCGTATGTATGTTCTTGCTCGTACGCGGCTTGACTGGCTCGTAGGTGGTTGTTGGTTCATATGTAGCTTATTGGCTCGTATATGGTTACTTTACTCGTATGTAGCTTGTTAGCTAGTACGCAGTTTTTATTATGACTTGTCTAGGGCGATATTATTACCCTAGGGGCTATCGACCATCGAGACATATGTTTTCTTGTTCCTAAAGGACTGTGGACGAGTCACTCCTTGTGTGCTGTCGGATCTTAACCGGTGTAGGTTGATCGAGGACCGGAGTATAGACAGAATCCAAGTTCAGGGTAGTGGCATGCATGTATGTTTGTATTGCCAGGGGTCTTGGATCGATAGGCCATGAATCAGATCCTTATGAATTTTGGTAAGTTTAGGACGAGTAGCCTAGTAGAGTTGTCTTGCGAGGTCTAACTTAAGACCTAGCATATTGTGTTTATAATATTGTCATTCCTAGGATTGTTCAGGGTTAGTGACATCATTAGGGTAGTGGCTTATAAAGATCATTTACTTAAACCTCTTGCCGGAAAGAGAGGAGTTGGTTGTAGGGGGTCCCTTACGACCAACTCGTCCTTTAGGGCAGACCTTAGGTAGTGTTATTGGGTTGTACCTTCCCTTCAAAGGGATACATACGGTGCCTTCTTACGAGTTGGGAGCACGGGTTGCGTATCTCACACTGTTAATTCCTGAAGTGCCATGATAAGGCGGGCGGAGCTAGGGGATGGACCCCGAAACTCCGTCGGGTCCTATGTCGGGGAAGCGAACAGGCCATAGGTTGCGGTCTATGAGTTAGAGGGCCACAGGGGATGCTTCGAGCTAACCTGTGTTGCGGTAACCCAGAGGGTTCGTCTGGTTTTTGAGTGAGGTCCTGTTAGCCGAGTAGTAGTGGCAAATATAGACACCATGAGCGTACTGCATTGGTGGGACTTGACCACGTGTTTAACCTCATCAGTCACGTTGTATCTGTCAGGAACAGGTTGTGTACAATTAGAATTCATAATGCGGGTTCAAATCCCTATAATGAAGAGACGGCTTGAGAAGGGCGCATGTAGTATGGGCTACATGTTGTTTCGGAGACTTGCTGGCATTAGAATAGGAGCATCCTAGTTTTAGTTAATATTGCGTTAGATTCTAGTCATGGCACTCACGAACACTTAAACTACACCGACACCATTGCCATATTTCTGTATGTTGTTTTGGGAGATTCGCTGCTATGTTATCAGCCTTAAAGCGTCAGTGAATACTGACGTCCCCACTTCAATAAGTACTGGATCGCAGAAGTACAGGTGCGAGATTCAGGAGGACTCAAGGCAAGGGAAGCAAGGAGTCAATGTCATATTTAGTTTCCGCTGTAATAATTACGTTGATTATCTATTGTTGAAAAGTACTCAAGTGAGAATTACCAAGTGTTGTTCTTCATTCCTTGTACTCTGATGTAAGTGGTCGAAAGTTGTAACACTTGGGATTTTAAGGGTATTATTGTAACACTGTTGTAATGTATTGCAGTTGTATGACATTCAGACTTGTCATACATTGGGTGTTAAATAAAAAGTTTTAAATTCTCCTGTTTTTCTGTGTATTGTAACTAATTGAAGAAAATGTCATGGCTCGTGTCTTGAATTCTCCATATAGGAAGTTCGGGGCGTTACAAGTCACCTTTTACTGCTTTTTCTGCTGTATATTTTCTCTATGGAACATAACTCTGGATGACATAAGATGTATTTTTAGGATTACCTATTTGATAAGTTGATTAATTGATGCCTCGTCACGGAGCGGACAGTTCTTATATCCAGTTCATCTGATGTTTGGATCAAAATATGATCTTTTGTTAGCACACCCAATATGCAGGAGGTTTCTTCATGAAGCAAAAAACAAATGAAAGCCTTGCGAGAGGTTTCTTCCAGCACAGGGATCCAAGGCAGGGTAGTCGAGCTGTGTCTACTGCCATAAATAATGGAACCGATCATAATGTTCAGCCATGTTGGAGCTTATGGGATTCTGTTTGCAGATCCATATCATAATTTTTCTCAACATCTTGTGGGCTTCTCTCTGCAGATTCAGAGATTGACGAAATGCATTCGTCAACTTTTGTTAAACGGGACATGATCTGTTGTTAAAAAAGAAGATAGATGACCCATCGCATTAGAAATTGCAACGCACCCATTGAGGGAGCTAACTTCTGGATGTACAAAAGGTGCTGCCCCAGCCTTTGCTGGGAGCTAACTTCATGGATGATAAGCATGGCCCAAATTGAGATGCAGAAGGGTGGTGGCCAGCTAACATTACTGTGAAAGGGAAGGGAAGAGAGTTGCGACTCTGTGGCTCATTTCTGTGGGAATTTGGCATGGTATTGGCAGATGGTTGTCCTTCATGTCCCAGGTTTGTTTGACCTGATTAGATAGGAATTAAATGAACAAACAAAAATCCTGTTTTCTTTTTTGGTGATGACGAAATGACCTTAGCCTTTTATTAGCCCTCAAGGCTAATCAACCAGCAAATTTCAAATTCTGAAGGAGTTGGCACTGACAAAGCATCCCATTCTCTGGAAAGATTGAAATTACTAGCACGATCAGCTATGTTATGTGCCTCACGACTGAAATTACAGGCCCGATTGATGTGAGCTTTGACGAGCAAGTCAAAATCTCCTCTCATCATTTGATTATGTGACGTAATCGCCATTGAATCCCTTCCAAACCGTTACTACTCAGCCACCCCTCGACCAATAGTTAATTATCAGAATGCCTTTGCCGTCCACAGCAAAGCATGAATGACTGGCTTCGGCCAAAGAAGGGTCCTGCAATCAATCTGCCCATGGATATTTGTAATAAGGTCCTTTGGGGTTGTTGCCGCTGGATCTGGTGTGGGGGCAATAGACAGAATTTGTAGATTCATAGGAATTTGAACAGGCTGGATCTCACTTCTTCCTTGTTGACAAGTTGACTCCTTGGTGCTCACGCAGACCTGCACAAACGTTCGAAACACCGGGATGGATCCCGGTGACGAATCCTCCGACGCTCTTGTCAATACCAGAAAAAGTAAAGGAAAAGAGCTTAAGTGCACAAAGAGTGATCACCTGTGACAGTAGGAGGTAGGGGGTATTTATAGTCGGCGTGGGGATCTCTTTCAGGATCAGGATGAATCCCTACTTCCCAGTGTGACTGGATAGGGGTGGTTGTAACCACCCCCTCAGGATAAGGACAAGTCAGGATTTTCTCCTATCCTGTTGAACTGTTTCCTAACGGGTTGCGACCCATTCTCAGCTGAACAGATCCGTTCATGGGTTAGCGGGTCTAAGAGGAGAGACCCGGTTCCCAATTCGGACCCGTCTGTAGGTGAAAATTACCATCTTTCCCTTGTAACTTTAAGATTCGTGCCCACTTTGAACGATTCCGATTTAACCCCATTTTTAGCCATATCACGAGCCCCCCACTCCCATAGACTGTGTGTTATAGCCTTTAGGGAGTAGTTTTGTTATTTTAATGGCATATAAGGTTTTATCGAAGTTCTCAAAGGGTGTTCGAATCTCGTTTGAGGGGTGACGGTGCTTTTCTGAGCTAGCAATGTACCCAAGATTGTCCCCATGCTCTTCTGGATTTTTTCGGAGCCAATTTTATTATTTTTTCGAACCATTTATTTAATTTTGCCGAGCAATGGTTTGTCTTCCGGGAGCACTAATTAATTTTTCCAGCCAATAATTATTCACGCGGAGGTTCAAAAATGTTTCCCCGAATTTATAATTATTTTTTAGAATTTTAAATTAATTTTCCTGAATTTTTAATCATTTTTTTCGTAATTATTAAATAAATAATTCCAATTAACAAAAAAAATATAATTTTAATAACCTAATTATGACGTGGCACAATCTGGATCGTCCATCAGCCTTGGGTGTGAAAATCTGGATGATCGGATGGTGAATCAACACTCGCTGACGTGGATCAATCTGAGATGTTGATCAGATTGTCGCGCGAGTTTCGGGGTGATCCAACGGCTCGAGTGGTACGAAGGCATACTTTCTCTTATTTGGGGGTTGGTGGCAAGAACTCTCGGCAAATGGTTGCCAACCCCCATCAAACACCTCGGTTAGCTGACATGTGTCTGGGTGGAGGCCGAATTCGAGGGGGGTTCGGTATTCATTGTCGAGGTCTAGCGGTACTTCGAGATGACGACACGTGCCGAAAGGGTTCGGCAAGGCTTGACGAAGTCCAAGTGAGATGTTTTTCTCACGTTTGGGCGTTGGTGGCAAGAACGCTCGGTGAGGTGTGCCGAAGTCCAAGTGAGATGTTTTTGTCACGTTTGGGCATTGGGGGCAAGAACGCTCGGCGAGGCGTGCCGAAGTCCAAGTGAGATGTTTTTCTTACGTTTGGGCGTCGACGGCAAGAATGCTCGGCGAGGCGTGCCGAAGTCCAAGTGAGATATTTTTTTTCATGTTTGGGCATTGGTGGTAAGAACGCTCGGCGAGGCGTGCCGAAGTCCAAGTGAGATGTTTTTCTCACGTTTGCGCATCGGTGGCAAGAACGCTCGGCGAGGCGTGCCTGAAGTCCAAGTGAGATATTTTTTCTCATGTTTGGGCGTCAGTGGCAAGAATGCTCGGCAAGGCGCACCGAAGTCCAAGTGAGATATTTTTTTCACGTTTGGGTGTCGGTGGCAAGAACGCTCGGCGAGGCGTGCCGAAGTCCAAGTAAGAAGTTTTTCTCACGTTTGAGCATCGGTGGCAAGAACGCTTGGCGAGGGGTGCCGAAGTCCAAGTGAGATGTTTTTCTCACGTTTGGGCATCGGTGGCAAGAACGCTCGGTGAGGCATGCTGGAGTCCAAGTGAGATGTTTTTTCTCATGTTTGAGCATCGGTGGCAAGAACGTTCGGTGAGGCGTGCCGAAGTCCAAGTGATGCGCATGGCCTGTTGACCATTCACTGACGACTAGTCAAAGACACGTGGCACGTTGACTGTTTGACCGTTGACAAGTCAAGCGCCTGTCGAGTTCCTTGTCGTTTTGTGGTAAATGGGCCTGCCTCTTGAGTTCTTGAAGCCCATTAGTCTCGATTTGTGTGCAGCTCCTATAAAACTTCATCCCCCCGTTTCACTTGTTCATTTCTCAAGTTTTTACTCAGGCGATAAGTTTTCACTAACGAGAGCTTCATGCCCCGATTAACGAGAGCTTTCACTTCAACGTAACTCAACACTTAGCTTATTTTTTTTAGCAAATGTCTATGTAATGCCCCGATTTTTCATTTAATGAAAAATTATTTATTTTGCACGTAGTGTGCACGTGCAATAATTTTTGTAATTATTTTCATCATGATGAGTATAGATATTTAAATATGTGCTTTTAATTACTTCTATATAAAAGCCTTCTTTCAATTAAACAAAAAGCCTTTTTCTTAAAGCCCAAAATTTAATTCATTTATTTTATTTTAAAATTATTATTTTGGCCCATAAACTAAAGCCCATGAGTTAATTTATTTTTAAATACAACTTGTAATATAGAATACAATTTAAAGTTTATTTTTATATAAAATGTAATGTACAAATATTTTTGGAGACCAAGTTGCATGCACGTGCATTGCACGTACACGTGCAAAGCATCACTAGCATGGCCGGTTGTGAAGTTTGGAGGGAAATCAAATTTTTGAGTAGAGTCATGGGGTGATGGTTATTTGATCATGGGTAGTTAGTGTAACTCCTCCTTAAATCTAAGCCATTTGTTCCTAACTCCTACTTCAATCTTAGCCATCCATTTCCCTAGATATTTAGTATAAATACCCCCCCCCCCCTTTGGCTAGTATTCTTGTGCAAATTAATTCTTCCAAACCTATAGTTAAAATACATTATCTAGTAGTTTATTTAGTGAGTAAAAGTGTAGAACCCCGTATTTTCAAATGTTATTTTAAAGATTTGAAAATAAATTAAAATAATTTTCTGGAGATTTAATAAATATTTTCTAAAGATTTATCTTTTTACACGTGCGAAACACGTGCAAATATTTTTGGTGTAAATAACCAATTTTATATTTTTAGTAAATTCTCCTAAAGTTAATGGAGTATATTCTAAAATTTGGGATTTTTCTGAGTAGAGAAACTATTTTTATAAATACCTCGAAGGGGGGGGAGGCTTTTATGTAAAAAGTCGTTTAGATCTTAAATAAATTATGAAAATTCATTTTTACTGATATTTTGGTTCTCCATGGTTATCATTTGAATTTAAATACATTTATATTTTATTTAAAATCGATTTGGTGAAAATTTAAACAAATAGAGTGTTTTTGCAAATATAGAATTCATGTTGGATCTTCGTGCAAATGTTTTTCTGGAAGATAAAAGTCAGATATTTTGATCGGAAAATATAATATGTATTGTTAGATATTATTTCTGATTTTTCTGCATTTTTATGAATATTTTATGATATGTTTGCAAATATTACAAAAGGGAGGACTTTTGTGCAAAATTGCCATCCTGAGTTGTAAATTCAGATTTTTCTTATCTACTGGGCTGTGCTGGATTGCTGGACAACTCAGTGATAAGAAGATTTGATTTGGTTTTGATTTAGTTAACTCATTTTTACTAAGAAAGGTTATATATGTGAAGTAATAAATTGAAAAAGGACTATTTTGCAAAAGTACTTCAAAACCCTAATTCCTTTCAAACCCGGCCTGTATAAAGGAGGGTGTGCAGCCGTCAATCGCTGGTTTTATTATACTTTTATTTTTTTTGGTGATTGAAGAGGAGGATTTTGGATCTCACAAAAAGAGAGGCTTTTGTGTTGGATCTCTTCATTCCTAAGGTGAGTGACATTGTTTTATTTAGTTTGTTTGTGTAGATGAGTAGATATAATTGTTTGGTTGTTTTGTTTGTTTCTCTTTGATTTATGTACGTCATATGAGAACAATATGAATGTTTAAATCGGTTAGATGTTGAATATGTATATGTATGAATGGATGAAGAATTGGATCTCAGAGGAGAACCCTAGATGTTTGTATGAGAATGATTTTAGATCTGTTGAGAACCTAAAATAAACTGTTAGCGGACTAATAATGTTAGATTTTCGTTGTGAACAGTCGACTGGTGAGTCGAAACAGTCGACTGCTACTGCTTAGATTACATTCTATTAAAATGATGGATTATATGTGATTGGATTGAGTTTGATAGATGTCATGCATAAATTAAATTAGAAATGAGAATTTGGACTATTGGTGAGTTGGATAAAAACAACTTGACCATGTTGAGGATATATTGGTTTTGTTCATGGATCAACTATAGAGAATAGTTGAGGTTTAGTTGAGGAATTTTGTGAATGATTTGTGGTGTAAAAGACCATGTTTGAGGATTGGTGTCATGAGGATTTGGATTGGGGAATTGTGATTTTGTAAAAGATATTGTTTGAAATTGGATTTCTTAAATGCTAAGTTTAAATCTAATTATTTTGGTATTAATAAGATTTAAAAAATAAAGGGAAGTTATTTTATTATATGACTGATTTATAAAAACCCTAATTTTGACATATGCACAACCAAAATTAGGTAGACTGTAGGCCGACAGTCGACGGTCAGACCTTTCAGTCGACTGGTACGACCCAGCTGCTGTGTCTTTACCCCTTTTGAAAATCCGTTCTGGACAGTCGACTTGGATCCCTTGTTCAGTCGACTGGTATACTTAGAACTTATTATGAAAAGTTATTGCGGTTTCTGGACAGTCGACCTATGACCCCTTAAGTCGACTTATAATACTTAGAATATTCCATCGAAAATTATTGGAATTTATCTCGGGTAAGTCTACCGATGACCTTTTAAGTCGACTTATATTACTTAACTTATTTTCTTAAAGTCTTGAATATATTCCCTTTAGACAGTCGACTTACTACAGTAATAAGTCGACTGGTACTGACGAGTTTTCATAAACTTGAATATTCTTTCAAATGATTTATTCTTCAAATGTTTTAAACTATATTTTATCTTCTATTAAACATATGATTTTAAGATATTAAGTTGAGCAGTTTCAGATGTGAGTTGGTTAAGATATTTGAGTTGAGTCTCTAGAGCATGTGTGTGACC
This sequence comes from Hemerocallis citrina, assembly GCA_017893485.1. Taxonomy (NCBI): domain Eukaryota; kingdom Viridiplantae; phylum Streptophyta; class Magnoliopsida; order Asparagales; family Asphodelaceae; genus Hemerocallis; species Hemerocallis citrina. Next base: position 78,864,373 of record CM030365.1, on the reverse strand, counting down.
CTAGTATACCGGCGTCGAGTTCTTTTGTTGAGGCCTAATGAGGCATTAGTTGTTCAGTTTTGAGTTAAGTCCAGTAGGGGTACGCCAACTCTAGGAGATTCGTTGAGTGATTAGGTAACCCAAAATGATAAGGACAGGCACTAGTGGTGATATGATGAACGGGAACATGGGTTATGCACCTCAGTATGGCTTTCGATATGGGATTTAATCTCCAGAATTATCCAAGTAAATCACTTGCGGTGTGGGATTTATCTCCGGAATTATCCAGGTAAAATACCTGCGGTGTGGGATATATCTCCGGAATTATCCAAGTGAATTACTTGCGGTGTGGGATTGATCTCTGGAATTATCGGAGTCGAGGCGACGCACATGGGGTATTCATGTGATGAGGGTCATTGTTTCGGTGTGGGATTTAATCTCCGGAATTATTCAAGTAAATTACTTGCGGTGTGAGATTGATCTCCGGAATTATCGGGGTAAGGGCTAGTACTCACAGTTTATCTTTATCTCGTATTAGTCATCGTGTTAGGATTAGTTGCATAGCGGAGATTGAACCCTATAATGTGGAGACGTTAAGGGCTTGCACCGAACCTATGTAGAATGGGATGCATAGACTTTGACAAGTACGCATTAGAGAGTCCGCATATAGGATTTGTGTTGTCTTGACTTGGCTTTATGCATGTGGTTTTCCTGTTTTCTACACCTGACACTTGGTTTAGTCTCACTTGTTGTTTACATGTTTCCTTGTTATGCCATATTTTATGTATTCTTGTTTATTACATGTTGTTTATAAATCCATGCTTAATGTTCACTTATGATTGTTTGTTTTTATGTCACTCACACCATTTATGGCTGACCCCTTTAGTTTGGGGGTTAGGGATCATCTCTAGCCTCATGTGTTACAGGTTGTTGCTTAGAGTTTGAAGGCTTGGATGCTTGAGTAAGCTTTGGAGATTATAAGTGATGTAATAGAGCCTTGTGTAAATTTTGTAAAGAGAAGTATTGTAAAAAGGATGTTGTAATTCAAGGTGTTTGTATTTCCGCTATGGTTGAAAAAGATTATTGTAATAAAAGTTTGGAATAAAATTATTTGTGTTTTTGAGCTATGTATACTATTACATTGAAGTTGATGCTGGGATTGTGCCACGTATTTTCTAAGTTATTATATTAGAGATTCGGGGGGCTACAAAAAGATTGGGAGATTGTGTGGGATTGTGCTTGCATCAACAAGAAGAAGGAGAGGCCGGCTATCAAAGGGAGTGCTCTCGGTTTGGTGTGCTCGGGTTGGCTTGTGCGCGCATGTCAAAGGAGAAGGATCGTTCGTTTGCAAGGACATTCGTTTAGGAGGTTGCTAGTTGTATATTTCTCTCCATTTAAGGTGGGTAACTTTTCCATGTTTCTAATTAGGAATGCATGCTAGATTAAATTGAATGAATGAAGTATGAAAAAGATTAATAAGAGTACATATTTAATTGGAAAATGACTTATTGATTGATTGATATATGGATGTGCAATTGTATGTGGTTCTATTAGTAAAGGCAAAATTGTGTGTGAATTGATTATAGCCATAAATTATTGAAGAAAGTTTCATTATCTACACCACAAATTATGTACACAAAAGTTAGTAGATTAACAATGCTACTTTATGCGTTAAATGAATCTTTGTGTTTTATTGAAATGAATGAATTAAAATATAGATTTGTATGTTTGGTAAACGATTAAAGACAGAAATTAATATGAAGAATTGCTAGTAAAGAGATTTGAGATGTTAATTGTTAAGAAATGTTGAAAGAAGAAATGTGGTAGTTATAATGTAGAATCCGAATTAATTGTACGAAAAAATATGTTTTAATTGTTAAAAAAATTATTTTTTTCATACTGGTATGTAAATTATGTGAGGAAGAATCAATCTGGAATTTTACAGTAATTTTATAAAAGCAAAGTGAAATGAGGACTAGTTGAACATCAAAACGTTTTAATAACAGAGAGAATTGGTTTAAATAAATTTTGATTTGCATTATTGACAACCTGAGCGCGTAGCTCAAGTGGTCGGGATGGCTTAAATCGCTACAGTGGGCTTTCGGTCTGAGGTCTCTGGTTCGAATCCCCTGCGCAACACACTTTTGTTTCATGAATTTTTAAAATAGAGGATATCATCGGCCGAGAACATTTAATGCTCTCAGCCCCTCATCCTAACACAAATAGCGTTCGGCCTAGTGGTTGTGCCTTCGGTTGGTTTCCCTGTGGTTCTGGGTTCGAATCTCGGCTTTGGCAAGTTTGGAAAAAATATTTTTTTTGAATGTTTGGTTGATTGAAAAATTATGGAAAAAATGTGTTTATTCTTCTAAAAATATATAGGACTTATGAAAAATAATTTGGGAATTATTTACATAAAATAAAATATGATTTGAGAACAAATGTGTAAATAGAACTATGGTTCCACATTGATATTCTTTTGTGAAATTATATCTTGCAAAAAGAACTTGAAATGAAGGATTAGAAAATTAATATAGCAAAGAAAGAAATTATATTGTGTGATGGATGTGAATTATTCTCATTGGATAATAGGGTGAAAAATATGAAATGTGAATATTCATTTAGTGATGTGATTTCAATGTGAAACTGATATTTGATGAAGTATAAAATTCCATGTATGATTATGGACTATTGAACAATTTAGAGATCATACTATTGAAAAAGAAATCTGTTATGATTATGAAAACGAATTTATGAGTTGGAAATGCTCAAATTGGAAATTGTGAATTGGAATTGAAACAAAAGAGTAGCTAAGTCTCCCCCGGCATTTGGAAAGAAATGAAATGAAATTTGAAATGAAAGACCAACTTGGTCATGTTTGAATAAATGAATAAGTCCGGTTTAGTGGAGAGGCTAACTCTAGAGCTTTGATTTTGTTCATGATTCTAATAAAAACTAAGGAATAGTGCATAGTGAATACGTGATGAAAGTGAGAGAAAAACACAAGTATGAGAGTTAGAGTTTACGGTGCGGGTGTGTGAGCCACAGAATGCATGCTTGATGAGTCAAGACATGGCGTGGGCACAACTCAGTAATGATCGGACTTTAGCAACGCTTGTGGGATGTTTGGTGACTGCAAGAGGATCGTGTGCCATGAAGGAGGCTGAATTGCCATAGAATGCATACTTGACGAGTCAAGACATGGCGTGGGGTTCCCCTCCAGGTTTTCTGTACACGTGCTTGTACTCATAGATCATCTAGGATACTCACCGTAGTTACAGTAGTAGATTAAGTCATGGCGAGGGATTGAACCTTACAAAGATGAAGAACGATTAAGAGGCTTGCCCTCGGACCTATGTAGTATGGGATGCATAGAATCCGAACAAGTGCGTATTAGTGTCATATAATATAAATAACTGCATTAAGGACTAAGTGCACAATCACAACACGACATCAATAGGGTAGTCCCTTTAGTTTGATATGTGACAAGTTTGTGTTTGTTAAATATGGAAAGTAAGTTATACTATTTTCGGCATAGAGAGGATGGACGTGTATAATGTTCGTCGGTTGAATAAACTGACGTACCCACAGTCTTATATGCAGGTAAGTGACATGATAAAGATTAAAGAGGAACGGATGCTTAAAGATTATTCAATGTTGTTGTACATTTATTTAAATGTTGTAATTTTTACTTCCGCTGTGCAGTGTAAATTATAATGTTTTACTTGTAACTCTGATGTAAAGTGAAAAGTTCAAATTTCCTTGTAAAATTGTACTAAATGAAGTGAAAAGATCCTGTTGAACTCTCGAATTCAGTTGTATTTGGGATTCGGGGCGTTACAGTCTAGTTTTCCCCCTGAGTTCAGAGCCCTCCCCCCTAGCTACCGATGAGCCGTCTCCGAGCCAGGTTCCTCCCGTCGACAAGGGCAAAGGCATCGAAGCACCTACTTCGGTAATCGTGGTGACCGTAGTGGAGAACCCACGCAAGATAGGGGGAGTTCAGGAGATTGTTGGGTATTCTGATCGGACTCCATAGGGTTCGTGAACTTCCGGAGGAGCACGCCGAGCAGATAATGTACGGAAGGGGGATAAGTTTTGAAGAGAACGCCACGAGGGAGACTTCAGAAGTCGATGATACCATCTCTATCCTCAACGAGGCGGACCTAGTAGCAGGTTCGGGGATGTTTTCTGAACCCCGAGGAGTTCGAGCTGATGCTGCCCGGACCTGGAGTGAGGGCCAATTCACCGATGTCGGTGGATATGTACTTCTGGCCTGTCGACGCCTTCATTGCCGGGGCGCGGCTGCCACTCCACCCCTTCGCTATCCAAGTTCTGCAGTGGTTCAGGGATCAGGCCCAATTCAGCTCATGCCGAACGGGTGGAGGGTGATTAACGGGTTCATCCTCCATTGTCAGGCGACAGAGATTGAGCCGGATCTAAGGGTGCTTCCGACGCTATACCGACTTCACCAGCAGCAGAAGTCGGAGCTCAGGTTCTACCTGGCTCCGAGGCATGGTGCTTGACTCATTAGTTGTCCTGACTCTATAAAGCATTAGCGAGACAAGTATTTCATCATCCTAGTCATGAGCCGTGGTCCATCCCCTCGGACTGGGTCGAAGAAGTGACGAAGAGGGTGAAGGAGCTTCCGGTGCTCTACCCCAACCAAGAAGACATGGTTCGGGTTCTCCTTGACCAGCCGAAGTTCGATTGAAGGGACCTGACCGAGGAGGCGCTCTACAGGGGGGTGGGGGGCTCAGCCACATAAACCCCAGTATGCGACTTTCCCCTTATATATTTTTTTCGTTTGGTTTTTACTTGCGTTTAATCACCTTTTCTTCTGGTGCAGAAACCATGGACTACGACGCCATGATGGCTCAGCGGGCGGCTCTCGGCAGCAAGACTTCGAGGAAGAGAAAGAGGGTCGTCTCAAAGGTGACCTTCCCGAGGCCAAAAACGGTCGCCAGCACCGCCGAAGAAGCATCGGCGTCGGCCACTATGGTCCCGAGGGTGACAACGACGGCAACTGCTTCGGCCTTAGTCGAGGCATGCAAGTTCCCAATGGCAACCACTTTGGGAATGGAGGCAGCTCCGCTGACGGCCGAGGCCGAAGTGTTCCTGACCGTGGAACACAAGAAGATTTTTGTCCCAGACTGGCAGGTTTGGAAGCTCAATGGGTTTCTCGGCGACTCGTCGTCGAGCATGCAGGCCGTCAAGCACCTTGCGATGCCGAAGGACCGTGCCGCCATGGACGCTGGTGGAGTTAGGGACAATGCCCTCAAGATCGCCCGAGCAGCAGAGTCGGTAAGTAGCGTAGTTTTGCTAGTTGCATATTTGTATTTTATTGGTTTTCATGCTATCTTATTTTTCTTTCGCAGATAACCAGTCATTTCGGTCATCTTATAGAGAAGATAACCAAACTTGAAAAGGAGCTGAAGCAGGAGGTGGACAGGGCTCGGGCGGAAAAAGCTCGGATCGCCAACGAGCTCGAAAAACTGAGGGTCGAGGCGGACAGGGAAGACGACGAGGATGGAGTACCTCGACGGCCTCGTGAAGAAGTTGGAGGCCGATGCTGCCACTCTGCTCCGACAGAAGGAGTCGGCGATGAAGGAAAAGAAAGAGGCAGTCGAAGCTGCCAAGATCCTTGTGTAACACCCTGAATTTTTATTTAATGAGAATTGTGGCTTTTTACGTGTAGTGCACGTAGAAATTTTGTATGTATATTTTCTTACAAAATTATCTCTTATAACATGAACAAATAAACATTTTTTTCTTTCTCTTTATTTTCTAAAAGCCTCTTTTAAAAGCCTAAGAGTGTTTTTCTAATTTAAGCCCACCCTAATAAATTAAAGCATTTTATTAAATGGCCCATGAGCCTAAAGCCCACTGTTTTGAAGCCCACAAATTAATTAATCCTTTAATTGTCACCACTTGTAATGTAGATACAATTAGTAGACAATTAATTAATTAATTTTGGTACAACTTAATAATGGGGGGTACTAGAAAGGGCACGTGCACACACTAGAGTGTGCATTGCACACCCTTCTAGGGGTGGCCGGTTTGTGGATAGAGAGAGAGGGAGAGTGGGTGTAATTAAGGGGAGTGGTTATGTGATCATGGAAGTTACTACAACTTCCCGATTCATCTTGGTCCTTAATCCATAACTCCTTGATTAAATCTTAGCCCTCCATTTCACCCTAAAACTAGTATAAATACCCCTCCCTTCATGCATACAACACTAGGAAAAATAATTGAAAGAAAGAAGATTGAGAGAGAGTAAAAAGATTGAGAGCATTAGTTGTGTGTGTTCCATCTTGGAGGCCGGTTACCCCATCATCACCCTCAAGCAAGGCTCGGGTTGCACCAAGGAGCAAGGAGAAGGAGCAATTTGCAATCCATTCTAGGAGGAGAATGACACTTTCTTGCATTCTAGGAGTTTTCATTCGTTTCTTCAACTATTGGTGGGTGTTTCTCAATACTTCTAAATACAGATGCCATGCTAGGGATGTTTGCTAAAATAGTTGAGCATAAATTGATAAATTGTAGTCTCATGTTTGGTTGATTAGAGATAAAATAGTAGCTTAAAGATTGACTGTTAAGATGATTGCTAATGAAGATGTGAAATCGAAATGCTAGAATCAATCTTATCATCATGCTTTATGTCTATGAATTATGCTATGTGAGACGAATTTGTACTTATGAGACACAAATTGATTAAATGCATCTTGTAGGATAAATTGTTTGAATTAGAACAATCCAATTGTAGAGAACAAGATCTAGTGCTAAATAGAGACATAAAGTGAGTTTTGGGAAGTTAGATTTATAAATTATGTAGAAATGTAAAGTGTTCCCAACATCAAAATTATGGACATAGAACACCAAAAAAATGCATGTGTTATTGGTAAATAATGAATTTAAAAATACTAGTTTATTGTATTTGTATATACATTAGAATCTAGATTGTTTTGACTCAAAAAGAGAAGAAAAAGAACTAGAAATATTTTAGGAATTTGAAAAACCTAGCAGCATCAATCGACCGATTAGATTGAAACAGTCGACTACCCTAATCTTTTTATTTTCGAGTTTTTAATCTTTGCGGAACAGTCGACCGATCATAGTGTAACAGTCGACTGCCCCGATCTTTTTATTTTTCGAGTTTTTAATCTTTGTGTAATAGTCGACAGATCATAGTATAACAGTCGACTACCCTGATCATCTTATTTTCGGACTTTTAAATCATCGCGGAACAGCCGACTGGCCATGTTTTAACAGTCGACTACCCTGAAGTTTCAACTAATGTCTGGATTTTCGTGAGATAATTTTCTATAACATGTGGCCTAGTATAAATAAGAATTTGAGACTATTTTTGGCAAGAAAGAACTTATTATTTTATTGGTTTAAATTGTCTCTGAAGAAAGAAAAATACATGCCTTGTTTAAAAGAGTTTTGAAAAGCGTTTTAGCAATGAAAGTGTGAATGTTTGATAAAATGATAGTACGGTAATTTCATGGTAGTCGAATGAGCTATGAATGTGACAAGTTAGAAAAACGAATTCTTTTGTTTATGCATGAGCTTTACATGAAAGTGAAATTGAATGTCATGATGAATTATGAAAGATTTTATGAGCATGAGTATGCAAATGCTATGAACATGAAGGAAAATTAATGCTAATCATGAAAAAGATTTATTCGATTTTTGATTGTGAATTGAAGTTGAGAACTAGAGTGTAGTTAAGTCTCATACCGACATTAGAAAGAGATATGCTGAAATGAAAATTTGAGATGAAAAGACCAAGATTGGGTCATGTTGAATTGATGATTAAGACCGGTACAATGGAAAGGCTAACTCTAGAGAATTGATTTTGTTCATGATTCAAATAACTAAGGATTAGATACATTGTGAAGAGGTGATGAAAATAAGAGAAAAACACGAGTATGAGGGCCTCGGAGCTATGGAGTGAGAATATTCACAGGCTGTCTTCACGATGCGTCGTGACATGACGTGGATATATCTCCAGGAGTCCGTACCGCAGGCGATGCTTGTGGGGGTGTTTGGTGACTGCGGGTGGTGTCATGTCCTATGACGGTAGATGAATTATCCTCAGGCTGTCTTCACGATGCGTCGTGACATGACGTGGAATTCCCCTCCAGGCTGTTTGGACATGAGCTCGTACTCATAGAACATCTAGGATACTTATCGTAGTTACAGTAGGTAGATTAAGTCATGGCGAGGGATTGAACCCTACAAGATGAAGAACGATTAAGAGCTTGCTCTCAGACCTATATAGTATAGGATACATAGAATCTGAACAAGTGCGCATTAGTGTCATGTAACATAATAACTGCATTAAGGACTAAGCGCACCTGCACAACACGACATCTATAGGATAGTCCCTTTAGCTTTGGTTGTGAACAAGTTTGTGGTTTGTTAAGTGTTGTGAATTGTTATACTATTTCCGGCATAGAGAGGATTGCCGTGTATAATATTTCATTAGTGAATGAACTGACGCACCCACAGTTTCACATGCAGGGTAAAGATTCTTGACAAATTGAAGTATACATGCTGCTCAAAGATTGATTTAAATGCTGTTTCATGTAATTACTGTAAAATTACATCCGCTGTAATAATGTAAAGGTATAATGTAACTCTGATGTAAGAAATGTTTAAATTTCCTTGTAAAATTGTATGAAAGAAGTGTAAAGATCCTGTGGAACTTCAAATTCAGTTGTATTTGGAATTCGGGGTGTTACAGGTATCAGAGCACGCTTCCAATGAATACAAATTTATAAAGAACGACACCCTAGAAGTGGACATTAGTGTGTTGAGTATAGAGATTTAAATGTAAGTAACTTGCATTTACGTTGCTCTATGATTTATGGTTCTTCTTCTTCTCCTCTCTCTAAGATGGTGGACCACTTCGACCGAGATGGAGGTGACGATTGGCACATTGTTGAGGAAGATTACTACCCCGGGCAAGCTGATTCAGACAAAGAGGATACTGAAGAAGTGGAAGAGGAATGACCTGAGTCCCGAGAGATCACTCCACCTCTGGATTCATTTGATGACTCCTCTGATGAGGAAGAACCAGTTCCGAGTAGTCTCATTGTGTCTCTTCAGAGGCAGGTAGAGACTCAACGGGAGAGAGTCGGGCTACTGGAGACTTAGTTGGCAAAGCGCAAGGACGATATTGCAGTTCTCAGTCATCGTGTTCGGAAACTCGAGAAGAGGAAAAACATGTATGATGTACTGAAGGAGAAAGTGGAGGAACTACGGGAAGAGCTTCGTAAAGCCAAGAGGAACCGTAGGAACTAGACTATTGTATCTTCTTACTGCTTTCATTTGATGTCAGAAATGTTTTAAATTCGAATGTATAAAGTTTGAAATTCAATGAAAAGTTGACTTAAAAATTCATGTTTATACTTTGAATTTAATGGATCTTTTGCATCAGAATATGGCTAGAAGAGGAGCTCGAAATGGGGAAGGTATGGACTTGGAAACAGAGTTAGCGAGGGTCTATCAAACACTCAATGCCGTTGCCATGAATCAGAATCAAGGAAGGATGCCTGCAAATCCAGTACCCGAAGCAATCAAACTCGTGGAATCATTCAAGCGGATGAAACCACCGGTGTTTGAGGGGAAGTCAGACCCTAACGCGGCTGACAATTGGATCCGCCAGGTAGGGACTATCTTCGAAGTCTTGGAGACTCCGGAGAGCAGAATGGTGAAGTTGGCGGCGCTGCAGTTCGAGAGAGATGCGGCGGTGTGGTGGCAGTCGATGAAGCGAACGATGGGATGTATTATTCTTGGCTGGGAGGAATTCTTAGAGAAGTTCCGTAGTCATTATTTTCCATCGAACGTCCAGGCGAAGAAAGCCATGGAATTTCTGGCACTGCAGCAGGGCGGCATGTCGGTTAGAGAGTATGAGACAAGGTTCAATCAGTTCTCGAGGTATGCTCCTGAATTGGTGATGGACGAAGCAAAGAAGGCTCGAAAGTTCGAGCATGAGTTGTATGCCAAGTTATCCAAGTGTGATTTTTGGAAATCTGAAGTGGCATTCCTAGGTCACATCCTTTCTAAGGAGGGAGTGGCAACTGATCCGCAGAAGATAGAGGCGGTGAAGGATTGGGCAAGGCCTACTACAGTGAAGGAAATCAGGAGTTTCCTTGGGCTAACTGGGTACTATAGGAGGTTTATCCAGGGCTATGCTCAGATAGCCGTGCCGCTCACTGGTTTGACCAAGAAGAATGTGAACTTCAAGTGCACTGAGCAGTGCGAGGCAAGCTTTCAGGAGTTGAAAGGGAAGCTGACTACCGCACCTATTTTGGCGTTGCATAGAGCAGGTATTGAGTATGATGTTTACAGTGATGCTTCACATCGTGGGCTTGGTTGTGTCTTAATGCACGAAGTGAAGGTGATCGCTTATGGGTCTAGGCAACTAAGACCGCATGAGAAGAACTATCCGACTCATGATCTGGAGTTGGCTGCGATTATCTTCGCTTTGAAGCAATGGAGACACTACGTGTATGGTGAGAAGTTGAACATGTACACGGACCATAAGAGCTTGAAGTACATCTATCAACAGAAAGATCTGAATCTGAGGCAAGGAGATGGCTGGAGGTGCTTGAGGACATTCGTCCGGAGATCAAGTACCATCCTGGGAAGGCTAATGTTGTTGCTGATGCACTTAGCCGCAAGAGCAGTCTGGCTAGTTTGATTACAACTCAGAGGCATCTTGCAGAGAAATTGGATCTGGCTGGTGTTGAAGTTGTTCTGGCAAGGTTTGGGATCATCTTTAGCTCAGTTGAGGCTTCAACCAATGCTGAATGAAAGGATTACCGCAAGTCAGAAGGAAGATGCAGAGATTCAGAAGATGAAAGAGCAGGTCGGTGCTGGCAGGTTGCCCGGAGTTCAAATCGGGGATAAAGTACTGTGGTTTGGAGAGAGGTTGTGTGTTCCGGATCAGTTGGACTTGAAAGAAAGTATTCTTCAGGAGGTACATGCTACTCTTTTGACAGTACATCCTGGGAGTACTAAGATGTACAAGGACATTAAACAACATTTCTGGTGGCCAGGTTTGAAGCGGGATGTGGCTAAATTTGTGTCGAGGTGTGAGATTTGTCAGCAAGTCAAAGCCGAGAATCAGAAACCCGGAGGTATTTTGCAACCGTTACCTATTCTGGAATGGAAGTGGGATAACATCAGTATGGATTTCATCACGAGTTTGACCAAGAGTTCAAAGGGCAATGATGCGATTTGGGTCATAGTCGATCGACTAACCAAGTCCGCTAATTTCTTGGCAATAAAACTGACTGCTTCGATGGACAGGTTGGCTGAGCTATATGTTGGTGAGATCGTCAGGCTTCTTGGTATTCTGTTAACCATTGTGTCTGATCGAGATGCGAGGCTTACTTTGCATTTCTGGAAGAGTCTTCAGACAGCTCTGGGTACCAAGACGGATTTCAGTACTGCTTGTCATCCACAGACCGATGGGAAGACCGAGAGAGTCAACCGTATTCTTGAGGATATGATTCGGTGTTGTGTACTAGATTTTGGAGGCAGTTGGGAAAGGCATCTAGCTCTGGTAGAGTTTGCCTACAACAACAGTTTTCAGACTAGTATTGGGATGGCGCCGTACGAAGCTCTGTATGGCAGAAATGCAGAACACCTGTTTGTTGGTTTGAAGTGGGGGAACGACATATGTTTGGGCCTGAGATTGTGCAACAGACCTCCGAAAAGATCGATCTGATCAGGATGAGGTTTGTGATGCTCAGAGTAGGCAGAAGAGCTATGCAGACAACCGGAGGAGGGACCTTGAGTTTGAGGTTGGTGACTTTGTCTTTCTGAAAGTTTCACCTAGCAAGGGTGTGATTCGCTTCGGCAGAGGTGGAAAGTTAGCTCCGAGGTTCATAGGCCCGTATAAGATATTGAAAAGGATCGGGAAAAACTGCTTACCGGCTTGAGTTACCGGAAGAGTTGTCTCAGGTGCACAATGTCTTTCATGTGTCTATGCTGAGAGGTTACATTCCAGATCCGAGTCATCATTTGCCCGAAGTACCAGAGGGTTTGCAGTTGGATCTGAGTTATATTGAGCTTTCGGTTGAGATTGTTGATCGTCGGGAGAAAGTCTTGAGGAATAAGACGACACCGATGATCAAGGTAGTCTGGAGAAACCAGTTGGTTGAAGAGACTACGTGGGAATCTGAGGAGGGGATGATGAAGGATCATCCTGAGCTCTTTGTCTGATTTGTATTTTCCTTTCTTCCTTCTTATCGTGTTTTGTTTTTTGCTCTTTTATTGTAGTTCTGGGGACGGAACTATTCTAAGAATGGAGTGTTGTAACACCCTGAATTTTTATTTAATGAGAATCGTGGCTTTTTACGTGTAGTGCACGTAGAAATTTTGTATGTATATTTTCTTACAAAATTATCTCTTATAACATGAACAAAACATTTTTTTCTTTCTCTTTATTTTCTAAAAGCCTCTTTTAAAAGCCTAAGAGTGTTTTTCTAATTTAAGCCCACCCTAATAAATTAAAGTACTTTATTAAATGGCCCATGAGCCTAAAGCCCACTATTTTTGAAGCCCACAAATTAATTAATCTTTTAATTGTCACCACTTGTCATGTAGATGCAATTAGTAGACAATTAATTAATTAATTTTGGTACAACTTAATAATGGGGGGTACTAGAAAGGGCACGTGCATACACTAGAGTGTGCATTGCACACCCTTCTAGGGGTGGCCGGTTTGTGGATAGAGAGAGAGGGAGAGTGGGTGTAATTGAGGGGAGTGGTTATGTGATCATAGAAGTTACTACAACTTCCCAATTCATCTTGGTCCTTAATCCATAACTCCTTGATTAAATCTTAGCCCTCCATTTCACCCTAAAACTAGTATAAATACCCCTCCCTTCATGCATACAACACTAGGAAAAATAATTGAAAAAAGGAAGATTGAGAGAGAGTAAAAAGATTGAGAGCATTAGTTGTATGTGTTCCATCTTGGAGGCCGGTTACCCCATCATCACCCTCAAGCAAGGCTCGGGTTGCACTAAGGAGCAAGGAGGAGGAGCAATTTGCAATCCATTCTATGAGGAGAAAGCAACTTTCTTGCATTCTAAGAGTTTTCATTCGTTTCTTCAACTATAGGTGGGTGTTTCTCAATACTTCTAAATATAGATGCCATGCTAGGGATGTTTGCTAAAATAGTTGAGAAGAAATTGATAAATTGTATCTCATGTTTGGTTGATTAGAGATAAAAAAGTAGCTTAAAGATTGACTGTTAAGATGATTGCTAATGAAGATGTGAAATCAAAATGCTAGAATCAATCTTATCATCATGCTTTATGTCTATGAATTATGCTATGTGAGACAAATTTGTACTTATGAGACACAAATTGACTAAATGCATCTTGTAGGATAAATTGTTTGAATTAGAACAATCCAATTGTAGAGAACAAGATCTAGTGCTAAATAGAGACATAAAGTGAATTTTGGGAAGTTAGATTTATAAATTATGTAGAAATGTAAAGTGTTCCCAACGTCGAAATTATGGACATAGAACACCAAAAAAATGCATGTGTTATTGGTAAATAATGAATTTTAAAATACCAGTTTACTGTATTTGTATATACATTAGAATCTGGAGAGTTTTGACTTAAAAAGAGAAGAAAAAGAACTAAAAATATTTTGGGAATTTGAAAAACCTAGCAGCATCAGTCGACCGATTAGATTGAAACAGTCGACGGCCCTGATCTTTTTATTTTGGAGTTTTTAATCTTTGTGGAACAGTCGACCGATCATAGTGTAATAGTCGACTGCCTCGATCTTTTTATTTTTCGAGTTTTTAATCTTTGTGCAACAGTCGACTGCCCTGATCATCTTATTTTTGAAATTTTAAATCATCGCGGAACAGTCGACTGGCCATGTTTTAACAGTCGACTGCCCTGAAGTTTCAACTAATGTTTGGATTTTTGTGAGATAATTTTCTATAACTTGTGGCCTAGTATAAATAAGAATTTGAGACTATTTTTAGCAAGAAAGAACTTATTATTTTATTGGTTTAAATTGTCTCTGAATAAAGAGAAATACATGCCTTGTTTAAAAGAGTTTTGAAATGAGTTTGGGCAATGAAAGTGTGAATGTTTGATAAAATGACAGTACGGTAATTTCATGGTAGTCAAATGAGCTATGAATGAGACAAGCTAGAAAAACGAATTCTTTTGTTTATGGATGAGCTGTACATGAAAGTGAAATTGAATGTCATGATGAAAGATTTTATGAGCATGAGTATGCAAATGCTATGAACATGAAAGGAAAATTAATGCTAATCATGAAAAAGATTTATTCGATTTTTGATTGTGAATTGAAATTGAGAACTAGAGTGTAGTTAAGCCTCATACCGGCATTAAAAAGAGATATGCTGAAATAAAAATTTGAGTTGAAAAGACCAAGATTGGGTCATGTTGAAAAGATGATTAAGGCCGGTATAGTGGAAAGGCTAACTCTAGAGAATTGATTTTGTTCATGATTCAAATAACTAAGGATTAGATACATAGTGAAGAGGTGATGAAAATAAGAGAAAAACACGAGTATGAGGGCCTCGGAGCTACAGAGTGAGAATATTCACAGGCTGTCTTTATGATGCGTCGTGACATGACGTGGATATATCTCCAGGAGTCCGTACCACAGGCGACGCTCGTGGGGTATTTGGTGACTGCAGGTGGTGTCATGTCTCATGACGGGGGCTGAATTGTCCACAGGCTGTCTTCACAATGTGTCATGACATGACGTGGGATTCCCCTCTAGGCTGTCTGGACATGAGCTCATAATCATATAACATCTAGGATACTTATCGTAGTTACAGTAGTGGATTAAGTCATGGCGAGGGATTGAACCCTACAAGATGAAGAACGATTAAGGGCTTGCCCTCAGACCTATGTAGTATAGGATGCATAGAATCTGAACAAGTGCGCATTAGTGTCATGTAACATAATAACTGCATTAAGAACTAAGCGCACCGCACAACATGACATCTATAGGATAGTCCTTTAGCTTTGGTTGTGAACAAGTTTGTGGTTTGTTAAGTGTTGAGAATTATTATACTGTTTCCGGCATAGAGAGGGTGGCCGTGTATCATATTTCGTCAGTGATTGAACTGACGCGCCCATAGTTTTACATGCAGGGTAAGGATGCTTGATAAATTGAAGTATACATGCTGCTCAAAGATTGATTTAAATGCCGTTTCATGTAATTACTGTAAAATTGCTTTTGCTGTAATAATATAAAGGTATAATGTAACTCTGATGTTAGAAATGTTTAAATTTCCTTGTAAAATTGTACGAAAGAAGTGTAAAGATCCTTTGGAACTTCGAATTCAGTTATATTTGGAATTCAGGGTGTTACTGCCTGCCACAAAAGAGGCTGAGGCAACGACCATGGAGAAGGCTTAAGGGTTCCTTGCGGCCAATATGGCTAAGGCTTACGCCCGCGCCATCGAGCAGGTGAAGTAAAGTTTCCCCTAGGTCGACTGCTCCAGATGGCGCCTCTTCCCCGACCATGTCCCGGGCTTCGACGAAGAATCAGACGAAGACGAAGAAGGGGATGACAACACGGATGCCAAGGTCGAGGGCATCGGCAATGAGCCCTACTCTGAGGTTACGCCCTTAGCGATCGTCGTCGCTCTTGAGTAGTCGGATCTTGCAGCAACCGACAGCCACGACAAAGAGGTCGGGCCTTGACTTGTAACTTTTAAATTCTAGATAAGCAATGTATCGCCTAATTGCGGATTGGCCACTGCATGTATCTTTCTGAATTTCAGTGGAATGAAAAACTTTTTGAAATTTTTGGCTAAGTGTTCACTGTGGTTTGTTTGAAATTTTCGGCTATTTGTTCACTGCAGTTTGTTTGAAATTTTTGGCTAAGTGTCCCCTGCGGTTTGACTTGGCCTTTTCAGATCGTCGAAGTGATGCCACTCGCCGAAGTGCCTCGGGTGGCCAAGGTAGCCCGTCCCGAGGTTGGTCTATGGGAGATAAGGCTGGGCCTTGCTAGGAGACGAGAGCGACTTCGCGAGGTCGAGTGGGAGCTTCACAAAGCGGACCATGAGCGGAATCATCTGAGATTGGTCTTAGTTCGTCGAGACCTCGAGATCAGGCGATTAGAAGAGAGGCTCAGCGAGACAACCCCCGAAGGTGATGATGTGGGTTCGTCGGTGGTTGTCAACCTCGGCTTGAGACTTAGGCGCCTTCGACATTCTCTGACTAAGGTGATAGCAGAGAGGGACGAGTTGAAGAAGGTGACTGTCGATAAGAGCATGGAGGTTGCTCATCTTCGGAAGACAATCTCTGATGGCTCTCGTGGTGTAGGCTCAGGTGCGACTACCGTGCTTGAAAATAAAGGTGACAGACGACTCGCTTAAGGAGTGAATTTTCGATCTTGAGACGGAGATTGCTCATCTTCGACCGCAATCCGAGGGAAGCACTGTCAGAACTACGTCTTGCACTCGTGGAGAGTATAATAGGGGGATGATGTTCCGCGAGCTTGCGCTTCGCTTGCCCCCTGTACATTGGGACCCCAGAGATGCACAAAGTGGTGTGACAACTTTGTCCAGCGGAGCATCTGTTGGGGCCACCGTTAGATCGGGAGCGGACGATGCTTTTCGGCTCACCCACTGAGGTAGGGCGCCGGCAGTACAACATTCATCACCCCCGAGTGTCTCTTAACCGAAGTATCCCCGCCCCTAGGAGGCGCTGAAGTAGCTTTCTATAATCTTGTAATTTTGGTTTCACAAGTTTTGTATCGAGGTAAAGTTGAGTCGGTTGTCTAATTAGACTTGTCTCTCAGACTGTAATGAAATAGTACTTGTTTTGTGAACTTGTGTGCTTTGCTAGCGTTTGCAGTTGTCAATAGTTGTAGGAGCAATTCCGAATGGTGGGACGCTTGATACTTACTCGTTTGTGAGTATCAAAAGTTGCGTCGAACCAAGTGTTGGACTCCGAATTTCTTGTTTGGAGAATACCAACAGCTGTAGGAGCTATTTCGAATGGTGATTCGCTTCGTACTCACTTAGAAGTGAGTAGTTGAAGCAGAGTCGAACCAAGTGTTGGACTCCAAGCATGTCGTTTAGGAAATATCAACTGCTGTAGGAGCAATTCCGAATGGTGATCCCCTCCATACTCACTTAGAAGAAAGTAGTTGAAGCAGAGTCGAACCAAGTGTTGGACCCCAAGCGTGTCGTTTAGAAGATATCAACAGCTGTAGGAGCAATTCCGAATGATGATCCGCTTCGTACTCACTTAGAGGCAAGTTGTGGAAGCGGAGTCGAACCAAGTGTTGGACTCCAAGCGTGTCGTTTGAATGAAATTTTTTTTGTAAGTAGAGTTAGAATACCAAAAAATAGAAAACTTGAGAATTAGAGTTAGACTACTCAAAAATAGAGAACTTGGGGGGAAAGTTTTCTTTTTATTGAGAACAACTAGGTAGCCGCTTCTAAGTTTCCAGCCGCCTTTACACTTTGATAAAGGAAATATACAAGTAAAAACTTTAGACATGTCCTATGGCGCGCTCTTGGGGAAGTTGCTTGAAGCGGTGTTTAGACACCCTCTTGGTACTTCATCAAGTTCTCCGCATTCCATGTCAACGGTATTCTCCTACCCCCTAGGTCTTCGAGTTGATACGCGTCCGGGCGAACGACTCTGGAGACCCTATACGGTCCTTCCCAATTGGGTGCCAACTTGCCTCTTTTGCTTGGATCGGAAATTGACAACTTTCGGAGCACTAGGCCACCCTCTTTAAGGTTGGCTGGCCGTACCCTCTTGTTGTAAGACTGAGTGATCCTACGGTGGTAGGTCTCTTGTCGAATTGCGCCCTCTCGCGGACCTCGTCTATGAGGTCTATTGCGAAGCTGGTTCACGTTCTGCGCTTCACTGTAGGCTATTAGTCGGGGTGAAGGCAGGCGAACCTTTAAGAGGATGAGAGCTTCGGATCCATACGTGAGGTTGAAAGGGGATTCCCTCGTCGGAGCTCTTTTGGTGGTGCGATAGTTCCAAAACACATTGGAGAGTTGTTCGACCCATGGCCTCTTAGTGGATTTATCAAACCTCTTCTTCAGGCCGGAGAGGATTTGACGATTGGCGTTCTTTGCTTGGCCATTGGACTGAGGGTGAGCTATCGAGGAGAACCGCTGCTGAATGTCGAGGTCGGCACAAAAGTTGCAAAAGGTCACTGCCGTTAGTTGAGTCCCGTTGTCGGTTACGAGGATGCGAGGTACCCCTGAACCGACAAACGATGTTCCTCCAAAAGAACTTCTCGACCTTGTGCTCGGTGATTGTCGAAAGAGGTTCAGCCTCGATCGATTTTGAGAAGTAGTCTATTGCTATAACTAAGAACTTCAGTTGGCCCGGCATTGGAGGGAAGGGCCCGAGCAAATCCATCCCCTACATTGCGAAGGGAATTGGACTCGCCAAGGAAGTGAGTTGTGCTTGGGACAAGCGACAGATCATGGCAAATTTCTGGTAGGAGTCGCACTGGTGGACGTACTCCTTGGAGTCGCTCAGTAGCGTGAGCCAGAAGTAGTCGTAGTTCAAGACTTTTTGGGCAAGGGATCTCTCTCCCAAGTGCGCGCCATACAGACCGTCATGGGCCTCCTTTAGGGCATAAAGCGCTTCCTCCGGGGAAGGGGCATCTCAGATAGGTTCGACCGTCGATCTATGTGTAAGAGCGTTTGTTCATGACTCCATCAAGAAGTGTGTACCGCTCGGCTCGGGTCTTGATCCTTCTCGCCTCCTTTGGGTCTTCTGGAAGGATTCCATCTCTAAGGTACTCGAGGAGGGGCTTCATCCAGTTCTCCCCAAGTGTTAAGGGGTAGGCTTCCATTGGCTTCGGGCCACCTTCATCAATACTTGGTTTGAGAAGGACCTCTATCAATACGGTCCATTCTAGACCTTGGAGGGACGAGGAGGTGAGCTTATAGAGAGCATCCGCCTGTGCGTTTTCCTCCCTAGGAACCTGCTGGAGTTGAACATCTTCGAATAAGGCTAGAAGCTCCCTAACCTTTGCCAAGTACTTGGCCATACGCTCGTCCCTTGCCTCATATTCCCCCGACACTTGGTTGATGACAAATTGCAAATCACTGAAGACTCTAACCCGCTTGGCTCCGTCTTTGCGAGCCATGCAGAGCCCCTGCTATGAGGGCCTCATACTCTGCTTCGTTGTTTGATGCTGGGAAGTTTAAGCAGAGGGAGTATTGGAGGACGAAAGCATCTGGGCCAGTCAAGATAACGCCAGCCCCAGTTCCGTCGGCGCAAGAAGACCCATCCACATAAACGATCCAGACCAAGGGGTTGGCAGATGACTCGCAAGGGTCGGGGATGGTGCTCTCCACAATGAATTCGGCCAGAGCTTGGGCCTTGATTGCTGTTCTTAGCTGGTAGCTGATGTCATGTTGGCTCAGCTCGATAGACCACTTCATCAGGCGTCCGGAGGTGCTCTCCACAATGAATTCGGCCAGAGCTTGGGCCTTGATTGCTGTTCTTGGCTGGTAGCTGATGTCATGTTGGCTCAGCTCGATAGACCACTTCATCAGGTGCCCGGAGGTCTCGGGCTTGTGGAGGACTTGCTTGAGAGGCTGGTTGGTAAGAACGATCACCGAATAAGATTGGAAGTAGGGGCAGAGCTTTTGGGCTGCCATGATCAAGGCAAGAGCCATCTTCTCCAGCTTCGGGTAATGGAGTTCGGCATCCCGAAGGACCTTACTCACATAATATATGGGCCTCTGCATTCAATCCTCTACTCTTACAAGGACCGCACTGAGGGTTTGCTCTGAAGCGGCGAGATATAGGTAGAGGACCTCCCCAGGCGTCGGCCTGCTCAAGAGCGGGGTTAGCTAAGTATGCCTTGAGCTGGTCGAAGGACTTTTGCTGCTGTTACCCCCATTCGAAGCCTTTAGCCTGTAATATCCCGGACGGATATTACCGTGTATAAATTATTATTTTATTATTATTTTATTTTAATTCCAAAATTGAATTATTTTGGTGATTTTCACCCGGTTTATTCATAGACATTATCTGTACCAAGATATCGGTCAGTATACATCCGTATTGTATCAAATTGATACCGTGATCTTCCGAACTAATAATAGAATTTATTTTATTATTATTTCCGAGATTAAATTATTTTATACGGATTATGCGAAGATTTTCGGTATACATACATATATGCGCACATACGCATAGTATGTCGATTAGTACATTGTACAAAGTATATGGTATGTATTTTATGGATAAAAATTGTTCTCCTTGTCATGACAATCCTAATTAGATAGTTAGGATTGTAGGAGAATTAAACATAGGATTAAGAATGCGCATGAGAGAATTAGGAGAAAGAAGCTCCCTCACATAACACCTCCACCACATAGCACCATAGCACCATACCTCCACCTCACCCCTACCCCCTACCAAGCATGGCCGGCCCCCATTTTGGGGGAGGACCTTTGTGCAAATGTGTATGTGCACATTTTGCACTCTCCACCCTTCTCTCCACCTATAAATACCCCCTTTCCTCCACCTTTGTCTCATTTTAGTAAGATCAAAAAGAAAGAAAGAAAGAAAGGAAAAGAAAGAGAGAACAAAGACTAACTTGAGAGTTCTCTTTGTAGGTCTTCTTAGGAGTTCTTAGAAGCTAAGGGGAAGGAGAAGTTTTAAGCTAGCTAGTCCTTCCTACAAGTAGAACAAGGTGGGGGTTTCTCTTTTGTTTGATTGTTTGTTTGTATGGTTGTTTTGATGTTCATCTTCTTCTTACCTTCCTTGTTTTGTTTTCTTTGGTTCTTTTTGGGATAGTTGTTGTGATAGTATTGTTGTATGTGATTCTTGCTTTGTATGTTGTAAATGTTAAAAGTAATGATCACATAAAATGAAATGGAAACAAATGGACATAAAGATTAAATCTTTATAGTTGTAGTTGTTGTTTGTGTTTGTTATTGGACTAAAATGACATAAGGCATATAGACTTGTACATACAACCATTTTGGGGTTGTAGGACTTGAATATGGACTTATACATAAAGCATATGAACATTTTATACAACCTATTTTTGGTTGGAGGACTTGTATTGGACTTTGACTAAAAAGATAAGCATATGTTGGTTGAACCAAATGAAGGTTCTTACTTTTTATTATTGTTGTTTTCTTTTATAATCTTAAAAAGAACCTAAATTGGATGTTATTTCTAATTATGAAAAAGAAATCACTAGTTGTAGAATGAATAAAAAGATCTTTTTCTAATCACTAGTTGTAAAAGGATTAAAAAGATCTCTTTTATATCCACTAGTAATAATAAGAAACATGTGCTAATAAAGACTAGTAGACATTTAAGTAGTAGTATATTAAAATAAAGTAGTAGTAGTATGTTGAAATAAAGTAGTGATATTATGGTTAAATAAAGTAGTAGTAGTAGTAGATAGTTGTATGTTATGTTCTTGGTTAAAATGAAGAAGTAGTAGTAGTAGATAGTTGTATGTTATGATTTTGGTTAAAATAAAGTAGTAGTAGTAGTAGATAGTTGTAGATGTTTATTTTATGTTCATATTAAAATAAAGTAAATACCATGCTAAGATTGGATTAGATTAATTTATTTATGCTTAGAATGTTGTAGGATCCATTCTAAAAATTACCTATCATGTTTTTATGCTTAGAATGTTGTAGGATCCATTCTAAAATTACCTATCATGTTTTTATGCTTAGATGTTTTTATGCTTAGAATGTTGTAGGATCCATTCTAAAAATTACCTATCATGTTTTTATGCTTAGAATGTTGTAGGATCCATTCTAAAAATACCTATCATGTTTAGGAATGATATTCATGCTTAAAACGTTGTAGGATTTATTCTAAAATTTCCTATCATGCTTAGGAATGATATCCATGCCAGGAGTGTTGTAAGTTAATTACTAAGTAGATGCCATGCTCACATTGTTGTAGGATTAATGCTAATTAATCTACCATGTTTAGAAGTATATATATATATACTTAGGAATGTTGTATATTCATACTAGTAGTTATCCATGCTTAGATGATAGTAGGAAAGTAGTATACCATGCTAGCTAAATTTGTCTATGCTTAGATGATTGTAAGAAAGCAGTATACCATGCTAGTTTAATTTATCTATGCTTAGATAGTTGTGGGAAAGTGGTATATCATGCTAGA
This sequence comes from Hemerocallis citrina, assembly GCA_017893485.1. Classification (NCBI taxonomy): domain Eukaryota; kingdom Viridiplantae; phylum Streptophyta; class Magnoliopsida; order Asparagales; family Asphodelaceae; genus Hemerocallis; species Hemerocallis citrina. The sequence goes on along the minus strand of CM030365.1, from coordinate 78,842,207 downwards.
TAAATTTATCCATGCTTACATGCTTATAGGAAAGTTATACACCATGCTAGATCAAACAAATAGTCATGCTTACATGATATCTATGCTTAGATAAGTATATGTTCATGCTATGTTAGTAAGTGATCATGCTTAATCATTATTCATGATAAGTTAGTAGATGTCATGCTAATTATTGTTAGGTTAAGTTAGTAGATGACCATGCTAATGACGGTTTATGTTAAGTTAATGGTATCCATGCTAATGATATTCATGCTTAAAATATAGTAGATACTCATGCTTAAATTAAGGGAACTATCCATGGTTAGTTGTACTGATTTTTATGTCACGTTCTATCCATGCTAGGATAGTTGTAGAAACTCATGCTATGTTGTAGGATTGATGCTTAACTAGTATACATGACTAGAATGTTACTAAAATGTACACCATGCCATATGTTAGTGTTAAAGTAGCATACCATGTCTAGGAATGAGGCATACCATGCTAAAGTTTAAATGCGTGATTAGAATGTTGTAGGGTTAAAGTTAGAATACCTACTATGCCTTGGAATGTTGTATGTTCATACTAGTTATATATCCATGCTTGGGTTGTGGTGATTAGTCATGATGAGTAGTAAGCATTCACGCTCAAGTTATAACCTATGCTTGACCGTAGTGGACTTCATGTCTAGATCATAGTGATTTTCATGCTAAGATTGATATAAGCACATGCTTAATCATATTCGTACTTAGGAGTATTATGGTGAGTGGTTCTGTTATATAATTAGATTGTCGTAGAAAGATGCTTGCAATTGTATGTCATGCTTAAGGCGCTATAGGTTGAAGTAATAAGGATTGGGAAGACCACTAGTAATAGTTAGTTGATAAAGGCTGTTATGTCGCCTTCGGTTCTTCCTTAGTAGAATACCGATCATAGACTATTAGTAGATTCTTCTGTTACTTCTAATAATAGAAGATCAAGTTTGCTAGTAAGCACGTTTGGTTGCTTTTAAGATTGATTACATGTATGGTTGTTTGCATATGGAAGTGCTCGTACGTGGCTCGACTGGCCCGTACGTAGCTGTGGGTCTCATACGTAGCTTATTTGGCTCGTATGTAGGTTGTTGTCTCGTACGCGGCTCGACCGGCCCATGCGTAGCTGTTCGTCTCATACGCGGCTTATTTGGCTGGTATGTACGTTGTTATCTCCTACGAGGCCCGCCTGGCTCGTAGGTAGTTATTGTTTCATACGTAGCTTATTGGCTCGTATGTGGTTGTTACTCGTGTATAGCTTGTTAGCTAGTACACAGTTCGTTGTGCTCGTCTAGGATGATAGTACCACCCTGAGGGCTATCGACCATCAAGACATATGTTTTCTTACCCTAAGGAACTGTGGAGGAGTCACTCCTTGTGTACCGTCGAATCTTAACCAGGGTAGGTGGATCGAGGACCGGAGTATAGACGGAATCCAAGTTTAGGGTAGCAGCATGCATGTATATTCGCACGGCCGAGGTCTTCGATCGATGGGCCAGGAACCGGATCCCGAAGGATTCTGGTGAGTCTAGGTTGAGCAGCCTAGTAGAGTTGTCTTGCGAAGCCTAATTTAAGGCCTAGCATGTTGTGTTTATAATATTGTCATCCCTAGGATTGTTTGAGTCAGGGACATCATTAGGATAGGGACTTATAAAGATCAGTTTACTTAACCCTTTTGCCGGGAGCGAGGAGTCGGTTGTCGGGGGCCCCTTACAACTAACTCGTCCCTTGAGGCAGATCATAGGTGGTGTATTGGGTTGCGCCTTCCTGTCAAAGGGATACGTACGGTACCGTCTCACAAGTTGGGAGCACGGGTTGCGTATCTCGCGCTGTTAATTCCTGAAGTACCGTGGCTTGGGGTGCCACAGGATGCGTTGGGCAGTCCTGCGCTTGCGAGACCCCAGGGGTGCCAAAGGGTAGGCTTCGTGTTACCCTGCGCTTGCGAGACCCTATGATATTAGATTTTGAAATGACGCCCGATACATTGGGTTCGTCTAGTTTTGAGTGAGGTCTGGTTAGCCGGGTAGCAGTGGCGAACATAGACACCACTGGCGTACTGCATCAGTGGCACATGACCACATCTGCAACCTCATCGGTCACGTGTGGGTGTCAGGAACAGGTTGTGTACAATTAGAATTCATAACGCGGGTTCAAATCCCTATATATGGAGAAACGGCTTGAGATGGGGTCGCATGTAGTATGGGCTGCATGTTGCTTCGGAGACTCGCTGACGTTAGAATAGGAAGCATCCTAGTTCTATTTAAATATCGCATTAGAGTCTAGTCATAGCACTCACGAACACTTAAACTACACCAACACCATTGCTATATTTTGTATGTTGTTTGGGAGATTCGCTGCTATATGATCAGCCTTTAAGCATCAGTGAATACTGACGTCCCCACTTCCATAGGTACTGGATCGCCGAAGTACAAAGGCGAGATTCAGGAGGACTCAAGGAAAGGAAAGCAAAGAGTCAGTGTTATGTTTAGTTCCGCTGCAGTATATGTATTGATTATCTATTAGTTGAGAAGTACTCAAGTGAGAGTTACCAAGTGTTGTTCTTCATTCCTCGTACTCTGATGTAAATTGTTGAAGGTTGTAATACTTGGAAATGTAAAGGTAATATTGTAACTCTATTGTAATGTATCGCAGTGTATAATGTTCAGACTTATAATACATTGGGTGTTGAATGAAAAGTTTTAAATTCTCCTGTTTTTCTGTGTATTGTGACTAATTGAAGAAAAGACCCTGGCTCGTGTCACGGTTTCCCGGTATATGGAAATCGGGGCGCTACATAGCCCCCCTGAGGGCCTTGAAAAAGAGGAGGCACTTTTCCTCGGACATGGAGAGGAACCGCCCAATTGCTGCGAGGTGTCCCGTGAGCCTCTATACCTCTTTGACGTTGGAGGGAGGAGCCATTTTGAGAATGGCCTGGATCTTCTCAGGGTTGGCCTCTATGCTCCTCTGGCTAATCATATACCCCAAGAACTTGCCAGATGAGACTCCGAACGCACACTTGTTCGGATTCAGCCTCATATCGTGCCTCCTGAGCACCTCGAAGGCTTCTTAAAGGTCGAGGACATGTTCCTGCCTTCGGGTGCTCTTGACCAACATGTCGTCTATGTAGATTTCCATGTTTCGGCCAATCTGGTCTCGGAAGATCCTGTTCAGGAGGCACTAATAAGTAGATCCCGCGTTCTTCAATCCGAACGACATTACCCTGTAGCAGTACAGGCCCTGATCCGTCACGAAAGAGGTCTTCAAGATGTTGGGAGAGAACATTCAAATCTGGTTGTACCCCGATAAAGCGACCATAAAACTTAGGAGCTCGTTCCCGGAGGTTGCATCGATCAGGGCATCGATGCTTTGAAGGGGAAAAGGGTCTTTCAGGCACGCCTTATTGAGATCGGTGAAGTCAATGCATATCATCCTGCTCCCGTTGGCTTTCTTGACCATCACCACATTGGATAGCCACTCGGGATAATTCACCTCCTGGATGAACCAAGCGTTGAGGAGCTTTTCGAATTCTTCCTTGATCACCTTTTGACGCTCGGGAGCGAACTTGCGGCACTTCTGCTGAACGGGCTTCACACCTGGGGCGATGCTGAGATGGTGCATTAGGAGCTCCTTGGAGATCCCAGGCATGTCGGCCGTGGTCCAAGCGAAGAGATCGCGGTTCTCCCTTATGCACTGGGAGATGTCTTCTTTGATGGAGGGGGAGAGTGCCTTGCTGACCCGGAACGTCTTGGTGGCGTCTTCCTCTGAGAAGGCCACTTCTTCTAGTTCATCGACCGGTTCGGAAATGGTTTAACTACTCTCCGGTGGGAGCTCGAGGGCTCCAAGGGAGAGAATCGGGTCTCCCATCAAAGTCATATAGAACTTTCAAGCTGCCTCTTGACTCCTTTTTACTTCTCCTACCCCTGCAGGGGTAGGGAACTTCATCTTCATGTGGTAAGCGGAAGGGATGGCTTGCAACGTGGCAAGGCCTGGTCGACCCAGGATCAAGTTGTAGGCAACCTTCACATCCACCACCATGAAGTCCATCGGCTCCGTGCGAGTGATCGGGGCTTTGCCAGCGGTGACATCGAGAGTTATAACTTCGTCGATCATTACTGGAACCCCAGTGAACCCATGAAGGGTGTAGCCATCCGTCTTGAGCCGGTCTCTTGATAGTTAGAGGCCTTTGAACGCCTCCAAGAAGAGGATGTTGACCGAACTTCCATTGTCCACCCGTACCCGGCGAATGTCGAAGTTGGCCATTTTGAGGTTGATGATGAGGGCATCGCAGTGAGGCATGCGGACGCCTTCTAAGTCTCCATCGGAGAACGTCACAGGGACTCCCAGGCCTTTTGGGGGAGGATGGCTCTGCACGGAGTTACCTTCCCTAACGAAGGCTTTTCGAGAGGAGTTAGAATCTCCCCTCATTGGGCCTCCCTGTATCAGGTGCAAGATGGCCTCTACTTCGACCTCTGGAGTCTCCGTGCGCTGCTCTGTTCGCCTGTTAGCCCCCGTAGGTGGCGGAGGCAGATCAGCTCTGTCCTTCCTCACAAACCAAGTGAGCTGCCCCCTTTGGATAAGGGCCTCGATCTCATCATTCAGGGTCCGACAATCATCGGTGTCGTGCCTGTGGCCCCGGTGGAAACGACACCACTTTTTCCTTTTTCTCTTCTTCCTGAGGGTGTTCATCTTCGGGGGTGGCCGCAGGAGACCTTCATTTCCAATCTCGAAGCAGAGACACTCGCGTTGAGTGGGGTAAACTTCTCGAAGCTGGGGGAGAGGACGCCGCTGACCCCCGTTATCCTTTTGGAGCTTCTTAGCTCCTTCTTCCTCTGTAGTATTCCATCCGTTCCCAGAAGAGGACCCTTCCAGAGGGAGCGATTGAGAGCCTCTTCAGCTCGGATGTACTTCTCGCTCCTAAGGTCGAGCTCGGAGAAGTCCCGAGGAGGCTTCTTGGCCAAGGAAGCCCTGAGGTCGGGGTTGGTGACATTGGATTGGAAGGCAGCCAAAGCTACCGACTGATCCAATGAGGCGATGGACCTGGCCTCGGCAGTGAACCTCTTGACATAAGCCCTCAGCCGTTTGCCCATTTATTGGCTGAGGAAGAGCAGTGAGGTGCTCGTCTTCTCAGAGCGGGGACTGCCCACGAAATGCATGAGGAAGAGACCTTCGAACTGGTCGAAGGAGAAGATAGACACCGGCGCCAGATGAGAATACCACTCCCGAGCCGGCCCCTTGAGTGTGGCCGGGAAGGTCTTGCAGAGGAGGGCGTCGGATGCACGATGGATCATCATGAGAGTTTTGAAATTCTCGATGTGATCTGCGGGGTCCAACTCCCCGGTGTAAGTCTCGAAGTGTGGAGGCTTGAAGTTGTCTGGGACTAGGGCCTCCATGATGATGCGGGAGAATGGGGAACCAGCTTGGGCGGAGGTTCCTCGCTCGTTGCACCTCGTTCCTATCCAGATGGCCGAGGCGCCTCTCCATCTCGTGGAGACAGCGGTAGACCGAGTCCTCCCTTCGGTCTTTCCTAGCTGAGCCCCGAGACCTCATGTCGAGGAGGGCTGGGGCTACGATGGCGATGCCTATGAGTAGGTGGTGGACTGATAGAACGATGGGGGTGACTCCGAGTAGGACGTGGACTCCGGGAGTGGCGGTGGTGATCGGGAGAAGGGCGGCGATGACTCGGAGCCCGCCTAGGACTTAGGGAATGGCGGTGATGGCTCGGAGTCGGCCTGGGACTTCGGGAGCAGCGATGATGGCGAGGAGCTGGCCGAGGGCTGGGAGCCCGATGGCCATTGTTGAGGGCGGCGTTGAGCGCCCGAAGGACCGCCTCCTGGAATTGCTGAAATTCTGCCCTTGTGACGGGGGCCTCCTGCTCACGATTGACTCAAGCTACAGGACGGCCAGCCGGGGAGCGGCTTTGCCTTGGGCAATGCGGGGGTGACTCTCTCCACCTCCGGGGAGAGTTGGATCCCCTGCGGTCTGATCGGCGTGGTGACCGATCCCTCGGGTGCTCCCGGTGGGTCGGCCTCTCGTCTAGATGGGTCCGAATATTGGGCCCTGGCTCAGTCTGCCGATTGTTGAGCACGTCCCGCAGATCCTTCGGCGTAGAAGGACTATGGGAGGCCATAGAATCTGTGGAGGCATTATAGATGGACACCCGAACCTGATGTATAGATTGCTTGTGGTGGCTCCGCCGAGAGGGCTCCCCCACTATTGCCTGGGGCCCTATAGGCTGCAGAATAGACTGAGGAGCCTGCTGTTCGAGCTGCAGGGCCTGCTGGATGGGTGGAGGGAGATCCTCCGGAGGAGGAGGGGGAGGATGAGAAGAGGTATTTCTTCGGTTGGAGTTTGCGGGCTTCCTCTTAGGAGGCATAGCTAGGAGTAGCTTTGGCTGAAGGAGGAAGGTGGGGTGGCTTGTCGAGTACTTCCCACAGACCGTGCCAATCTGTTGTCGCTGGATCTGGTATGGGGGCAATAGACAGAATTTGTAGATTCGTAGGAACTCGAATAGGCTGGATCTCACTTCTTCCGTGTTGACAAGTTGACTCCTTGGTGCTCCCGCAGACCTGCACAAATGTTCGAAACACCCGGATGGATCCCGACGACGAACCCTCCGACGCTCTTGTCAATACTAGAAAAAGTAAAGGGAAAGAGCTTAAGTGCACAAAGAGTGATCACTTGCGACAGTAGGAGGTAGGGGGGTATTTATAGTCACCGTAGGGATCTCTTTTAGGATCAGGATGAATCCCTGCTTCCCAGTGTGGCTGGATAGGGGTGGTTGTAACCACCCCCTCAGGATAAGGACAAGCCAGGATTTCATCCTATCCTGTTGAACTGGTCCCTAACGGGTTGCGACCCGTTCTCAGCTGGATAGATCCGTTCTTGGGTTAGCAGGTCCAAGAGGAGAGACCCAGTTCCCAATTCGGACCCGTCTGTAGGTGAAATTACCATCTTGCCCTTGTGACTTTAAGATTCGTGCCTACTTTGAACGGTTCCAATTTAACCTCATTTTTAGCCATATCAGAGGTCCTCTCCACAGCCAACCCTAGAAGATGGCTGAACCCTAACTACAAGTGAAGGCAACGACGTGTGTTCTGCTGTGGGTAAAATCGGAGCCACTAGATCTCAAAGCTTTTCAAGGGCAGAATAGTAATTTCACATTAGCAGCATGCCTACTAGAAGAACATGAACCGTCTTCAGGCCCATCAAGTAAACCAAATACAATTGTGGCTTACTTACAGCCTAAAAAAAGAGATATCAAGTTAATTAGGGCAGTCAGTCAAATCCCCAATATAAAACAAGATTATTAACTAATTCTATCCCTTCACCATGTGAATCTTCAATCCAACATTAAAAGATACATTTTCAGATCATTCTTACAACTAACTCCGAGCCTATAAATAATCTCCTCCTCAATTAGTCAACGATATCCACTTAAAAAACCTAATCTTAATCATGGGTTCCTAACTTCAGCGTCGAAGGATCTTTCGCTGGAGCCACCTTTGGTATTAAGACTTTCTACAGGTTGTCGTACGTTTTCGGCAGTCCAGATCCAGAACCAGACGATTCCAGACATCCATATTGAGATTCAGGAGATCATCATCCAACCATACTCAAATCACGATCGACGGCCAAATCAGAGCTTTCCTCCTCAAATAAGGACTTATCATCGATTCAGTTAGGCTATGAAGGGTTTCAGTCAGAAGAAAGGTATTGACTTCAATGAGGTGTTTTTACCTGTAGTAAAGATGTCATCGATTCAGTTGGTTGTAGGTGTGGTAGCTAGCTTGGGGCTAGAGTTGGAACAGATGGATGTGAAAACAAACTTTCTCTACAGTGATCTTGAAGAAGAGATATACATGAAGCGGCCGAAAGGTTCTGAAGTCAAGGGCAAGGAGAAAAAGGTTTGCATGTTGAGGAAATGTTTGTATGGACTTAAACAAGCACCTTGTTAGTGGAACAAGAAGTTTGACACGTTTATGGTTCAAATGGGTTTGAACGAACTCATGCAAATCATTCTGTCTTTATCAAGCGAATTGGTGAGGACTTTATTATTCTCTTGCTGTATTTAGATGACATGTTAATTGTTGGACAAGCTAAGTTCAAGATTAATAACTTGAAAGTGGAGCTGAGTAAGTCTTTTGCAATGAAGGACTTGGGACTAGCAAATCAGATACTTGGTATGAAGATTCATGGAAGTGTCAATGTGTCAGAGGGGGAGATTTGATAAGGATGAACATAATTCCTCCACATTAAGTTTGGATTTATCCAAACTTGTGTTTAAATCCTAAAAGAAAAAATGGATTTTGGAGTCCATGTTTATCTTGGATGATGGTTTAGGGGATGAGTCTTTTAACAACCATTTAAATTATGAATTATCTTCTAGTTTGGTATGAAGTAAATATATGTTAGCCTAACTATATTTTATTTTCTGAATTCTTTAAATAGAGTTGTAGAGTGCATGTATTGCATCGGAACTTATTACGAGAGTTCTTGTAATACTCCACAAAACTGAGTTATGACAATTTTGCTTCGCACGTGTTATGTACATGTATTTTGTACCATTGCGTATAATGTCTTATGTAATATCTTGAATATTTTTAGATGTTAGTTTGTGGAATATAAATATTTGAGAACGACTCATATGCATATTTAATATACTATTTTGTAAACTTGAGGACTTAAGAGTTGGTGACTAGGGACTATAAAATTGGTGAATGAGAAGCATGAAAAAGGGCCTTAATGAAATTATCCACAAAAAAATTTTTATCATGCATGGATCTTGCTGGTTAGTGATATAGGGGAGGTTTAAGGGAGGTGGAGTTAAATTACAATCTAGAGTAAGGAGAGGTGGATTAACGATTTGGATGAAATATTGCATAATTAGGGTTATAAATACCTATATAAGCCTTGCCTTCAAGAGATGAAAAACAAGATCTTCGGAGTTGCAGTTTTTATAATGTAAACTAAGAAACTCTATTCTATTTCATGAGTTGTAGATTATTAACTTAAGAGATGATAGTAATAGTGTATTCTTTGTGGTGGTCATAAGGTTAAATTTATCGAGTTTGGTGTTGTAACACTTCGTTGGTGCTTAGAAGTAATCGAATTCGGAAGCAATTAAAGGTGGGTGTTCTCTTCTTTCTTATGCTTTATGATTTGTTATTGTCATGATAACTTAGTAGCATGATATGATTGTGCTAATGGAATAATTGTGTGTAAATGGTTTTCAATTAATTGTGCGAAATTACGATATGGTTAACTTGGAAACATTTTACGGCATCTGTCACGAATTTTGGGCTTACTTCCGAAAATCATTTCTCTTTAATTAGATAGAATTTGAAGCTGAAAGTTTTATATGGAAATCTAGTGTATGTTTATAACAGGTTCACATAACTTCATGAGGTTTGGATATCGTTTCATCTTTTAAACAAATCTTAACTTATGACAGGTTGACAGTTTTGCCTTGGTTCTGAAAATTTGTACACCTTCTAATTTCTGAGCATTTAAACCTCTTATTTTCACTATTTTTAGGAAACTAAAAACTAATAATTTGATGTAGATTTGTTCATCTTTCTTTTGAGTCAAAGGAATCAAATTTCCATGAAGTCTGGAATTTTCGGTGATTATTATAAGTATCGGGAACTGCAGTTTTCTGGAACCTGAACCTATTATTTTGCATGTGGATTTAGTCAAAATAATTGTGGTTAAATTGAGATTCTTAAATGCAATGTTGTAGCAGACTCATTCAGGTTTCATATGAAACTAAGAAATCCACTTTCTGAAAAGTATTGGAATTTATATGGATTTTGCAAGATTATAAGTATTGGGAGCTGCAGTTTTCTGGAACCTGAACCTATTATTTTGCATGTAGATTTAGATAAAACAATTGTGGTTAAATTGAGATATTCTTAACTAAAATGTTGTAGTAGACTTATTTAGGTATCATATGAAACTAAGAAATCCACTTTGTGAAAAGTATTGGAATTTATCTGGTTTTTGCAGACTGCGATGTTGTTGTCCAAAGATAGAGTTGAATATTCAAACGATGGATTGCATATATGGGACTGAGGATACACTTGTTAAATGTGTGGACTAGGGGTAGGCCGATAAAGTTTGCATGAATCTGAGAGAATGACTTGGTCAAATCCAAAGGAATGATTGTGACTTAGGCAAGGCCCGAGTCCGATAGAGTTAGAGAACTCCGAGGGAAGAGTGAAATAGGGTCAGTGTGACCAAGATTTCAGTTTGTGAGAAATGTATGTCCGGAATATGGATCGTTAAGTCTATATTACATTTGGCATCACTTAGTGAAAAACTAGCATTCGAAGAAGATATGACTCAAACAATGACAAACATGGCCGGTAAAGAGCTGAGGCTCATAGATTGTTCAGGAACGAGGATACAACCAGTAAATCCACGTGTGTGGGCTACGAATAGGCCGGGAATATCCATGAAATGTTTGGTAAAGAGTTCTGGCTCCTAGAAATGATTATGACTGAAGATATGCCCGGTAAACCCACATGTACTGACTAGGGGTAGGCTAGTAAGGTTCATAGTTATGGAAGATCAATTTTCTAGGGTTTGTGATTGAGGATACGCTTGAAAAATTCATGTGTGTAGGCAAGGGGTAGGCCGGGAAGGACCATGAAATGATAGAAAAAATATGCGGCTCCTAGGAATGTTCATGACTGAGGATACGCCCAGAAAGTCCACATGTGTGGGCTAGGGGTTAGCTGGTAGGGTCCAATATGCTTGGAGTTTGACTTACACGTGATTACGCGTTGGCATACTAGTCAACTTTTGAAAATAAGTTGAGTTAGTGTAATAGAGCCAAATCGAATATTAACGTGATTTCAAAAAGTTGTGAGACCATGAGTTGTGCAAGATTTTGCGAGATGTATAAATGTGTAAATTCATATATAATGGATATTATGGGAATTAGTGTAGTCTAGTATATTACTTGACCTAAACATTCTTGGGTGATTAGTACCCTTAATTCCATTACTCTCATTAGCAAATGATTAGGTTGTTGTAGGGAAACTTAGTTCGTGGTTAAGTTCCATAAATTTAAGTGTGAGTTCTAGATCTTGAATAAGACTTAGTTACTAGCAAGTGACCCCCAGTGTTGTTGATGTAATTCCGGTAGGGTGGCGCTAGTTCTAGGCTGTGTTGTTAATGACTGTGAGGATATGTACTAGTTGGAAGTTGTATTCACAAGTCAAGGGGACACGTGCGGTTTTGTCTTGACTGTTAATTTTTGTGATCTAGTAATAATGAAGGGATGCAGATGTATAGGTTGTAGGGCTCCTGTCACAATTTAGAGGATGGATCCCTTAGCGTCCATCGATGTTCTATGTTATCAGATACGAATGGGAAGCAGGAGTTTAATTATGGGCCTCTCGGTAAGTGGAGAATGATCGCAGGGTCACCTTTATATTCGTGATAGCTTTTGGTAAGGTCCGAAGTGGAGAATGACCGCAAGGCCAGGGCGGGATGAAAATGACCACGATTCGACTGCAATAACAGAGAAAGACCCATGGGAGCTGCAACCTTATCAGTCAATGAATAAATGTCAGGAACAGAGAAGAATACATGAGTAGGTTGGCATCGAGAGGGATTGAACCCTATAATGAGGAGAAATGTTAGTAGCTTGCATTCGAAAATTATGTTGTAGGGACAACATAGTGTTTCAAACAAGCGTACATTAGAAAAGAGCATTGTGTGCATCATGTGCATTAGACAGGGTCATGACATACACTGACACACTTAGTAGATTTATTATCAAACATTCACTTGGTTTAGCATTAACGTTTCATTATTGTGCAAGTTATAGATCGCTGTTATTACCAGCTTTGTGTCATTTGCATCTACTGACATGCCCACAGTCGGCAGTTTTGTAGGACCATTTGAATGTTCGGAGCGTGGACTCGAGCTTTGTCGCACATCGTAGTTTAAGTTGGATTTTTGAATGATGTAAATATGACGTAATTTTATATGCAAACATTATGGAACTTTGTAATAAGTTGTGATGTAACTAAAGTTTCAGTCTTTCTTGTGAATTATACTATGTTATGTTCTCCATTGAAGTAAAAGAGTTTGGATATGTCATAGATTTTCAGTGTATGAAATTTGGGGTGTTATAGAGTGGTATTAGAGCCGACTTCGATGCGTTTGCTTTTGTTCAGGGTCGTAAATGCTATGGTTGTTTTTGAACTTATCATTTATGATACCTTGTACGTAGGGTGATTTTTCTCTCCTTACCTCTTCCAGTAGAAATTGCAGGAGGTAGAACTAGGAATAACTATGTGGATGAAGAATATAATACCCCGAATTTTCTGGTAAAAAAAGTTTCGGGTTTATTGTAAATATCAATAAATTTAAGGGCTTCGATCTAAATGAAAATTCGAAATTGATAGAGGCCGAAGAATTAATGTTTGACATGTGATGGTTTTTGGCTGGTTGTAAGAAGAGGTGGTTAAATGATGTAGGAAGATGTGCTTAAATAATTAAGAAAAAGACGAGGAGAAGAAGAAATAAAAGAAAGAAAGAAAGAAAGAGAGAGAGAACATATAGAAAGAAAGGGAGAATAGACATACCGAAAGAGAGAGAAAGGAGATAGAGATGGAAGCCAACTTCAGAGGAGAAAGAGAGAGAGAGAATTAGTAGGGAGAAGAAGAAATTAATTCCGCCATTAGTGAAAGTGAGAGAGCTCGGTCTATTCTATTTCTTTCTCTTCTTGACTAATGGAAGAAGAAAGGAAAGATTTGAAATTGGTGGAAAGAGAAGGTGAAACAGAGATGAAGAAGCTCTCATCATCATCATCTTCTTCGTTGAAGTTCAAAAGAATCTGTGTGTTTTGAGGCAGTAGTTTAGAGAAGAGAGCTAGTTATCAAGAGGCTGCAATTGAGCTTGGTAAAGAACTGGTAGAGAGGAATATTGATTTGGTCTGACAGCATAGGATTAATGGGCCTTGCCTCTCACACTGTTCATGCCGGTGGCCGATATGTTTTGGGAGTGATTCCCAAATCTCTGATGCCGAAGGAGATTACTGGGGACTGTGCGAGAGGTTAGAGCTGTTTCTGACATGCACGAGAAGAAAGCTGAAATGACTCACCGTGCTGATGATTTCGTAGCTTTGCCCAGAGGATATGGAATATTTGAGGAACTGCTTGAGGTGATTATGTGGGCTCAACTTGGGATCCATAACAAGCCGATGGGCCATTTAAACGTTGATCGATATTACAACTCGCTTCTGTTCTACATAGATTTGGCTGTGGCTGAGGACTTTATATCCAGTAAAGTTAGGTGCATCATGGTTTTAGCTCCAAGGAACCAGTCAAAAAATTGGAAGAATATGTGCCGGAGCGAGATGAGCTAGTGACCAAACTTAATTGGTATGTTGTGGTGTCTAGAAGCTTATTTGAGATAACATCGTTTCAAGAAACAAAGTGATAGAAAGCTTGGACGGAATGGAGAAGACAACGACGAAGGAATAAGAAGAACTGGAGGCCAAGGCAATAGCTACGGTCGAGCTACCATAGGGGGGACAAGTTTTGAATCTGGATCCACAACATCCCTCTTCATTGCTAGAAATAATTAATGTCGAACAAAGATCCATGGAGCGTGTGAAGCCGAATTTTTGTCCTGTGAAGCTCAAAATATATTCCCTTGGTGTTGTTGGTTGGAACAACAACTCTATGACTAGTTAAATTTATTTTGGATTGATCCCATTGTTGAGTCCTCCACTTGAAGGTGCACAATTTGTCTTAGGTTGTCTTAGTGCCTTAGTGCTCTTGATTAAGGGGCAACTGCATTTGCCGTGGATGTTAAAGAGGTTGAAAATTGTAGTGCACAATATGGCACTACTGAGTCATTTGATTGTTACTCTGTTAGGATGAGAAGTTTCAAGTTTTGAGGACAAAACTTTTTAGATAGAATATAAATATTTGTGAAGGACTAGTATGCCAAATGGACTTGTGGATTAAAGTATAATTAATTTGTAATTAAGGACTTGTTGATAAATTATGTAGGTGGTGTGTTAAGATTCAAGTTTGTATCCTTGTAAGGTCCTAGGACCGAACTTTTATAAGGATGGAGGATTGTAAGACCCCGCAAAATTGAGTTATGCATCTGTATTTTGTACTATTTCGTATAGTGCCGTATGTAATACCCTGAATATATTTAGATGTTAGTTTATGGAATATAAATATTTGGGAATGACCCATATGCATTTTTAATATACTATTTTGTGAACTTGAGCACATAAGAGCAATTGAGTCGGTGACTAGGGACCTCTAGAAAATTGGTGAATAAGAATCACTGTCATGCCCCGCTTCCTAAATTACGGAAGTACAGACACACAACTAAGGTCCAACGAATGATACACATCATTCATAAGCTGTACAGTTACAACTCAATAATATAATATCATAATCACAACCACGCATGAAATAATATAATCACATAAATAGAGAATAACTTAAGTAATCCATGAAATAACCAACATCTGAAAACGTAAACTTCGGGTGAAAAAAACCCGGATACACAATGTACGAAATCATAATAAAAATAACAGGGGGAAAGCATGAAAAAAGATAAACTAATCCAGGCTAGATCCGACTCCATCCTCAAGAAGATCTGGTCGCCAAGTCTTTCTATCAGTTCCTCCTTGGTACCTGTAAGCTCAACATCTAGCGTTGGGGGTGTCCGTTAGAGCAAGCTACAAGCAAAAAGTAGTATTAAACAACATGCTAACGAGAACAAGGAACGAAATAAAACCTGGCAATACAATTATGAAACAACCTGATCGTGTACGATGCAAGTGACAACTGAATCAAGTCTCAAGATGTGGTCAATAGGGAATCAGGAGTCATGTAATCGTGAAACATGTAAACAAGAGTTCATTCAAACAGGAATCATGAAATCAGGAAAACATTTCAATGTACAGTGTCGATCTTAAGTATATAAATATTTGATTAACATATCTAATGCACGCAATAATATGTCCCATACCAAAGGTTCAAGTACAAAACAATCAAGTAAGCATTTGGACTCAATCGGTGAAGTCTAAAAATTTATGTACTTGGGTCCTGTAGTGCCAATAACAAGAATCATATCATGTAAACGAAAAACATGTAAACTTATAAACTAGAAACAGGTAAACTTGTAAATGGGAAACATGCTAAATTGTAAACATGAGGTCACTATTACGGAAAATACTGGCCCCCTTCCGAGTACACTCCCCTATATTGTCCAGTACTAAATCATATCCTTATTACCCTGGCTTGTTATTCTTTTACTATGATTAGTCATGAACATGCAACCAATGAAATGAGTATCAAGGCAATATCAAGAAGGTATGAGAGAGTATCAAGAACTATGCAATACATGATATAGAGTTGTTCTAACGATCTACTATATTAGTTCAATTCATTAAATATGAATAATAACATGTTTATATTTTAAAAACTATAACTTCTACAATATATTAGTTCAATTCATTAAATATGAATAATAACATGTTTATATTTTAAAAACTATAACTTCTACAATATCAAATATACGTATTTAATTACACAACCGCAATATATATATATATATATATATATATATATATTTCTAAGTCGTGTTCATACGGTGTATATAGTTTGATGCTTTTTATGGGCATTGAAATGATGGGAGTCAATTGAACAATTCGAAATTCGATAATACAATGGATCAAACAATGAGAATTACTTGCTTGAACAAGGACAATAACGAGAGTAACAAAACGATAATCAACTTCAATGGACAATAACTGGAATTTACGAAACGATAATCAATTCAAGGAGCTACTTGCGGGAGTTCAAGAAGTGCCTGCCTTAAACGATGATTGCAATGGGGAAGAAGGAGATGTGGCAACGGCAAAAAGGCAACGTCACATGGTAGCAAGTGATGACGATCGACAGTGATCTACGGTAGCGACAACAGCAAGAACGACAACAAAGCAGCAACAATAGCTGCACGAACGGCGATGACAGCACTACAGGCAGCAACAACAGCACGAACGACAGTAGTATGGCTTGGGTTTTCGATTGAAGGCTCTTCACTGGAGGGCCAGCGAGGCAGCAACAACAGTGAGCGTCAACAGTGACGATGCAGCAATAGGACAACACCACAACAGCGAGCAATGAAAGCAAGAGGAGTTGGCTGCGATGATGTGCCCGAGAATAGGCAGCAAGCAAAGATGTTGTTTGGATTGTGGGAGGAGCGGCAAGGGGACTCGGGTTTCGATGGAGGTGTCTTACTGAGGAAAGGCAGCAAGGGTGTTGTCGGGTTGTTTGGTTGTGCAGTGGACGAGGTCAATTTCCGAGTTTGGGTTGCAAGATTTGATGGAGGCAATGGACAGTGGGTGGAAGGCTCGGGTTTGGGAAGGAGTGGCAATTGGGGGTTGGTGTGGAGTTGAAGTGGAGGTTGAAGATGAAGGATTTCAAAGGAGGTAGGGAAGCTTAAGTGATGGCAGTGGTTTGGAAATCAGTTGGAGGTAGAGTTTGAATATTGGGGATGAAGAAGATGAAGGAGGGTTGCTGTGGTGTTTGAGGCGGGGAAGAGGCATTGGGTGAAGGCTGCAATGAATAAGAGAAGTGTCACATCCCCAAATTTTCACCTTTTTTTTAATTTTTATGTTAAACTATTTCTTATTTAGAATAAATCTACATCTATTTCTTACTTAGAAAAATCATCATGAATTTCAATTAAAATTTTGGCAGAGTCTCTCTTGAAATATTAGCCCTTTCGCAGCGATTCCTTACCGAATTCTGCTATCAATTAAACATATCACAACTTAGGCATTTAGTATCAATCCTCCCTAGGCCAATCCAAGCAACAACACACAGGCATATATTTATAGGGCTCTGGGGGCATATCTCATCATAATATACAAGATACAAATTAAAACCCAAAAATTCATTTGAAAACTTGATAGATTTTTAGAAAAACCATAGAAAAACCTTCAAAAGTCAACACACAGAACCCAACATTCCACAACGAGGCAGGTATGGGTTTTAACATACTTATCTCATCACTATATATCACCATCTCATACAGATACATTCATAATTTTCCAAAATACATATTATTACATGAATTCTATACTCTACCCCTATTTATATAAAATTTTAAATAATAGAAGTTTAATGATGTCTACATATACAAACTTATTAATCCTTGAGAAAATAACACTACAAAAACTAAAGAAGCCACATGTCTCACCTCACTGCTACTCGATTCTAGCAAAATGGTATAAGGACATCCACCCTCAGGGAAGGACTCCTCTGACCCCCCAAAAACAACAAGGGTCAGCCAAAAGTGGTGAGAGTATAATCTACAAGGTTAGTTACTAAAATAAATAATAAGAAAAAAATTTAAAGAAATTACTGTCATGATGATATTTAAATATAACTTGGAATTTAACACAAAAATATAATAAAAGATAACTGGATATTACACAAGAAGTAACTTTCTAGTTTTCAACCATTCTATCATTTCAACATCTTCTCAGTCTACCTGGAAGTTGTGCATCGGCAGGTAGTTCCCCGACACAATTTCAAGGCATACCAAACTCATATTACATTTTGTTTTTAATTTAATATTCCTTCTCATCTTATACTATATTCATTTTTATTTTTGTCTCATAATATCTCATAATACATTAACATTCATTGACCATTTATATTACAGTTTACTTTCTTTTTATTCTTATTTCATCATACCACTTACTTTATTTCTCATTCTCATTTTATAATACACTTTACTTTATTTCATTCTCATCTCCACATACTACTTACTTTACTTCTCATTTTCATTTTATAATATAACTTATTTTACTCTTCATTCTCATCTTCTTAATACAACTTCCATATCAACACCCCACCGATCCACCTTGGAGTTGTGCCTAGGCAGGTAGTTCCCACCATTTCCACCGAAATAGCGGGCGAGTAGTTCCTTGACACATTTCCAAGGCGTACCAAACCCATGTTATATCATGTTTTTATTTTAATATCCATTCCCATCACATATTACCACTTACTTCAATTTTTCATTCTCATAATACATCTTCCTTTACTTTTCATTCTTATAATACATAACATATTTTCTTATTTTTCATTTGTATTCACATAACCCAATTTCTTTACTTATCATATTCATTCATATACTCATAACACATTTTCTTTACTTATCATATTCATTACATAACACATTTGCTTTACTTTTCATGCCCATTCATATTATACACTTTGTTTACTTTCTCATACTCATTTCATTTCATACACTTTCTTTACTTTCTCATACTCATTTCGTATTTACCCATTTTATTAATTTGTCGACCAGTACCCCACATCATCCCAAATACTGAAGCTACTATCCCAGTAAACACGCAGACCACTGCCCACCATGGGTCTTATGCGTCCGAGGCTACGTCTTCCTCCCAGCCTATGCCAGTGAGGTAATACACCGCAACCCAAGTAAAATTTGGGTAATATATACTGCACCCCAAACATAGTTTGAGTAATAAACACCGCACCCCAAGCCGGTTCTTGGGTATTAGGAGGTCTAGCCCAACCCCCCCCCCCCCCCCCCCCCCCCCGGATTTCTATAGGCACTGATAAACTAAATTTAACTTTTATAATCATTTACATCTCATCATACGTCTTACTTATTCTTCATTCTCATTGTACACTTTCTTTACTTTATTCATTCACATGTTACATCTTACTTTACTTTTTATACTCATCCACATAATTCAACTTACTTTGATATTCATTCTCATTTCATATTACAATTTACTTTAATGTTCACCCCAAGTCGATAACTTGGGTAATATACAATTTATTTTACTTTTTATTTCTTTTCTTCTCTTCATACTTAACTTATATCGCCGATATAATTTTATCAGTATAGCTACATAATTCCAACAACATAAACGTATATCACTCCATCAATTTCATATAAATATACACACCATTTATATCACGTAAATGAATGCACAACTCCCTTGAACCATATAGGTATTGTCACACACACACACACACACACGCACACACACACACACACACACACACACACACACACATATATATATATATATATATATATATATATATCTCCCGTAATATAAATAGTCCCCATAGTGTATCATAACATGCGTATTTTCACATATACATATATTCCTTCAGTACATATGTACACATTTATATTTTCTCCTTTCAGTGCCCACACAACTGACCTCCTAGGACAACACATGGATCTTTGTGCCTCCCCCGGGACATTTCAATCCCGCTAACCCACCACTTCACCCAGATCCAGGTGTCCTACAAATTTATCATTGGTGAGCTGGATTGAAAATACGATTGCGCGCATGTCCTCCCAAGACTAAAGCCAGAAGGATAGTAAAAAACAAATATAATACGCGGATCGACGCTCCATAGTAGTCTTACACATCCGAGGTTGCGTCTTCCTCGTGGCCCTATACCAGTAAGGGAAAAACTCCTGTTCCCCAACTGTAATTTGGGGCATATATAACTCCTGTTCCCTAAATATAAATTTGGGGCATATATATAACTCCTGTTCCTGGGTATATCCCGGGCCTTTGGGGTCCAGCCCATACCCCTGGAAGATTATGCGGCACTGAAAATAATAAAATTATGTCCTTTTATAGTTTCTACTTAAAATAAAATTTCTCCATTATATATATTTCCTCCTTTATACATTTTATCTCCTTTATAATTTCTCTTTACAATAAAATTTCTCCTTATTATAAAATTTATCTTTTATTATATTTTTTCTCCTTTATAACAAAAATTTCTCCTTTTCATTACTGTATATAAGTGTATGTCCTTTATTTAATCCCATCATATTATCACATATCATCTCATCATTTTATCTCAATATATATTATCACATAACCGACATACACCATGTTATTTATCTTATCATTTAGCACATAACTAGATTTGCCCGCGGGCACGTGCCTACGGCACGTCTTCGGAACGATACAACATATGAAAGTCTTGTAAACAGTAAAAAACCAATTATGTAGCTCAGATTTGAATTGTAAAACAATAATTAGTTGTAAATAAAAGTCCATGTTTTCATTAATATATGTTGAAAAATAATTACAAGTGAGGGTATAAAATCCAACTTTTTAGAACTTTGAGTGTGGAAAATGATGAAATTTAACTGTTCATGAGATATTTGCAACTTTCAATGTAACATGAGCAATAAAAAAATTGCATACAAAATCTGAACATTTACAAACTTGAATTCTGAAAAAATAAATTTCTGAGTAAATAGAGATAGAATGAGAGAGAGAGAGAGAGATAAATAATTAAATAAATAAATAAAGGAATTGTTTTGGGGGGATTTGAATTTGAGTTTTGGGACGGGGGGGAATGTAGCGCCCCGAATTTCCAATATGATATCTCAGAAATACGTGGCACAATTCACAGCATCAACTTAATTTGCAATAGTAAACATAGCCAAAAACACAGATAATTTTTATTTCAACTTTTATTACATCACTTATTTACAAAATACAGCGGCATACAAAACACCTTGAATTACAATCTTTCTTTACAACACATCTTTTACAAATTTACAAAAGCCATAACATCAATTTAGCACAAGCATTTGAATTCCAAGCTATAAGCAACAACTTGTAAAACATGAGGCTAAAGATAATCCTAACCCCCAAAACTACAGGGGTCAGCCATAACGGTGTGAGTGACATAAGAGAAAACAACATAAATAAAACGTTGAGCATAGAGTCATCAACAACATGTATTAGCAGCAAGAATAAATAAAATGAGAAATAACAATAAGTACAGCATGACAACATCAAGGAATATAAGATAGTAAATAGTAATACATGAAAACATCAAGTGAATATAGACTAAATGTCAAGTATAGGAAAAATAGGAAAACACAAGCACAAAACCAAGTCAAGAAAATATCAATGCTATATGCTGACTCTCTAAGGCATACTGGTCGGATTTTATGCATTCCATAGTACATAGGTCCGGTGCAAGCCCTTAGCGGTCTCCACTTTATAAGGTTAAATCCCTCGTTATGCAACTAATCCACTACGGTGATGGAAAACACTTTCCAGAATACTCCGCGAATAGGCACCACAGCCCTCGACGCGCAAGCATCATGTAAGAATAGCTCTAAAAGTGGAGAATCACCTCCCAACCGTGTACCCCACGAATAGGCTTGCAAGGCCCTCTACGTGCAGATACACCAGGTACATTCCGTGAATAGGCCTGGTGACCCTCGACACGCGAATGCACGTTGCATGCTTCGTGAATTGGCCTGCAGACCCTCGACACGTGAACATACAAATGTCCTCTCGAGACAGGACAACAAACAGTCCTGGAACGCATCCATTAGACTAAACAGACCAAAAGCATATACTCACGTTTTCCAAGTTCCATCACATCTCCACTAGTGCCTGTCCTTAAATTGGTTATTATTCAAACACAAAAATCCCCATGTCTAGAGTTAGTGCATCCTGTCGGACTTAAACACTCAACAAAAACCCCAAGATCCAACTGGTCTAAATCAACAAATCTCAACTGCCGGTTCACAAGACTTCCACTCAACTCCTAGAGATATCATCAAGACCAAAACTCACAAATCCATCGTCGAAACGATCATATGAAGAACCTTCTCCAATCAACAAAACCCAAATCTTTTATAAAACTTCAGAATCCAAATAAATATTAAATCTATTGAATAACTAAAAACCATATTTTAAGTAGTAGAATATCACTAAACATCAATTCCTTTGAAAACACGTTTAACTCAAGTAAGGTCCAAAAGAATACCTTTAAAGTTCCGATATGAATCTTTGTAAACATTCTTAATCTGTAGCAAAACATCTTTTAAAACAATATAATATTGAAGGAACAATCGATCAAAGAAACATAGAAAAAGTCAAGAAAACATCAGTTAGAGCGGTAACAGTCAACTGTACAGCAATCGGTCGACTGTCCAGAGCGAAAACCCTACACTTCAAGAAATAAAATTCTAAGTAGTAGTAGTCGACTGTAAAAAGTCATCGGTCGACTGTCCAGAGCGAAAATCCAAAACTTCAAGAAAACATCAAAACAGTGCAAAGACAGTCGACTGTAAAAATGGGTCAGTCGACTGTTCTGCGTGAAATTTCAAAAAAACGAGAAAACACAGCAGCCAGGTAGCGACGTTCGACTGTAAAATTTACTCAATGTCTTCAAAAACAATGAAATATGATATTCATGTAAATTGTTTGTGCATGTTCGTGCAGCAAAGGAAACTTCACAAATCCACCGATTAGAAATAACAACATATTCAGATTTAACTCTTCGTATTCGAGAAATTCAATTCAAGTAAAAAATCTTTCACAAAATCCCAAAATTCCCAATTTAGTCATATTGCATCAAACCCAGTTCGATTTATCAAATTTAAATTCTCAAGACATGATCTCTTAATTCATTAGTCCTTTTCAAACTTTCTCAAACTCAATCACCATGATTAACTCATAAACATAAACAAATTTAACATTTCCATAATCAAGTTGCGTTCATCCAAACTCAATAATAATAAAAGTCTCATCTTTAATCAATGTATGCATGACATTCACCATACTCAATCAAGTCAGCATTAATCCAAAAGAAATAGCCTACTCATGATTTATAATGGGTTATTTATCAAATCTCAAATCATCCACATGCAATTCTACTTATAAATAATTAGGTTTTCATAAAAGATCCAATTTAAATTCACCAATTCATCCAATCCATCATATAAATTCATACCCAAAACCTAGCAAGCTTTCTAGTGGATGAAACACCACATACAACATTTAAAGAACAAAACAAAACAAATTTATCACTCACCTTGTTGAAGAAATCGAACGAAGACAAATAGAAAATAAGAAAATTCTATCTTTCGCAAGAAATCCAAGATCTTCTCTTTAAATCTCCAAGAAATAATATTAATAAAATCCTTTGTGTTGTGCAGCAAAAGACGACTACACTCCACCTTTTAAATAGGTTGGAATTAATATTCTAGGGTTTTTGAATACATTTGCAAAATGCTCCTTTTAAAATATATCTTTACATAATTTGATCCCCATACTAGGAAATTACTTAAAACCAATTTAATCGAGTTCAAAAATCAAAAAGACCCCCACTAGCATCAGCCGGCACTGGAGGAAAAACCCAGAAAATGAATTTACACTTTTACCCTTCAAAATGACAATTTTGCAAAAAGATCATCTTTTATCGAAACTTGTAAAATAAATCAAATTCATAAAAAAAAAGTAAACTTTATAAACCTGAGTTGACTAGGTATCATACCCAGTCCAAAAATCCAAAAATCTCGAGTTTTCACTCCAACTAGTAGTTTTGCACAAAAGTCATTCTTTTCGTAATATTTGCAAATAGGTCCAATAAATATCAGAAAAATCTAAAAATTCACTAATAATATATAATAATAAATAATTATTTTCCACAAAATAATTTTTGACTTTCAACTTCTCAAGAAAATATTTGCACGTGTTTTGCACATGTAAAAAGATAAATTTTCAGTAAAATATTTATTAAATCTCCAAAAGTCATTTTAATTCATTTATAACTCTCAAAAATAATATTTAAAAATACGGGGTACTACATCACTCCCTCCTTAGAATAGTTCTGTCCTCAGAACTACTACTAATAGGGTCCAAACAAAAATAAGCAAAAAAATTGAAATCTCATAAATGGAAACATAGTTCAAGAAATACAATCACACAAGAAAGTGTAATCTAACAAAAAAAATGCAATTCAACTCAAAGAGAACAATCATTCAAAAGTTTAAAAAAAACCTTCCGCATGCGATCCACCGACTCCCAAGCAGCTCCCGATGCGCACTCTGATAACTTGCCATCAGGAACCTGCTGCAACAACCTCTGAATCTCTGCATCTAGCTTTGACCTTCCACCATATGCTTCATCCTTCTGAGGATCAGTGGCCACTCCCTCCTTAGAAAGGAAATGACCAAGAAAAGCTACCTCAAACTTGCAGCTCAAAAGAGATCAATACTAAATGATCTCCCACCACTTTCGATATCACATTCTTCGTAATATCGATCAGTAATCAATTCTTCCCCTGATGGTGTTGCCACCATCAAGGCTCCGCCTGAAAACACCTTAGGTACCACACCTAAGACTTAAGCAAAATTTGGGCGACACAAATGTATGCAAGAAAATAGCATCAAATAAAACTTTTGCTTTTATTCCATTAACCAAAACAAATTCTGTTACATGAAGATTGATACTCAAATCTCGAATTTATTCTCAAACAAAGTTTTACTTAATACATAAGTGAATGAATTCAAAATTCTTGCACACCCCGGATCACATCCCT
This sequence comes from Hemerocallis citrina, assembly GCA_017893485.1. Classification (NCBI taxonomy): domain Eukaryota; kingdom Viridiplantae; phylum Streptophyta; class Magnoliopsida; order Asparagales; family Asphodelaceae; genus Hemerocallis; species Hemerocallis citrina. Next base: position 78,817,774 of record CM030365.1, on the reverse strand, counting down.
GAGTTACCCGCATCCTCGTCAGTCAATACGAACACTCGCCCCTGCCTCAGAACCTTACCTCCGCCTGCACCATCCTTCTTCAACTATGGACAGTTTGATCGGATATGCCCTTCATGACCACACTGATAACAAGCCTGTGCCCTCCGAGGCTTGGTGCATGCTGCCTGATAATGACCAGCCTCTCCACAGTTGAAACAAGTCACGCCTTGAACTGTGGTCACCTTCTGCACAGGCCCACTGAACTTGCTCTACTTCACTGGGAACTCCTTCCCACCCTGACTATCTGTTGGCCTCTTGTTCTTGTTCCAGGTCTCCTGCTTTATCTGGAATTGGTCCACATCCTCTTCTATCATAGCTGCTCTCCTGACTAGCTTATCAAACCTCTTGATGCCCAATGGAATCATCTTCGACCTCAGATTCAGCCTCAAGCCCAGCTCAAATTTCTTTGCCTTCTTCGCTTCATCAATAATCAACTCCGTTGCATACCTTGACAGCTGAGCGAACTTAGTCTAATATTCGCACACTGTCATGCTGCCTTACTACTGATTCAAGAATTCCGTTGCCTTCCTCTCCCGAATATCCAAAGGAAAGAAACGATCCCTGAATTCATCCAGAAAAGCCTTCAAAGTCACTTGCTGATCTTCGAACGTCCTCCTCATCGACTGCCACCAAACGCCAACATCCTTCTCTAACTGCATCGTAGCCAATTTTGCCTTATTGACTGCTGAAGTCTCCAAGACTTCGAAGACCATCTCCATCTGTCTAATCCAATCATCAGCCCTATCTGGATCAGATTGTCCCTCAAACATAGGCAGCTTCACCCGCTTGAAGGACTAAACCTGCTTGATCGGATCAACATTAACAAACACTGGTCCTAGCCCCCTGATTCTGATTCTGCGCCATATTAGCTGCCATGAATGTATTCAAGGTCTGATACACCCTGGCAATCTCAGTTTCAAGGTCAAGTCTTGCTCCATTGGAACCTTCAGCCCCATCACCATTACTACCATTCCTGGTCCTGTGTCCTGCCATTCTACTAAATACTGCAAAATGAGGATAAGGTTAGAGTATCACAACACAATTCACATCCATATCAATACCCTATGGCAAAACCCCAAGCATAGCCCAAACCAAAACATCATGTTCAAACTCTATGTGATACTCACACTCTAATGTCCACACCTAGGTACTCACGCCCTAGTGTCCACACCTAGGTTTATTTTTACACCATGTTTATTATTACTATTGAAGTATGCTCGGATACCAATCTTTGTAGCGCCCCGAATTTTCAATATGATATATCAGAAATACGTGGCACAATTCACAGCATCAACTTCAATTGCAATAGTAAACATAGCCAAAAACACAGATAATTTTTATTTCAACTTTTATTACATCACTTATTTACAAAATACAACGGAATACAAAACACCTTGAATTACAATCTTTCTTTACAACACATCTTTTACAAATTTACACAAGCCATAACATCAATTTAGCACAAGCATTCAAATTCCAAGCTATAAGCAACAACTTGTAAAACATGAGGCTGGAGATAACCTTAACCCATAAAACTACAGGGATCAGCCATAACGGTGTGAGTGATATAAGAGAAAACAACATAAATAAAATACTGAGCATAGAGTCATCAACAACATGTATTAGCAGCAAGAATAAATGAAATGAGAAATAACAATAAGTAGAGCATGACAACATCAAGGAATATAAGATAGTAAATAGTAATACATGAAAACATCAAGTGAATATAGACTAAATGTCAAGTATAGAAAAAACATGAAAACACAAGCACAAAACCAAGTCTAGAAAACATCAATGCTATATATTGACTCTCTAAGGCATACTTGTCGGATTTTATGCATTCCATAGTACATAGGTCCGGCACAAGCCCTTAGCGATATCCACTTTATAGGGTTAAATCCCTTGTTATGCAACTAATCTTACTACGGTGATGGAAAACACGATCTAGAATACTCCGTGAATAGGCACCACAGCCCTCGACGTGCAAGAATTATGTTAGAATAGCTCTAAAAGTGGAGAATCACCTCCCAACCGTGTACCCCACGAATAGGCTTGCAAGGCCCTCTACGTCCAGATACACCAGGTACATTTCGTTAATAGGCCTGCCGACCCTCGATACGCGAATGCATGCTGCATGCTCCGTGAATAAGCCTGCAGACCCTCGACACGTGAACATACAAATGTCCTCTCGAGACAGGACAACAAAAAATCCTGGAATGCATCCGTTGGACTAAATAGACCAAGAGCATATACTCATGTTTTCCAAGTTCCATCATATCTCCACTAGTGCCTGTCCTTAAGTTGGTTATTATTAAAACACAAAATCCTCATCTCTAGAGTTAGTGCATCCTACCGGGCTTAAATACTCAACAACAACCCCAAGACCCAACTGGTCTCAATCAACAAATCTCAACTACCGGTTCACAGTACTCCCACTCAACTCCTAGAGATATCATCAAGACCAAAACTCACAAATCCATTGTCCAATCGGTCATATGAAGAAACTTCTCCAACCAACAAAACCCAAATCTTTTATAAAATTCCAGAATCCAAACAAATACTAAATCTATTAAATAACTAAAAACCATATTTTAAGTTGTAGAATATCACTAAACATCAATTTCTTTGAAAACACGTATAACTCAAATGAGGTCCAATAAAATACCTTTAAAGTTCCAATATGAATCTCTGTAAAACATTCTTAATCTGTAGCGAAACATCTTTTAAAACAATATAACATTGAAGGAACGATCGATTAAGGAAACATCAGAAAAACTCAAGAAAACATCCGTCAGAGCGGTAACCATCGACTGTAAACAGCAGTCGGTCGACTGTCCAGAGCGACAACCCAACACTTCAAGAAATAAAATTCTAAGTAGTAGCAGTCAACTGTAAAAAGTCATCAGTCGACTGTCCAGAGTAAAAATCCAAAACTTTGAGAAAACATCAAAACAGAGCAGAGACAGTCGACTATAAAAATGGGCCAGTCGACTGTTCCGCGCGAAATTTCAAGAAAACGAGAAAACACAGCAGCCAGGTAGCGATGGTCGACTGTAAAATTTACTCGTTCGACTGTCGACCTGCAGAGTGCAGTTTTTAGTTGTGCACTTTTCAACTGATACAGGAGTTTTACTTTATGAAAATGAATTTTGTAAAAAGCATATTTCTGATATGATCAAATACAACTTATAGGATATACCAAGATCCATAAAAACCAATCAAAACCACTTGAATTAATCAAAATTGCAAATTTGTTGATTCTCTTAAAAAAGAAAACGAAATTGTGTATACTTCAAAAGTAGAGTTTTTAGGAATCAATTACTCATCGAAATAACTTCATATTTTGTTCCAAACCATATTAATACCAAAATAAGTTGAGATATAGTCAAATCCTTCAAAAACACATAATGACTCAATTTCCTAAAAAACAATGTAATACGATATTCATGTAAATCGTTTGTGCATGTTCGTGCACCAAAGGAAACTTCACAAATCCATCAATTAGAAATAACAACATATTCAGATTTAAATCTTCGTATTCGAGAAATCCAATTGAAGTAAAAAGAAATTCACAAAATCCCAAAATCCCCAATTTAGTCATATTGCATCAAACCAAATTCGATTTATCAAATTTCAATCCTCAAGACATGATCTCTTAATTCATTAGTCCTTCTCAAACTTTCTCAAACTCAATCACCATGATTAAATCATGAACATAAACAAATTTAACATTTCCATAATCAAGTTACGTTCATCCAAATTCAATAATAATAAAAATCAAATCTGCATTATTCACCATACTCAATCAAATCAGCATTATTCCAAAAGAAATAGCCTTCTCATGATTTATAATGGGTTATTTATCAAATCTCAAATCATCCACATGCCATTCTATTCATAAATAATTAGGTTTTCATAAAAGATCCAATTTAAATTCATCAATTCATCCAATCCATCATATAAATTCAAACCCAAACCCTAGCATGCTTTCTAGTAGATGAAACACCACATACAACATTCAAAAAACAAAACAAAATAAATATATCACTCACCTTGTTGAAGAAATCGAACGAAGACAAATAGAAAATAAGAAAAGACCCTCCTTCGCAAGTAATCCAAGATCATCTCTTTAAATATCCAAGAAATAATATTAATAAAATCCTTTGTTTTGTGCAGCAAAAAATGGCTGCACTCCACTTTTAAATAGGCCAGAATTAAGATTCAAAGGTTTTTGAATACATTTGCAAAATGCTCCTTTTAAAATATACATTTACATAATTAGATCCCCATACTAGGAAATTAGTTAAAACCAATTTAATCGAGTTCAAAAATCAAAAATACCCCCACTAGAATTAGCCAGAACTGTAGGGAAAACCCAGAAAACGAATTTACACTTTAACCCCCTCAAAATGACATTTTTGCAAAAAGATCATCTTTTATCGAAACTTGTAAAATAAATCAAATTCATCAAAAAAAAAGTAAAATTTTTAACCTTGAGTTGATTGGGCATCATACCCAGCCCAAAAATCCAAAAATCTGAAGTTTTCACTCCAATTGATAATTTTGCACAAAAGTCCTTCTTTTCATAATATTTGCAAATAGGTCCAATAAATATCAGAAAAATCCAGAAAATTCAGTAGTAATATATAATAATAAATAATTATTTTCTATAAAATAATTTTTGACTTTGAACTTCCCAAAAAAATATTTGCACGTGTAAAAAGATAAATTTTCAGAAAAAATATTATTAAATCTCCAAAAATCATTTTAATTCATTTATAACTCTTAAAAATAATATTTTAAAATATGGGGTACTACACGGGGAACTTTTCGGCGGAAAATATGTTTTGTGAGGTTAGATCTGGACCATTGATTTCAACCCTATTGAATGAGAGCCACTTGATAGCTTTCTTTGTGTTTTATTATATAGATATACATACACCACGCTTTTTATCTTGTTATATTATCATTTATCATGCATACACTATACTGTTTATTCATTTTCATATAAAATTTTATAGTTAACACCTGCATATCATACACCTACAAAGCCATTAATCTCACAATTTATCATATAAAATTCTCATTTATCACCCACACGTCATACACACCAAGACATTTTCATGTCACATAACATTTTCATTTTATCACCCGCATATCACACATACACCATATCATTCATTTCATCATATTATCACATCACATTATCGCATCATATTTTAACATATCATATATACACCTCACCATTATTTCTTTCATATTAACACATCACATAATCACACATCACACGTACCATGCTTTTAATCTCATCCCATTAGTCAGGTCATCACATATCATACATACACATAAGTATATCAATATCAGTGTAGCTCCCCAATTTTAAATATTACAACACTGTATCATATATATATACATACGAGCATCAACACACTCCCATACATGTATACTAATTTCTTACACCCCATAATTTTACTCCGTATCATACTTATGAATTTCTATACTCGATACATTTTACGCATCACAGATAGGAAATCATAATTTAAAATTTTTCATAGCACCTCATGTACATAAAATTAAAGAAATCATACTCACCTGAGGAAACGTGAAGACCGGCTATGTAAACCTTCCGTTATTTCCCCCATACTCGCTTCTTCTTCATATTACCAAGTTTTAACACTAATTAGGGTTCATGATATTCAAATCACTTATAAATAACAATTAAAATCATTCTAATCTCTCACAGGCATTTCATCGAACGCCTGTTGTGCACACGACACATGCACGCACTCACAATTCTATTAACCATCTTTTAAGCCTATAAATGCTTTCAAAAAATTCTAAATATTTCCCCCTAATTTACAACAATTACTATTGCCACTCTCTAATAAATTTAAGGCATAAACTCTTTTAATTTCTAACCCAAAGCCCTAACTCTTTTCAAATTTACTCCTATTGTATAAATTTAAAAAAAAAATCACTTCAGTCCCGTAAATAATCTCATAATCTTCCTACTACCCTATTTCTTTTGCTAAAAAATGAAAACATACAACCTTTTATAATTCAATGAAATTATTTCTCACCTTCCGAAAAGCCAGTTCGAGAAACCAACACCGGAGTGTTGAAGAGCAATCCGTCGTCCCGTGTTTTGGCGCAGTAGATCCTCCATTTTCTGTTTGGTGTTCGCCCCGATTTGGTGTGGAGTTTTACCGTGAGTTGCTATTGGTTTCTTCGCACGGGTTTCACACGTGCTGTTGGAGATTTTGCTCGGGATTCTAATCCCGTTATTCTATTTAATTATATCTACAAATACATGCAAAGTCTCTTCTTGAACCCTTTTTATTATTTGTGTTCAAGATCCTTTGATCTCCTGCAAGTAGATCCTGTCCTTTTATTATCAAAACTGCTTTTGACAATTCCGTTAAGATTATTGAGGGTTTACACAAGCTAACCTGACATACTCTTAACATCGTGCTTTCTCTTCGATCTAAACCTAGTCCTCAATGTTTCATGCATTTGCACATCAAACAACTAGATTCATGCATATGACTGCTTGATAGATTGTACATTGAAATTGAACATGCTAGAATTGGATTTAATTGATGAATTGACACCATGACCATGATAAATATATCTTAACCGTTAGAAATTCGTATGTTGACACCTACGATCGCTTTGATTACCAATTTGCATGCTATATGCGATCATGTGAATTATTTGTTATCTTTCTATATTAAGTTGATTTCTAGACTGCTGTATGTTTCATTTTGAATCCGATTTTTAGCCTTGCTAATGACATAATTTGAGAAAACTTACTGAACATAAAATGTATCCCTTGATGTCTAGATGATTTTTCCTTGGTTTGGATTTGAATTCCAATTTGTCATCTGTTAGATATCATCACTTTACTGCAACTGTGTTAGTAATTTCAGATTCATATTTTCATGCGTACCCTGCTGTCATTTATTTTATTTGACCATGTTAACAGTAAAGGAAAAATCTAAAATAAATCATGCTAAAACTAGACATGTATAGCTACTTTTCTGAATTTTTATAGATTTTATTAATGAGTTCTGTGATCCGAAATAATTAATGGAACATAACCTACTGCATGGTGACTGAACATAAAACCTGATTAGATTAGAGTTTTTGCCCTAGTTCCTATACCTTCTATATACCTTATTATACTCGCTGGAACCGTGTGGAAGTCTACTGTTCAGATCTTTCAGCAGATTCAGATTTACAATTGTGTAGTGAGCATAATCCATATTTTAGTACAATAAGGTCATGCTGTCCTGATCATGTGATGTGTGTTGATTTGACCTGTATGCCTCATCATTTATCTGTAATTCACCATCAGTCTAAAACGATCACTGTGTACTTGCACGGAACCTGTAGTATGGGATGCAGTAGTACGTGTACTAGACAGGCTAATAAAATGACTAATAACCTGTATACTTGATCTTGTATTGAACTCGACTTGACATCACGCATTACATGTGTGTTTATTGTAACCCTTTGATATTACTGCTTAATCTTCGTTTTGTTCTTTGTCTTTGACCATGTCCCTTTTCTTTGATATACATGCTTTCCTTTATTTGCTATTTTCTCTACTTGCTACCCACGACTTGCTCTAAGGGCTCTCTTTTCTTTCTTTTTAGATCCAGTATTAACAGGTACCAAAGGAGCAATACAAGAAGAACTTGGTGAGCAAACTCCCTGAAGATTGGAGCTGGACTTTAGACTACTTAGCTATCTTTTCTTATTTGCTTATTGTATTTCTTTTTATCATACTTTGTATTCTTCGGCTTTATGACTCGAAGTTTGTTTTATCCCAGATATTGGATTATTATTTGGTGAATTTATTTCATGATTATCCTTGAGTTTATTTATTGTTTATGTGATTATATTCTTTGCATGCGTGGTTGTTTCTCTTGTATATGGTTGAGTTAGACTGGTACAGCTTATGGATGATGTATAATCATTCGCTGGGCCTAAGTTACGTGCTCGTATTCCCGTATTTTAGGAAGTGGGGCGTGACAAAGAGTGCTGAGGAAAAGCTAATTAAACACCTATCGACCAACTCATCAATATCCTTCATCATACTAGACCATCAAATGGTCCTCCCGAGATCTCTTCACCTCCTCGCACCTCCTAAATGTACAATATACCTAATGTTATATGCCGTACCTACCACCTGTCGCCGAAGGTCATACATTTCAAAAAGACCAAATTTATTGTTGTCTACCCTCGATCTCATCCATAATTCGTCATCATTATTTGGAATATTTACTATATTGTGATGGACATTCATTAATATCACCCATTTTAGGTGATGTATCATAAATATCAAAGAATTTTTTCAGATATAAGCTCGAATGATCTACAATAAAATCGACAGTTATACCGATAAATTACCCGAATATAAGATTTTACCATCACCCGCTCCTCGAGTGGAATCAAATTAGGTCAAAATCCCAACACTTTCCATTCCAGACACATCAAATAAGCTACTATCAAAATCCTAATGAGGGCATACACACCTCAAAATTAGAATTTTTCTACTTCAGAATCCAAACAATATAATTAAGACTCGTACCAGAAGGAACGTCGGCTGCAACCATCATGATCAGCACTAAGCAAAACATAAATCATAAAACAAAACTCTACTTTTTCTACTAAATGGTATGAACCCATACACAGAAAAAGATCACTAGAATTTGCAAGAAATTCCTAGCTAACCTAGGCTCTGATGCCAAACTGTCACATCCCAAATTTCACCTTTTAAAAAAAAACTATTTCTTACTTAGAATAACTCTACATCAATTTCTTACATAGAAATCTCTTCATGGATTTCAATTAAAATTTTGGCAGAGTCTCCCCTGAAATATTAGCCCTTTCGCAGCAATTCCTTACAGAATTCTACTAACAATTAAATATATCACAACTCAGGCATTTAATATCAATCCTTCCCAGACCAATCTAAGCAATACCACACAGGCAATATATATATAGGGCTCTAGGGGGCATATGTCACGCCCCGCTTCCCAAAACACGGAACACAAGCGCATGACATTGGCCCAGCAAATAACTTGCGTCATCTATAAGCTATTATTGTTCATCTCAACAATGTAACAGGATAGATACAACCACGCATGCAATGAGAACAATCACATGAACAACAATACTTAAAATAAAACATGAAATAACCAAATACGATAATCCAACGTCTAAAAACAAAATAATAGTCTCTGGGTCAAAAGCCCAAAATACAATGTTTAATAAAACACAATACAAGAAGTCCAATAAAATAACGATCAATCTAGAAGGCCATAAATCCTCAGAATGTCTGTTCCCCAAGTCCTGCAGGTAACTCTCCTTGATCACCTGTGAATACCTCATCTAAAAAGAGGAGAAAAGTTGTCCTCGGAGCAAGTCATGGACAGCAAATAGAGAAAGCAATGAACAATGGAAGTACGGTATAACAATAAATTCAATAAAATAATAGGAATCAATAACAATGGATGATAGCAATAATCAATATCAATTGTAACAATGTGTTGGGTATAACAATAAACGATTTTTCAATATTCAATGTCAACACTCAATGGTCGATGTCAATATCAATAAACAATGTTCGATATAAATAGAAATGACGATGTTCAATATACAATATCAATATTGTGTCAATTCTTAAGTATTATTTTTTAACCAAACTAATGCACGTACTACTGCGTCCCATACCATAGGATCGATGTCTACAATCAATGTCATTTAGACTCCAGTGGTAGACTCTATAGTTCATGTACTCGGCACGATAACACTAAAACGATAGCAACTCCATTGCACACTAGTAGGCACGATAACACTAAAACGATACACGATGAATTGGGATACCGTGGTTAGTAATCAAAAAATCAATTGATAAACAATAGCTGACACAATATTTTGGGAGAAACACGGGCCCCCTCCCCCGAGTACAGTCTCTATATTGTCCGCTACTTAAGTCAACCCTTAAACCCCGACTTGTTAAGCATTTTATCGAGACAATCAATACATTATGCTATTTAGAGAAATTCGATAAACGATGGTATCAATGGAAGTAACAATAGGACAATCAATTAGAATGGGACAATTAGAACGGTGACAATATTATATTAGGATCATGCAATGTAATTTATACACTTCAATTCATTCAACATAACGATATATATACAATTATATTAAGAAAATATGGAAACTAAATTCTGGACAGCAATAGGTTACTGTACCAAAATCAAGTTTCTCGCTGCTACAGAAATCCAAAACTGGATCCGTCAGAAGTTCTAGAAAGTAGACTCCTGCCCGGTTCCAACGCATATTTAAAATACAAAATCCGATAAAAATAGATATGTTAATTACATCGTTCTTTACAAATTACACGTTCTGACCGAAAATCAAGATCAAGTTGTTATATTTGTAAAATCAGTAAAAACCCAATTTTAAATTCATAAAAAATATTCATTAAGTTCCTAATCATGTTAGCTAATAATCTGGAATTTATTAGGACAATATTCTAACATTAACTTAGCATTTTAATAACTTAAACACGAAGAGATACATGAATCAGGAATTCTGAAAGTAAAAATGCAGCAGTAGTAAAAATACCATAACTTTTGCAATAAAACTCAGAATTCAAATATTTTAGATGTTCTGGAAACTAGAAACACAGGGCTACAATTTTTGTTTAGAAAGCTATAATTCTTGATGTCAAATACTGGGTCAAAAAGGTCTCATAAATTTCAGGCAGACAGTGAAAATCAGGGTTCAACATATTTCATGAAATAAAAGCGATCTAAACGTGAGGAACTTCAACTCAATATTTGAAAAATCATAGATTCAGCATGGTAAACACAATAGCATGGTAAACGCAATGAAGAACACATCCATACACTAGCTTAACATCAACGAGACATCAATCAATCATTCAAGCAGAACAACCTATTTATCAATTCTACAATAGTTTATTTGTGCGGTGTTATGCATGAATAACTTCTATTATCAATACTACATGAATGCATGAAAGATTCGATATTTTAGAGTCAATAATGGCACGAAGTCAAGAATATCTTGGGTTAGCTCGTGTAAACCCTCAATATACTCAATGGAAGGTAAACCGTATAACAATACGATAAACGATCAGGATCTACTTGTGGAGTTTCAATGAAAAGCTCGAATGCGATACAAAAATAATTCGAGAGTGAAAAGTGACTTGCCTTTAGACGATTAGTTATGAGCAAACGAACGAAAAGTGGCGGGAACACATCGACACGTGCATATTATGTGCACAAGACAGTAACACAGCAAGACAGCAGCAACTAGACGTGCAATGCATGTATAGTCAATCATAGCAGACAGCAGCAACTATAATGGCGGCAATGGCAAAGCGGCACTGGCTTCGACTCTGACAGGTGACTGGCGGCATTAGGGCTGGGCATCGACGGCAGGGTGGTGATGACAGGGCGGTGGTCGAGGATTGTAGGCAATAGAGGCTCGAGTGGTGGGGGAAAGGTGATGGTGGCTTGCTCTGTTTCGGGAAGGAGATAGAGGAAGGAGGTGATCAGTGAACAGGGATGAAGGCAAGGCAGGGGATGGTCGCGAGGTGGATGGTGGCTGCGGGGTGCATTCAAGCGGCAAGGAGGCAGGGTGAAGATTGAACAGAGGAGCAACGGTGGAAGAAGAGGGTGGAGAGCTCGACAGGGAAGAGAAGAGGGGCAATGGCGGTTGCGTCGTCGAAGGGTTGCGGAATGATGGTGGCAAGTGATGGTGGTCGATGAGGAGGGCAATGGAGTGGCGGGGAAGATGAAGAGGCGTTGGGTTCGACGCAATACAGAGGAGGGAGAAAGGTAGGGGGTGATTAGGAGGCGGCTGTTAATAGGGTAATTAGGTTAGATGAAAATTAGGGTTTAGAGGGGGTATATGTAGGATTAGAATTAGGGTTAAGTAAGGGGTTTGGGTAATGGGTCTTATTAATAGGTTAAATATGAGTCAATACTATTGGGCTTTAGAGACAAATACGGATCAAATAATAGATAATTATCAATCCAACAAGAATAAGATTATCATAAACAAAAATATAGTCTAACAAGGAGAAAAGCAAATTCATGAAATTTAAATTTGAATTGGAAAAAAAATAAGATTCAAGTAATTAACGGAGATCAATGATAGTTCATGAACAATAATAGGACCAAAATTATTCGAGACGATAATGAAAGATAGAATATAATTCAAATTTTAAAAAAAAAAAGATTACAATGTATCAAAAAGGGAAAAGATGAAAACAGGAGTTATAACATATCTCATCATAATATGCAAGATACAAATTAAAAACCAAAAAAAATCATTTGAAAACATAATAGATTTTTAGAAAAACCATAGAAAAACCTTCAAAAATCAACACATAGAACCTAATACTCCATAACGAGGCGGGTACGGGTTTTAACATACTTATCTCATCACTATATATCACCATCTCATACAGATACATACATAATTTTCCAGAATATAAATTATTACACAAATTCTATACTCTACCCCTATTTATATAAAATTTTAACTAATAGAAGTTTAACAATATCTACATATACAAACTTATTAATCCCTGAGAACATAACACTACAAAAACTAAAGAAGCCACAAAATACAAACTATGCGCAAGAAATAAAACTTGAAGCAATATGACCCGTACAGACAGCAAGAGATCCCTTCAACAAGCCCTAGAGGGTGAGCCGACAAACCGATAGCCTTCAACACTATTGAAGAGGTCCAACCGATGCATCTCATCTATAACAGTAATGGACCTCATCTTGGGCCCAATCATAGTGCTCGACCCATCAAAGTTGTCAGTACGTCAATTTAGCTATGTGTCCCGCTTTTATAGCAGGAGCACACCCACCTAAAGCTATTCAAGTGGGATTTTGACATCCACCGACCCTGCCTTCCCCTCCTCTCCTCCCACAAACACGCAAATAGCACTCTCACACACCCCAAAAAAACACAGCCAAAGAGAGAGCCATGAGGAGGATACCTTCGCTTCTCACGTACATGCTCTCATAGGTAACTTCTTGCACACAGACTCACACCAAAAGAGAGTAGTAAAGAGCAACATCCCCTCACTCTCTCCCCCTCACAACCAAAAACTCAAACCAAACCACAACTGTTGAAGAATCACCTCCACCTCTCGCCACGATAGGCAATGGAATTGCAGTTGTTCAGGTTGGTGATGAGGGGGATGGCACTGTCGCGATGGCTGTGACTATCAAAACTTGCAAACAACATACCACTCACCCCAAACAAAATTGCAGCCAAAGAGTAAGTTGTGAGGAGGATACCTTCGCCTCTCACGTTGATGCTCTCTCAGGCCATTTCTCACCTACCCAAAGACACCAAATGAAAAAAGTGAAGAGCAACATCTCACTCTCTCCCTCTTACAATCATCAACCTAAACCAAACCAAAACAAATAAAGATTCACCTTCTCCTTTTGCCACCAAGGGTAGTGGGGTTACAGCTGTCCTGGATGGAGGTGAGGGGGATGGCGCTATCGCGATAGCTGTGACCATCAGGGGAGGCAGCTCCATAAATGTCGGTGGTGGGGTTGTATTAAATGCAAACAAAAATCAATAATATCGTTGCCGCCTGTAACTCCGGCACCACCATCCTCACATACCCCCTCTTCTTTGCACACTCAACCAGCACCTCGACATCAGAATCGAAGCTACAGAACACCGCGATTGGCATCGAGGGCAAGGACATGGTGGCAGCGGCGATGGTGCCACATCCGACGCCGAAGAGGAGACCGCCAACAACATAGGGGAAGTTGAAGGAACGGATCTTGATGGAGGCAGCGAGGGTGTCAATGTATACTGAGAGCTGGACGGGGTCCGCAAGCTCCACTAGGCCTCGACGAGGAGAGACGGGAGATGGGACGGAGCAGCGGTGGGAAGGAGCGTTCCTCGTTGCTCGATCAGATGAGCGACGAGAGGGACGACGACAGGAGACGGGAGGCCCTTGACCCTCGAAGATGTTTGACAGGAGGGTGCGGCAGCGGGAGGGAATGTCCATCCTCACTCCATCGGAGGAGCGACGGGAGGGAGGGCTCGAGGAGCGTGATGGGATGGAGCGATGGCTGGAGTGTCTGAGGTGTGAGAGGAGGGAGAGACGATGGTGGGCGGCGGCAACGCCGGGGGGGGGACGAACCCTAGCCGCTGTCCCCAAGCTCAGATATTGGGTTTTCCCCCTTTTTTTGGTCTTTTAGGGGAAGAGTTTTTCTCTCTAGAACCCAAGAGAGAGAAACCCTCAAGAGTTCTAACATGAATGAACTTAACAACACATTCTTCCTTCTTACCTGATGTGCTACTTTTGGGTGTAATCTATAAGGTTCCTCCTTCATTAGCTTTGCTGAGATAGAAGATCAATTGGTTCTCAACAAGTTTAGGATCTAGTCCAAGCATGCTTTGTTTGGTCATGCAAAGAAATTTGAATATCGATGAAGCGATTGGACCAAAGATCTCGAACCTTTGGTGCTAGCGCGACACTGATAATAACCTTTTTAAGCTCTTGCTCTATTGCAACAATGATCTCTTTTGTCATGTTGGTGGAGCCCCTATTTTCTTATTGAACCTTTAATGGTCTGTTCGAATAAAGTCATGTCAGGAAAGACTGGATCTTCATCATTATCTATTTTTTGGACTGAATTCTTATCTACATACTTCTGGATTTTTTCCATAACTTTGAATGCACCAACTGGTTCATTTTGTGCAGGCTCGAGAATTCTTGTATCAATACTTATTGATTAGGTCAAGAATTTCACTGAAACCCTCGGATGCTGGCCCAACAAGGCAGATCAATTGACTTTCTCAAAAGGAAGGTGTATTGATGAAGAAAATTGATCGGCGAAGTAGGCAGAATTGAAATTATTTGCATTACTTACATGCCCCAGGTTTTCTATCAAATTGTTGGTCGTTCAAGTGTTAGAAAATGGGTGTTTTAACATCATTTTATGAACCAGTTTTGAGACAAATTTTGGGTAAGGTCCACTATATATTAGTGAGAGATCTTTATGGATTTGTGTTCTCCTTCATGAAGACATCAAAATCTTATATTTATTTGCTCAAAACGGTTATGGGGTGAAGAGAAATTATCTCCCTAAGTGAGCTACTTGATGAGAGAATGTGGGTTGAGGAACTTTAATCCCATGTGGAAAAATGATAAGAACTAAAGGGTATAATTATTGAACACTTCTTTAGCTTGGTAAGTAAGCAAGCTGGAATTCTCTCTTTCATGCGTGCAGGGGGGGGGGGGGGGGGGGGGGGGGGCGGCAAATCTTGGAACCGATTTACATGCAACTTGTATGCAGACACGAATGTCGGACCAAATAGAACCTCCCCGTGTGGGACTTCTTTTTGGCCTAGTTGATTTTTTCAACCCGAAAACAATGGTAACGACAAAAATGATAGTTACAACGTTATTGTCCACTATAAAGTTTTGTAACGAACGAAATGTTTTTGACTGACATTCATTCACACGTTTCAAATTGACAAAAGGGTTTTTTCTGCCGTTTAATTTTGGGCATTCATTTACTAGTCTCCCTAGAAACCTATAAATTGAGGCATCTTCCTCTCATTCTACACACCCAAAAATTCTCCAATCAGAATTTCTTTCTGTACTTCTTTGTTCTTGTGTTCTCTTGAGTCGGTGACAGAGTTTTGCGCCTCATTCAGTTCGGGAGTGTAGTGTTGTGCTGCCATTGACACCGCAACCATTCTATCCTGGAAGACAAGTGCCACTGTAATCCTCCAGCACCGAGCGAGGAGGCAAATACTTTTTAAGGACATTGTGTGACACACAAGGCTTTGTTAGACTCAGTTTGGTATTCATTTCTTTTTACTTTAATTTTCTTTATATTTTCACATGGTTTTCAACCTCCTCTTCTGATTCTCTCTTTTTGTTTCTTTCAATCAAAGTAGTTTAATGCAAAATTCTCTTATAAACTTAAAACATATTTTTCCCCCTCTTTATTATTTCGAGGCATTCTTTTTCTTCTTCTTCAAATTGAAAATTTACACTTCCATTGTGTGTTTTCAGAAATGATGGCTGCATCAGACAATGTTGCTATGGCTAAAACGGCCCAACATGTAGAAAAAAAACCTGAGAAGTTCAACAGAAAGAATTTTAAGAGGTTGCAATTGAATCTCGGTAGATTCTTGAATGCTGAAGCTCCAAAACTCAAAGAAGATGAGCAAGATTACCAAGTCATCGCTGTTATGGATGCTTAGAAAGATGTTCATTACTTGTGTAGAAATTACATAATGTATGGTTTAGATGACTCTTTATATAATGTTTACATTGACAAGAGAACAGTTAAAGAACTTTGGAAATCTCTAGACCACAAATATAGGATTGAGGATGTCAGCGCCAAGAAATTTATCATGGGCCGCTTTCTGGGTTACAAGATGGTGGATTCCAAGACAATGATCAGTCAAGGTCAAGAAATTCAACTAAACTTGCATGAGATATACGCTGAAGGTTTTATCTTGAGTGAAAGTTTACAAGTTGCTTATATTATTGAAAACCTGCCAACAAGTTGGAAAGACTTCAAAATTTACCTGAATCACAAGTGAAAGGAAATGTGTTGAGGATATTATTGTCAGGCTTCATATTGAAGAAGATAACAGAGGATTTGAAAAGAAAGGGGCCAACACTCTTGCGACAAAGGCAAATGTGGTGGAACATAGTCAGTGTTCAAAAACCAAGAAGTACAACAACAACAGAAATGGGTCCAAGCTTGGACCTAAAGGAAGAATCTCCAAGAAGCCAAAATTTTAAGGCAAGTGCTTCAATTGGGAAAAGCTGGGTCACAAATCTATTGATTGCAGACTGCCTAAAAGGAATAGAAACAGAGAAAGCCAATGTGATTGAAGGCATTTCTCAAGACGTTTCTGAAATCAAACATCCAAGCCATGTGTGTTCTAACAGAGAAATGTTCTCCGCTTTCGAACCATTAGAGAATAGGGAGAAGAAGTTCATGGGGAACTTGGCTACTTCAGAAATCAAGGGCCAAGGTATGGTGATCTTGCAGATAATTTCTGGGAAGGAACTGACTCTAAACAACGTTCCGTATGTTCCTTAAATCTGTAAGAACCTAGTGTCTAGTTCTTTGCTTAATAATCACGGGTTTCGAATATCTAAGGGCGGAATGTATGTTGGTACAGGATACATAAGTGGTGAAATGTTCAAACTCAATGTAATGATCATAGTCAAGAATATCAATAAAGCTAGCTCTTTTACTTATATGCTTGAGTCTTCCAATTTATGGTATGGTAGACTAGGACATGTTAATTATGATACTTTGTGTAAACTAATTAATTTGAATCATCTGCCAACATTTCAAATTGATTCTAAACATAAATGTGAAACTTGTGTTAAGGCCAACAAGACCATCATTTAAAAGGGTTAAAAGAAATACTGAACCCCTTGTTTTAATTTACAGTGATATTTATGATTTAAAGTTGACACAAACAAGAGGTGCTAATAAGTATTTTATACATTTGTCGATGACAACACAAAATACTATTATGTGTATTTGCTTAAAAGTAAGGACAAAGTTATAGAGATATTTGTCCTCTATAAAATGAAGTTGAGAATCAACTCAATAATAAAATTAAGGCACTAAGAAGTGACCGAGTTGGAGAGTATAAATCGCCATTTGCTGACACTTGTGCTCAGTATGGAAATTATACATGAAATTACTGCACCTTATTCTACTCAGTCCAACAGTGTTTCTGAGCGAAAGAATTGTATCTTGAAGAAAGTGATGAATTCAATGTTAATAGGAGAGCAAACTTATAGGGAGAAATTATTCTTCCAGCTAATTACCTTTTGAATAAGGTACCCAAAAAGAAAGAAGAGAAAACTCCATTTGAATTATGGAAAAAAGAAAGTCATCCTACAATTACTTGCGAATGTGTGGTTGTCTTGCCAATGTGGCAGTACCTCCTCCTAAGAAAGTGAAAATAGGACTAAAAATAGGTTACTGCATTTTCATTGGCTATGCAAATTATAGTAGTACTTACCGGTTCTTGGTGTACGAATCTAATATCCCTGATATTAAAGAACACGATAATGGACTCTAGAAATGCATTATTTTTTGAAGATGTATTTCCATGTAAGTCTAAGTAAGAACCAAGTTTTTCCAAATGAACACATGAGACTATCAGTGAGGATAGTGATGACCAAGATGAAGAAGTTAAGGTCCTAGATGCAGTAAAAGAACAAGAACGGAAAAAAAATTTGGTCAAGATTTTTTGAATTTTATGCTAGAAGGTGAATCCCAAACTTTCAAAGAAGCGGTGAACTCTAGTGATGGTCCTTTGTAGAAAAAAGCCATTACGAGTGAAATTGATACTGTCTTACAAAAGCATACTTGGGAACTAGTGGATCTTCCACTAGGTAGGAAACCTTTAGGATCTAAGTAGATTTTAAAGGGAAAAATGAAAGTTGATGGATCAATTGAAAAAACAAGGAAAGGCTCATAATTAAAGGTTATAGACAAACAAATGTATGTATTATTTTGATACATATTCTCCTGTAACGAGAATAAATTCTATTAAGATGGTAATTGCAATAGAAACTTTACGCAATCTTGAAGTACTTCAAATGAATGTGAAACCAGCTTTTCTTAATGGAGATTTAGATGAAGAAACCTATATAGAGCAACATGAGGGTTTTTCAGCTCCAGAACAAGAAAAGAGAGAATCCAACCTGGTGAAGTCATTATATGGCTTGAAACAAGTACCAAAACAGTGGCATAAAAAATTTGATAATGTCATGATGACAAATGGTTTCAAAATCTATGAAAATGATAAATGTGTGTATATCAAAGACACGGAAAGCGGATATGTCATAATATGTTTGTACGTAGATACCATGCTTAT
Source organism: Hemerocallis citrina (assembly GCA_017893485.1). Lineage (NCBI taxonomy): Eukaryota > Viridiplantae > Streptophyta > Magnoliopsida > Asparagales > Asphodelaceae > Hemerocallis > Hemerocallis citrina. Next base: position 78,798,766 of record CM030365.1, on the reverse strand, counting down.
TGTTTGAAACAATGATAAGATGATACATCTACTAAAACTATGTTGAATCGAGATTTGACATGAAAGATATGAGACATGCTGATGTTATATTAGGGATTAAAATTACAAGAACATCAGACAATTTTAAGACATTGACATTATATAGACAATATCCTTGAAAATTTTGATAAAAATAATCCTTGAATTGCCAGAACATCGATAGTTCTAACTTTACATTTATCCAAGAATAAAGGAGTATTACTCATGTAGAATACACTAGAATTATAGGCAGTCTAATAAAATGATGAGTTGTACATGACCAGACATAGTATATGCAGTTAGTAAACTAAGTAGATATACGAGTAAACCTAGAACCGAACATTGGCAAGCAGTTACAAGAGTAATGAAGTACTTATATTTTACTCAAAATTATGATCTGCATTATACTAGATATTCGTCTGTACTTAAATGATACAATGATGCAAACTAGATATCTGAAAATAATTCAAAATCTACTAGTGGCTATGTGTTTACACTAGGTAGTGCAGCAGTTTCGTGGAAATCCTCGAAACAAAAAGTGATCACTAAATCCACGATGGAATCTGAATTTATTACATTGGACAAATATGGGGAAGAGGCTGAATGATTATGCCACTTCCTTGAGGATATTCCATGGTTGACAAAGTCTGTGCCTCCAATATGAATACGTTCGGATAGTCAATTCGTAATTTCTAGAGCACACAACAATATGTATAATGGTAAATCTAGACATATTCTTCGAAAACATAACACCAGTAGACAACTACTCTCTGTTGGGTTTATCTCTGTTGACTATATAAAGTCAAAGTAAAACATTGCGAATCCGCTAACCAAAGAGTTAAACAGAGTGTTAGTTGATAAGTCATCAAGGGGAATGAGACTAAACCCTATTAAAGAATAAGTCGATACAATAAATATCCAACATAGTTGACGGGAAATATCAAGATCTAGGTTAAAAGGGACAACAAAATTGTAAAGACCATGCTGGATCACTCTGGGAATTTCGCCATGTCCATTCCTATGATGAAACAGTGACGCCTGTAAGGTAAGAGGTTAAGCTAGACTTTTAATGATTCTTATGCATTGAACATCTCAGCAAAGTAATGCAGGTTACTCTTAACTAAGAAATTACCTATGTGAGAGGGAGAATGGCCGCTTCCAAGGAAATAGTGTGGGACAACATTCCTGTTAAACTCTTGCAGAACCAGGCATATGTTCGTGGTCAAAACTAATATAACAGTGAGAACTGAAATATGTTAGGAAGATTCTTGTGTGAGATATGTCATTGTTTACACAAATAACAGAACAGTTTAAAGACACTGCATCTACTGTTTAGCTAGTAAAGTAAACATATTGTCATAAGGGAAGTTCACAGGATAATACCCACATATCCTAAGTAGGTTTCAACAACTGAATTCTACGACCGAATCTATCGTGTCTGAGGTCTTCAATTTCATTTATGTGTGGAATGTTAGAAAATGTGTGTTTTAACATCATTTTGTGAACAAGTTTTGAGGCAATTTTTGGGTAAAATCCACTACATATTGTGAGAGATCTTTCTAGATTTGTGTTCTCCTTCATGAGTATAGAAAAATCATATATTTACTTGCACAAAATGCTTTTGGGGTGAATGAGAAATTGTCTCCCTAAGTGAGCTACTTGATGGGAGAAAGTGGGTTGAGGAACTTTGGTCCCATATCGAAAAAATTATAAGAACCAAAGGATATAAATACTAACCTCTTCCATAGTTTGGTAAGAACGCAAGCTGGAAGGCTCTCTCTCAGGGGGGGGGGGGGGGGGGGGGGTGCAAATTTTGTCCAGGATCACATGCGGCTTGTGTGCTACACGAAGACCATACCAACTTGAACTTTCCGTGCGGGACTTCTTTTTACCCAATTGATTTTTCCAACTAGAAAACACTGGTAACAGCAGAAATGAATGCTGCAACACCCAGTTGATTTTTCCAACCGGAAAACACTAGTAACAGTATAAATGAATGCTGCAACGTTTTTGTCCACCATAAAGTTTTGTAACGGACGAAATATTTTTAACTGGCATTTATTCACACGTTTCAAACTGATTTACCCATTTACCCAATTATCCTTCAAAAGTAGGATTGAATAAAGATCTTAGTGTCTGAAGGCCATCACTAGTTCCAAGTAGGAATTTGCATCTTACACTGCATAAAGATCTTCGTCTGATATAGCCCTTTCCAAAACAGAAGGCTATCAGTGGTTTCGAGTAGGAATTTATAGTTGGGTTGAAATATAGGGATCGCAGGGTGGTAGCGGGAAGGCCCTTAGTGTTAGTTAGATTACCAACAACACTTCATTAGTAATGACTTGTTGAACACTTCCATATTTAGAACCTGTAGCCCTTGTACTAATTTTGGCTTACAAATTCTCTTCCAGTTGATTGTTGCAGTTCCGCTTGAATATTTGATTGTCCCCATCCATAAGATTTTGCTTCACACCTGATCAATCCTCTTTATGACCCACATTGGTAGTTTGGAGAATGATGAGAAGTATGCTTGCACGGCAGATAGAACAAAGTTTAACAATATTAGTATTTCCCCTTTGGATAACATCCTTACCTTCCAGGTAGATAACACACTCTCATTTTTATGTGTAACTGGCATCCATTCTCTCTTACTCACTTTCCCTTTTGCTAGTGGAAGACCCAACTATTTCCAAGGGACGGTTCTTCAGCACATCTCAGGATGGATGAAAATGATGCATGTTGTGCTATAGATTTTCCAAAATAGACAAGTGAAGATTTTGATAAATTGATGTTCAGGCCCGATACATCTGCATAGATGTACAGTAGAAATTTGAGGTGGACGATCTCTTCATCTCCATTGCAAAGCACCATAGTATCATCTACAAATTGAAGTACTAATAGATATGATAGCTGGCCACTGATATTTAGTGGTGTAAAAATTTCTTCCTCCCTTCTCTATTTTAACATTTGAGCTAACACACCCACAACTAGAATGAAGAGCATAGGGGAGAGTGGATCACCTTTCCTGAGGCCACTTCTAGAGGGAATTATTTTACTGCTCTCTCCATGTATTAATAGCAGATTTGGTAGAATGGAAGATCATGTGCCAATGACACCAACAGCTCCTCCAAAAAATTCCAACTCAGCGAATCAGATGCCTTCTTGAAGTCAATCTTGACCATGCATATGTCTGTGACTTCTTCTTTGAGAAGAGATTAACCAACTCATGAGCCACCAGAAAATAATCCAGAGTTGTTTTCCCCTTGAGGAATGCAGTCTGTAATGAAAAGACTAGATCATGCAGTAAAGGTCCTAGTCTGTTTGCTAGCACTTTGATGAAGATTTTAAAGCACTAGTTCAGCAAGCTTATGGGCATGTACTTTCTTACCAAATTAGCACCTTCACACTTAGGGATTAGCACAATATCAGAATACATCAATCTATCTACTAAGCTACCTCTATAATATATATCATTAAATAGAGAGAGAATATCATATTGAATTACTTCCCAATAGTTTTGATAGAAGCTCATTGAGAAACCATAAGGGCCAAGTACTTTGTCCCCACTCATTCCAAACTTCATTTCTTCAAGTGTGAAAGGAGCATCCAATGCAGATAGATCCAGAGAAGTGTGATACATGGAGTGCCAATCTACTGTGAAATGAGCTCCAGTTGATGTGCAACAAACACTCTCAAAGTGTTCTTCAAAATTTTGTCTTAACAGTAGCTGATCAGTGATAACTTCTTCTCCCTTTGATAGTGAATATATGAATTTCTTCCTCCTTTTGCCATTTGCAATGCAATGGAAATTTTTGGTGTTTGCATCACCTTCCTTCAACTAGGTGATTGTAGACCTCTAACTTCAATATGTATTTTAGCCAAAACTATGTCAGTATATGATTTACTAAATAGCTCTCTCTCATCCTTCTCCCCTGTAGTCCAATGTATCCTGCAGCACATATAAAGCTTGGATTCTGCCTAGAATGGTTGTCTTCTTCTACTTGAGGTTCCCATAATGAGTTTGATTCCAAACCTTAAGCCTTCTCTTGAGAAAATGCAACTTCTTACAGAACCTGTTAACCATATCACCTGGCATATGAAGTGTGTCCACCAATATGAAATTGTTTGTTTGTATTAAGGATGTTACATCCATGCCTTCTCAAACCTAAAGTAAAGGGGTCTCTTCTGAATAGCCAATGTATCTAGATCAATGAGGCAGTGATCAGATGTTATCCTAGGAAAGGGTACTTGGATAGAGTTTGAGAAATGATCATCCCAATTTTGAGATATAAGGAATCTATCAAGTCTGGCCATTGATGGAGAATCTCTAAGGTTGGACTATGTGTATTTTCTTCCAGATAATGGCATGTCAGCGAGGGCTAGGGAATCAATGAAATCTCTGAATGACTACACATCCCTACGTAATCCTCTTCTGCCTCTTCTTTCTTCATTTAAGAATGTAATATTAAAGTCACCATAGATCACCCACATAGATGATAAGAACATTCTTTTTTGGGTGATTTCTTAGAAGAAAGTTCTCTATCATTTCTTTTAAAAGGGGCATAGACAGAAGTAATTGACCATTCCAGGCCTGAAGCCCTCTCCTTGAAGATTACTGAAACCGAGAATATATTAATTGCAGAGTATACACATTCAAGTAAATTATCATTCCAACCTATCATAACTCCTCCTCATGTGTCTATATATGGCATCAAGAAATACCCATTTATTCATGATAGATCATCCAATTGATGATAACTTCCTAGTTGACGGTGAACATAACATGGATTCTTGCAGGCAAATAACATATACCCCTCTATTTCTTATGCCATCTTTGATCAAGGTACATTTGTTAGGGCAGCCCCGCCCTCTAACATTCCATCTACTTGTCATCATTATTGAAATAAAGACACAATATGCAATAATTAAAGACAAAATTAGACAACTGTAAGAGTTGGTTCTATTGGCTAATGTGGCCACAACAGCTTCCTTCGAGCTTCTAAGCTTTCCAATGTAATGTGATCCTTTAGGCCCCATACCTAGAGACCTAGATACAACTGTTTGTTGTACATCATTAAACAAATTGAAAGGATTACTAATAACATATGCATTATTCGAACTCACGGATTTATCTCCTCCCTTGGAGATACCTGCCTTCCTTTTTGAGTTAGCCAGCTGAAGAGCAAACGACATGTTTATGAGAGTTATCTTCTGTGCTGATGACGACTTCTTCTTCAGCTTAACCTGGTCTTCGTACCCCTTGGGGGATGGGTTGGGAATCAGTTATTACAACTGAGTTGGATGGGTGCATACGGGTTCTGCCATTTGAATCAATTGAATCTTTCCCGCTCCATTGATGGGCTCGATGAGTTGTCCTCTGTTTGCTTCTTATGGGCCAAGGCTTGCTTGATTGCAGGCTTTATGTGAACATATAGGCTGGTAGGAATATTTACCACCTTATTATTACAAACCATCATCATATATCAACTGAATTATCTGCAGAGTTTGATGAATAATTCCCTAACCGTTAGGGATCTGATTGCAGATTATTAGCACCTAATTTTGAGATGTGATCATCGTGGTTACTTGATTTGGGTGCCTGATTTAGGGGGTATCTAGTTTTCGTTTCTTGTTGCATGCAGCATATCAGGATTTGCTAGGTCGGGGATTTTCATGGAATCTTTTGGCCCAACTTTCTTAAAAGTCTCACCGTCGAATTCAAATATGTTAGCCTTCCCTGCCTTAATTTTCCAGCAAAGTTCCTCATTCATGTCTGCCACCTTGTCTTCTAGTTTTTTCACAGTTGGCATACCATTAGAACTTGATCTGCTACCTCCGTCCTTCTGTATCCAAAACGAATGAAAACCGAGTTACTTCGGGGGCTAAGGGCCCAACAGGTGGTAAATAGTTGTACTTTTTTTGCGTTGACGTTTGCCACCGCAACTGACTACTCTGCTAGCAGGACTGGCACATCATATGTTTCACGAGCGTTGTTCCCTATGGATGTGGGATAGGCTCTGAACCTCAATGTAGATCATGGTGTCCTTCACTTACTCTCATCCTCCATTTTCCAAACTCATGGTGATTATCTTTGCAAAATGATTGAAGAGGTCATCCAAAGAAGTTCTATTCCATAGGTGGAAAGGAAGGAGAGGGACATTTACCCATGTATACATGATTTCAGCTGCATCCTTGGTCCGTACTCCGGCGAACGGGGAGTAATGGTAGTCGTGATGCTAGCTAGTTTGATGATACCTTCTGAAATCATGTCCTTAAGCATGTCTTCGTTTGGAAATTTGATAAGAAAGATATCTGCCCCCACTGGGTCCAACCTAAACCAATACCCTTTGCCTTTGCCATTTCCAGTTCAGCACGGTCAACAACTTGTCCATTCCTGGCTTCTCTGAAATGATGTGGAAGAAGCCACAGTCGAAGAGGTTCATCTTCTCCATGGAGATCTCAAAGTTGTGGACGAGCTCCACTTTGAGTGATTTGGGGCGGTTAAAATAATATAATATTGTTTTATATGTTTGAACACTTAATATTTATGGCCATATCTTCAACTTATTCCTACATTTAAAAAACAATCAGTACACTCTTGAAGCATTCCTCTTCTAGAACTGAAGTGTTATGGTGCTTCAACATGCATCTTATGTTGATATTTACTAGATTGAATAACATAACTTCTTTATGTTGATATTTACTAGATTGAATAACATGACTTCTTTTCTGTAAACAAAAATTACTCATATGTAAGAAAAAATAATAAGAAAACAATTTAGTTGCACATGTGATGCATAGGAGAGACTATGTATTTAAAAATGCGTGGTTAAGAGATTTGGCCTTCATAATTTTTTTAAATTATTTGGGTTTGGGCTTGATTGAATTTTAGACTTTAAATTTGGGTGATTTAAAACAAATCCACATTCAAATCAATAGAACTCTCTAATCAATGATTTTTTCTCTCTATTTTGCATATCTAATTGATGCTTATGAGTAAACTTGTTATTCGATGATATATATTTTGCCTTGAACAATTTGCAATTTATTTTTTTTAATTATAATGTATAGGGAGGACATTTCGGGACATCTCCTCGGGCCCCCAGGAACTCAGGGCCCGCCCTGGATGGTTGACATACTTGAACTTAAAAATGTATGATTGAGATTAGTTTAAGCAGTAACGTTGTTTATATTTGGCATAACTCAATCTCTCTAGTCAGTAGAGATAAGTAAAATATTTTGTTAACTATAATTCAATTCTATTAATAAATAATAGTATGTCATATGGGTAAAATTAGAACTAAATCGTGACCATTCAAATCGGGCACGAATCTTAAACCTCTTAGGGGTAAATCGGTAATTGCACAGATAAAAGGGTCCATGAATGAAAATTGGGCATCTTTCAAGCCCAATAACCCAAAAATGGATCTTTCTTATTGGGTTATCATAACAGCCCCATGCAAATGAGTCCAGATCACTTAAAAATGATTTAAACTCATGATTATCTATAAGAGACGGTTCAAAAACCATATCTCTTATCTAGGGGAGAGTTTAAAATGAAAATCCCCTCAACCACTCTTATCTCTTCATGAAGAAAAGATAACTGATTCAATCCAAAAACACTGAAAAGTAAAGATAAATCATTATCTTGAAACTGATCCCCAAGGCAACTATAAATACCCTCGACGTGCATCGAACAAGGTAACCAATATTTTCTCCACCAAAGCTTTTTAAAGAATTCTTGATTTCTAACGTGAGCTTCGAAGGGCCTATCGCAGGGATCAACCTCGGTATTTCAGGCATTTTGTAGGTTAAGCAGGGACAGTCGTCACCACATGAATCGAATCCTACGATGCAAGCAGTCAAACCATCAAGTCAAAGGCAGTCAACACCGCTGGAGGTTAAAAGGTCAAATTCTTGATTGTTCCTTCAAAGAATCCACATCATCTGGTTGCTCCCACACAGAATTAAGCAACAACAGATTGCCATCTTCTGTGGGAAACGACAAGAAAAATTCGACCAAACCTCACCAGTGAGAACAAGTTTCTAGTATGCCTCCTAAGAGGAAAGGGAAGGCAGCGGCCTCAAGCCGATGAGCTGACCCTCTTCCTCCACCTCCTCCTCTAGAGGAACTCCCTCTCGCCTTTCAACCACAATAGGAGGAGCCCCTCCTTCAGCTAGCCCTACCTCCACCTGGAGAGGCTGCACCAGGGGGCTCTTGTCGGGGTCGCCCCGAACCATCCGCAACCTTCGTTGAAAACAGGGGATCAGTGTACACGTCTAGTCCTTCCTCACTCCCCCGACTACAACCCGACCTTTGTCAAGTCATCGTCGATCGCCATCAAGAGTTAACCTCCAGACCCATCTCAATGAGAAGAGAGCTCGCGAGGTTGCCTCCCATCCGGAGCAGAAGGGAAGCAGAAGAAGTAACTCTCCACATAGATGAAGGAGATCCCCCTCTCCCATGGGATGCGAAAGAAGTACCTCTCCATATAGACGAAGGAGATCCCCTTCTCTCAGGGGGCAAAAGGGTCGTTGTTCCCCATGGGACCACAGAAGAACTCCTCCCCGAGAAAGGAGGCATCCAACTCCAACTAGAAGGATAGCTCCTAGGACGGGAAGGAATGAAGAAGTGCTAGTCACTAAAGCCGAGTTTCGAGAGTTCAAGGATGAGATCCTCCAGGCCCTCAGCATTGTTCCACCGCAGACCCGACAACCTAGACTTTACCCTCCTTCCTCCGTGATGCGAAGGGACCCGCAGATCCACCAGATCTGAGTAGTAGGAAGACATCATCCTCTGGCATCTCCGAAAGATGGAAAACCTCCTGGCGTCGCTGAAAAGGGAAGGAGCAAAACAAGAAAGAAGATACCATCACGTCAGACCTCCATTCTCCAAAAAGATCATTGAAGCTCCTGTCCCTACCAACGGAGAGACTGATCCGGTAAACCACATCGAGAGTTTTAAAACTCTCATGATGATCCATCAAACATCCGAATCCCTCATGTGCAAAAACTTTCCGGCAACCTTAAATGGCTCAACACAAGAATGGTTCTCTCGCCTTTCTCTAGGCTCCATATTTTCCTTTGACTAACTTAAGGAACTCTTCCTCACGCACTTCGTCACTAGCCGCAATTTGGAGAAGACCAGTGCCTCCCTGTTAGACCTCAGGCAAAGGGACGAGGAGTCCCTCAAGAGCTATGTCCAGCACTTCACTGCCGAGTCCAGATCCATCCCCTCACTCGACTCTGCGGTGGCAATGGCCGCGTTCAGATACATTGTCAAGCATGACGACTTTAACGCTTCCCTCGTCAAAACACCCCCTCGGAACTTCTCTTGTAACATCCGAGAGAAATTTAAGAATAAAATACATTTTTTTCATTTTTTGCACGTGCAACGCACATAAAATTTTCTTTCATCTTTTGGTTCTAAATTTTTTTCTAAGTTATGCACAAATTTTTCCTTGTATTTATTTTGTCTCATTTTATTATTCATTCTTAATTAAGATCTATAGGCCTAAAAGATTAATTTGAGCCCACTAGAAAATAAGCCCATAATTAAATCCTTTATTAAATACACAATTAAAGAGAAAAAGAAAATGCAACCATACATGCCATGTAACAAACTAGTAACAACTAATAAATAACAATTAAATAATAAAATGAGAGGTGTGCATGTGTGTAGCATGTGCACGTGTGCGTGCTTCATAGGGGAGGCCGACCATTCACAAAGAGAGAGGGAGAGTGGCGCTCGTTGGGGTCAGGTGTCTCGGGTTCGAACCCTTTTGTGAACAAAAGGAGCATTTTTGGTATTTTTGTGAATTTTTTGGGCTTTAAAATTTCAGAAAAAGTTATATAAATATTTTAAAATATTATGGGGATAACTGAAAGTATTTCTCACTATTTTAAAATATATTTTGGAGTTTTAAGAGTGTTATTCTTGTGATATATGAGATTGATATTTAAGAAGAATGTATAAAATTAAGATAATAAAAGTTGATTTGTGATAAAAGAAAAGTAATGAGATTTAGATAATGAGTTTCTAATGATGAGTCTCAAAGAGTTGGTGTTTAATTCTTAATAAACTTTGGATTGTGAATGTTTAGATGAATATGAAAGAAAAGAGCTTTGTAAAAAAGAATATTTTGAGATTGTTATTCATGTTTGATAAATACAAGAATCCGATGAAAGAATTGAATAAGATGTGAAATTGGTAATATGAATTATAAGGGTATGAGTACCCATGATTATCGAACATGAAAGGATGTGATCTGTAAGCTTAGTGTTTAAAACCCTAGAATTTTAAATAATGTTTTGAGATTAATAAATGAATTAAAGTGATTTTTTTTTATTTAATTAATATTTTTCTGAAATTTATCTTTTTACACGTGCAAACACGTGCAAATATTTTCTTTGGGAAACTCAAAGTCAGAAAATATTTTGGGAAAACCAAATATTTATTAATAGATATTATTTATGAATTTTCTATATTTTTTTATATTTATTTGGCATATTTGCAAATATTACAAAAAGATGGGCTTTTGTGCAAATTACCACTTGGAGTAAAAAGTTACAACTTTCAGTTTTCTAGGCTGAGCATGGTGGCTAGCCAACTCAGAGGTAAAGAATTTAAAAAGTTTTCCAATAGATTTGGATTATTTTTCTAATTTGTTAAAGGATGGTCTTTTGCAAAATTGACACTTGAAGGCAAAAAGTTACAAAATTTATTTTTACTGATTAGATATAGATTCTGGCCAGATCTGGAGAGTTATTTTGGTTTTTAATCACAATTAAGTTTGTTAATCTAATTTACTAGTATAAAGATCTATATATGTAAAGATATATTCTAAAGGAATATTTTGTAAAATCTCCTCAAAACCCTAGAACCCCAGATTTCGGCCTATATTATGACCACTACAGCCGCCCCCCTCCTCTGCAAAATAAAATATTATTTTACTATTGGATTTCTTGGAGTTTCGAAGCAAGGATCTTGGATTTTTTGCAAAAGAAAGGGCTTTTTTCTTATTCTTTATTACTTTCGGTTGATTCTTCAATAAGGTGAGTGACCTATGTTTGATTTCTTGCTGTTATATGCATGTTGTATGTGATAATTTGTCTATTAGAATGCATGATAGATGATGGTATGATAATATAATGAACTTATTGATGAATAGATGAATAAAAATAGAACTTTTCATGAAATTATGCAATTGATGAATAAAACTTTTATATGGATGACTTGAGATCGTTAAGAACATAGTAGAATCGTGGGTATGTTTCTTTCTTTCATATTTCTTACTGAGTTGATTGTGTATGATGATTTATGTGATGTATAGGCATATAAATTGAATAAAGATGAGTACTTTTACTGTTGACATTATAAATAGGATATGTTCAGGAGTTTTGATGAGTAAAACTTGATGAATGAGTGTTGTAGATGCTTATAATCACGAACAAACTAATATATCTAGTTGTGGTTGTGTTTAATCAAGTTGCAAGAAGCATTTTTAGAATTAAAAGATCAAGTTTTGAATGATTTGAACATGAGTATTTATTTCGGGCCTAAAACTGTGCAGGCCGAAGTTGATTTTGACGCTTTTGGTGAAATTTTTGACGTATCTTGATTCGTATTGATACTGAGATTAAATTGAACCATGTACTCCTTATAATCAGCAATTTTTTGATGTTTTAACTACTGCATAAACCTATATATATATATATATATATATATATATATATATATATATATATATATATATATATGTTTTTCTGTTTTGAAGAAAGTTTGATGAAAATTTGATGTTTTATGAAGTCGATGAGATTTTGATTTGATTTATGAACTCCAGTATATTAGAAAATTTGTATTTGAACATCTCAGGATTTTAGAATTTCATATTTGAGTTTTTAAATATAATAATCATGTATCAGTCGAAAAGTGCACAATTTTGAAACTAGTCGAGTAGCAAGTAACGGTTGACCAGCCCCATTTTGAACTAAGATGTGCGGTTGTCCGTCATTTGAAAAATTGGATTTTTTTTGGGCTTGTGCAGTCAACCGTCGTCCTTTTGAACTGTTTTGACTGTCGACCATCACCTGCTGTTTTTGATGATTTGTGAGTTTTCTTGCAGATTTCTTGAATAATTATTTTTACGTACTTATGGATTATTGATCTACTGTTTTAGATGAAGTTTTTGCTACAGATTACTATAATTTACAGAGAATTATAATTTGATTATAATAGAGTTTAATTTGTATGACTTTAAGAAGCGATATATGTATGGATTTCAAGATATTGATATTTTGTGATATTCTATGACTTCAAAATATGAATTTCAGTTGTTTAATGAATTTAATATCTTATTTCAGTTCTGGAAATTTGGGAGTATTTGGAAGGATTTGGATTGTTGATTTTTTAAGAAGTTTTCTTAGTATAAGTGAAATGATAGTGAAATTAAGAGTTTTTATGAAAGATTTTGTGTTGATAGTTGGGTTGTGAATCTCTAGAGGGTGAGTGGGACCCTAGTTACCGGCATTTGAGATTTTATGGTTTGGCCAGTTGTGGTCTTGTTATTGATCAATTGAGTTAAGTTTGGTAGGGTACACCAACTCTAGGAGACATGTGACTAATTAATTAACTTAATAAGATAAGGACATGCACTAGATAGTGATATGATGAAATGAGTCAAACATGGGTTATGGACCTTGGTATGATCTGCGGTGTGAGATAATCTCCGGAATTATCGAGGTATAAGTGAAATAGTCTCCGAAATTACCTGCGGTGTGGGATTGATTTCCAGAATTATCAGGGTCGAGGCGACGCTCATGGGGTATTCGTTTGATGAGGTGCCATAGCTTGCAGTTTGGGGTATTCTCGAAAATTTCCAGGTGTGTGAAATAGTCTCCTTAATTATCTGTGGATAGAGATTGACCTCCGGAATTATCGGGGCATGGGCTAGATACTCACAGTTTATCTAAATCTCGTAATAGTCATCGAGTAGGATTAGTTGCATAGCGAGGGATTTAACCCTACAAAGTGGAGAACAATATCGGCTTGCACCGGACCTATGTATTGTGGGATGCATAGAATCCGATAAGTATGCATTAGAGAGTCATCATACTGCATTTGTGTTTTCTTGATTTGTATTATGCATGATGTTTTCTATTTTTCTACACTTGACACTTAGCCTAGTTTTACTTGATGTTTTATACTTTATTTATCGTCTTTTCATATCTCATTTGTTACTAATGTGAGAATGTGTTGATTATGAAATTATTCTTTATGCTTTATTTTAATTGTATTTTCTTTTAATGTCACTCACACCGTTGTGGTTGACCCCTATAGTTTTGGGGGTTAGGGTTTATCTCTAGCCTCATGTTTGATAGGTAGGTACCGTTAGCTTGGGATTTGGATGCTTGTGGTAGAATGATAATGTGGCTTATGCAAATTGTAAAAGATTGTGTTGTAAAAGAAAGAAAATGTAATTCAAGGTATTTAGTTTTCCGTTGTGCTATGTAAAGAATTGATGTAATAAAAATTGAAAAATTTATTCTGTGTTTTGGTTATGTTTACTATTACATTGAGGTAGATGCTGGGAATTGTGCCACATATTTCTGAGATATTATATTGCAATTCGGAGCGCTACATAGTGAGACTTCGGTACCGGCAAATGTTGGGAAATGATTTTGATGTGAGAATTGGTTATATGGGCTAGCTCGATATTTCGTTTAAGTCAGGTAGGATGGTAAACTAACTCTACGCATTATAATTTATTCATGTTTAAGCATAAGGATTAGGCACTAAGTGGATTTGTAGTAAACTTGGGCAAACGTAATGGATTGCCTTTATATAGTCTGACGGTGGACTCTGGGACTATAGACCCAGTTGATGGTGGACTCCGGAACTATGGTTGGTTGCGATGGAGGTGAACCTTAGTTAAAATTCAGGACTATGATTGGTTTGATGGTGGACTCCAGGATCATAAATAGTCGGGCAGATGGGAGGTCGTGCTCCAGTGTATTTGCGTATACCGGGGCTAGAGGGACACTTGTGGGAAGTTCGCATGACGATTATTTCTGTATAAGCTTGACGGTGGACTCCAGGGCTAGAATCCTTACTCGTGGAACGTCTAAAACTTGATTTATTACTGGGTAGTTTTCATGGAGAGGGATTAAACCCTTTAATGTGGAGTACGTAGGTGCTTGCCCTCAGACCTATGTAGTATGGGATGCATAGAATCCGAACAAGTATGCATTAATGTCATCATACACCGATATGTTTAAGATAGTCACTTTACACATTATGATGCATTGAAGTTTGTGGTTGCTAAAGTAAGTGAGTCGCTATATTACGGCATAGCGAGGATCGCTGTTTATAGTATTGCATCAGTTGTATGTAACTGACCTGCCCACACTATTCAATGCAGGGCTTGGATTGGTAAAGGGTTAAAGCTGAATTTGAAGCTAAATGTTGTTGATTAAATTGTATTTGTTTTGTATTGTAATTTTTATTTTTCCGCTGTGTTGATGTATAATGAACAGTGTTGTACAAATAAAAGTTTTTAAATTCCTTGCAAATTGTACAAAACAATGTAAAGATCCTGTTGTTCTACGAATTACTGTGCTAATGAAATTTGGGGCATTACATCTCTGACCTCCTTCGAAGAGTTGCGAAGTACATCCGAGTCGAAGAGGCGATTTGCCCCCCAAGAGCAGAAGATGCCTTCGTCCGAGAACAAATGGAAAGGCACTAACGAAGATGGACCCCGAAAATCCCAGAAGGATGCCTCGGGTCAGCGTCGCCCACCTCCCATGCCTCATTTTGAAAAGTACACCCCACTAAATGTAAGCAAATCCGCCATTCTTGTGGAGGTTGACAAGGACGGGATCCTTCGAACTCCCTCCAAGATGAATTCCCCAAGCAAAACACTGGATAAAACAAACTGGTGTGCTCCGACGTGGGTACCTTGCCAAATTTTCCCCAGGTAAATGACACCGAACCTCCTCCTCTAAGGGGACCCAACAAATGGGCAGAGAGGCCAACTGAATCCCAAGGATCAGGGCGGATGAAGATATTTCATGCAATCCACAGAAGACTTATGGGGGAGCCTCCAGATCATCTAGGAAGGCCTTTGTTCGAGAGGTAAATTCCGTACACAACATCCCTTCTCCGAAAAGTCCAGGAGTTAGCATCACCTTCTTAGATCAGGATTTGGAAGGCGTCCGAACTCCTCACTACGACACACTCGTGATCAGCATGTGTATGCCGAACCATGAAGTGCACCGAGTCCTAGTTGATAATGGCAATTCAGTCAACATCCTCTTTTTGAATGTGTATGAGGGCCTCAAACTTAAGAGGGATCGCCTCAAGCCCGTTGGATACACCCTCCATGGATTCTTTGGAGCGCCCATACCAATTCAGGGAATTGTAACCCTCGACGTTACTTTAGGGAAAGCTCTGGCTGCTCGCATAGAAGCATTAGACTTTATGGTGGTTGACATGAAGTCCGCTTACAATGCTATTTTCTGCCAACCAGGGTTAGCCAATCTACAAGCAGTCGCATCAGCGTACCACCTAAAAATGAAATTCCCTATAGCTACAAGAGTGGGGGAGCCAAAGGGAGTCAGGAAGCCGCTCGGGCGTGCTACACAGCTACCATTGGGGGCTCGGTCCTTCCCCTCGATGCCTTCAAACTCCCTCTTGATATGGGACAAGCTAGCTCCGAACCCGTGGACGAACTGCTAGAAATTCCTTTCTCCGAAGAGGATAAAGCTAAGTGGTTCTGGGTGAGCAAAGCACTCCCCCACCAAGTGAAGGAGCAACTTATCATCTGCATCAGGGAGAATCGGGACTTGTTCGCTTGGAACACCAACGATATGCCGGGTATTGCCGAATACTTGATTGTGCACCACTTAAGTTTGGATCCAGAAGCAAAGCCTGTCCAGCAGAAGCACCGCAAATTTGTGCCCGAAAGGCAACAAGCCATCAAAGAAGAGGTTGAAAATCTCCTAGCAGCCCGACTCATCTAAGAAGTTAGTTACCCTGAGTGGCTAGCAAATGTTGTAACGATCAAGAAGGCCAATGGCAAGTGGAGATTCTGTATAGAATTCACCGACCTCAACAAATCATGTCCAAAAGATCCCTTCCATCTCCCGAGCATTGACGTCTTGATAGATGCCACCACAGGCCATGAATTATTAAGCTTTATGGATGCTTTTTCAGGATATAATCAGATCCGAATGTTCCCGCTAGACAAACACCCTTCAACACTAATCAGGGGCTCTATTGCTATCGAGTTATGCCCTTTGGGCTGAAGAATGCAGGGCACACATATCAATGCTTGGTGAACCAAGTCTTTAGAGAGAGATCAACCGAATCATGGAAGTTTACGTGGATGATATGCTCGTAAAGAGCCTTAGGAAAGAAGATCATGTCGCCGATCTTCAAGAAGCATTCAATGTACTCCAGGTGAATAACTTGAGGCTGAACCTCTCAAAGTGTGCCTTTGGGGTTTCCTCTGGAAAGTTCTTGGGATTCATGGTGAGTCAACAGGAATTGAAGCCAATCCTGAGAAGATCAGTGCCATTGTCGACATGACTCCTCCAACCACAATCAAAGAAGTCCAGAAGCTCATAGGCTATCTCGCCGCTATTGGACGCATCATATCCAAGTTAGGGGAGAAGTTCCTTCCTTCTTTAAAGCTCTTCTGGGAGCAAAGAATTTTGAGTGGGGGGAAGAGCAGCAAGCAGTCTTTGAAAGCGTCAAGGAACACCTCACCCATCCTCCAATCTTAAGCAAGCCTACACCCAGGGAAACCCTTTACCTCTAGCTGGCCCCCTCAAAACATACTTTTAGTGCTGTGTTGGTGTGAGAGGAAGATCAGGTGCAGAAACTGATCGATTATATAAGCAAGGTACTCCATGATGCTAAATTCCGGTACTCAAAGTTGGAGAAGGTTGCCTATGCCCTAGTGACAGCTGCCCGAAAGCTCAGACCCTACTTCCAAGCACGTTCTATATGGGTCCTCACTGATCAGACACTCAAGTAGGTCCTCCACCAACCTGAAATTTTGAGGAGACTCATGAATTGGTCGATTGAGTTAAGCCAACATGAAATTACCTACCTCCCCAAAATCGCAATTAAGGCTCAAGCTTTAGCCAAATTTATTGTCGAAAGTACAATCCCCGATCCTCCATAGGAAGAAGACAACCCCCTACTATGGGTAGTATATGTGGAAGGGTCCTCTTGCCTCGAAGGGAGCGGAGCTAGAGTTATCTTGATTGGTCCCGATGAGTTCATCCTGCAATACTCGCTACCCCTCAGCTTTCCAGTTTGTAACAATGAGGCCGAGTATGAAGCCCCGACTGCGGATCTCCTCCTAGCAAAGAGAGCGAGGGCGCAAAGAGTCCGAGTATTCAGTGACTCTCAATTAGTGGTAAACCAAATTCAAGGAGAATACGAGGCGAGGGATGAACGTATGGCCAATTATTTAGCAAATGTAACGAAGATCATGACTACCTTCAAAGAGGTTGAAGTCACCCGCATTCCGCGAGAAGAAAATAGGCAAGTGACGCCCTCTCCAAGCTTGCCTCCTTGTCGTTTGATGGGCTCGATTGCATTGTGCTGATTGAAGTTCTACTCAGACTAAGCATCGAAAAAGAAGCATTGGACCTCATGCCTATAGCCCTTCAAACGCCCAAAGATTGCTGGATGAAAACCCTAGCCGACTTTCTCGACAAAAGGATCCTCCCCACGAATACCAAAGAATCAAGAAGGATCCCAGTAAGAGCCAAAACATATGTACTTGTGGAAGGGGACCTCTATAAGCGCACTTACACCCTGATCGATGGTTGACCTTACCTTCGGTGCCTTTCTCCCGAAGAGGCCGATTATGCCTTGAAGGAAGCTCATGAAGGGATAGGCAGCAGCCATCTGGGCGCAAGATCCCTCGCACAGAAGGTACTTAATCACGGTTTCTACTGGTTCACTCTTCTCAGCGATGCTCAAGCTTATGTTCGTTAGTGCATCTCCTATCAAAAACTTCCTCCATCAAGTGGATCATCCAAGCTAACCTCAGCTCCTTGTCAAGCCCAATTTCCTTTCCAATGTGGGGAATGGATCTCCTCGGAGCCTTCCCTCCTGCAACTGGATAGCGGACCTTCCTAGTGGTCGTTGTTGACTACTTCATGAAGTGGATAGAAGTAGAAACACTCGCAACAATCACTGAGAATAGAGTCCAACAGTTCTTCTGGAGGAACGTGGTCTGTGAATTCGGGATTCCTCGCATCCTGGTCACTGATAACAGAACTCAGTTCGATGGTAAAAGGGTTCCGCAAATTCTGCACTGATCTAGGTATTGAGCAACGCTTCTCTTCAATATCACACCCTCAAACCAACGGCCTAGCCGAGAACGCCAATCGACAAATCTTGGATGACCTCAAGAAAAGGCTTAACGAAGCCGCAAAGGAACAATCGATTGAAGAACTCCCAAGTGTGCTTTGGTCCAATAGGAACACAAAAAGAATCCCCACGGGAGAATCCCTGTTCAACTTGACTTTCAGCACCGAAAATCTTATTCCTCTTGAAGTTTGAATAACCTCTCCTCGCCTCCTCTCGTTCGATGAAGAGCGGAACTTAAATGCCACTCTAGCCAATCTCGACCTCCTCGAGGAGGTTCAAGAAAATTGACCCTCCGTAGAAATATCTACCAACAGAGAGTTGAAAGATTCTTTAATAAGAGAGCTCGCCCGGCAAACATTCAGGAAGGAGACCTGGTCCTCTGAAAGCTCAAAATTATGAACCCCCTAAAGAAAGGGAAACTCGATCCTAACTAGGAATGACCATACAAAGTCTCACAAGTAGTCCGCCCAGGGGCTTACCGACTTGAGAACTTAGAGGGGAAGAAGATATCCAAAACTTGGAATGTCGAGCACCTCCTGAAGTACAAAGAGAACGTTTAACGCCCTAGTTTAGTAGTTGATATTAAACATGTAATAAAGGCCGATGGTTATAACGATCACGACATGTAATAAAGGCTTCAGTAAAGCAGCTGCTTAGTTCGAATTTTTAAATGAAATTAGTCTTTCATTTTGCAATTTTTTTTGTACAGTTCAATAGTTCGATGAATAGTTCAACTTAAGGAAAGCTGTAAACTAGACTTATGGTACGCCCTCGAGCAACACCATCCCTTAGCCAAGCACTCCAACGGACAAGTGTGGGATCCATTTACAATCCATTGATCGCACGAGCACACTTGCCTCCGAGCAAGCGTGTAGGGTATATCTCGCCGTACGAGTGCCCAACCCCGGACCGGTGTGGAGTTCATTCGTGGTTCACAGAACCTCCTTAGTCACGTGCCCCCGAGTAGGTGTACGTGGTTCGATTTGCTACACGAGTGCTCCCAAAACTTGTCGTCATTGTTTAGAGTCTACTCGTGGTTCACATGACCACCTTAGCTACTTGCCACCGAGCAAGATGGCGGAATTCGCTGCTCGAGTATTCCTAAAACAACAAGGACCAGTGCGGAGTCCATTCTTGGTTTACAGACCTCCTTAGTCACATGCCCCCGAGCAGATGTACGGGGTTCGGTTCGGTACTCGAGTGCTCCCAAAACTCGTCGTCATTGTTTGGAGTCCACTCGCAGCTCACAGGACCACCTTAGCTACTTGCCCCCGAGCAAGAAGGCAGGGTTCACCACTTGAGTACTCCCAAAACAATCCAGACCGGTGTGGAGTCCATTCATGGTTCACATAATCGGCTTAGTCACATGCCCTCGAGTAGGTATACGGGGCTCAGTTCGCCTCTCGATTGCTCCTAAAACTCGTCGTCACTATTGTTCGGAGTCCACTCGTGGTTCACATGAACACCTTAGCTACTTGCTCCCGAGCAAAAAGGTGGGGTTTGCCGCTCGAGTACTCCCAAAACAGTCCGGACCGGTGTGGAGACCATTTGTGGTTCACAGAACCGCCTTATTCACATGCCCCTGAGCAGGTGTACGAAACTCGATGCGCCACTCGAGTGCTCCCAAAACTCATCATCACTATTGTTCACGGTCCACTCGCGGTTCACAGGACGACCTTAGATACTTGCTCCCGAGCAAGAAAGCGGGATTCGCTGCTTGAGTACTCCCAAAATAGCCTGGACCGGTGCGGAGTCCATTCGTGGTTCACAGAACCGCCTTATTCACATGCCTCTGAGCAGGTGTACGGAGTTCTGTTCACCACTCGAGTGCTCCCAAAACTCATCATCACTACTGTTCGAGGTCCACTTACGGTTCACACGACCACTTTAGCTACTTGCCCCCGAGCGAGAAGGTGGGGTTCGGTTTGCCGCTCAAGTACTCCTAAAACAATCTGGAGAGGTGCGGAGTCCACAAGCGGATCATAAATGATAATAAACATAGCTCATAGCCTTATTTGTTCAAAACACTTATGGAAATTA
The DNA here is from genome assembly GCA_017893485.1 of Hemerocallis citrina. Classification (NCBI taxonomy): domain Eukaryota; kingdom Viridiplantae; phylum Streptophyta; class Magnoliopsida; order Asparagales; family Asphodelaceae; genus Hemerocallis; species Hemerocallis citrina. The sequence continues at coordinate 78,778,314 of CM030365.1, read as the reverse complement.
CATTACAAAAAGAAACCCGGTTACATGTTTTACTGAGAAATAAGCCTTTACAGGTCACAAAATCCCACTCAAAGTCGTCTTAACTTCTTCGGGGAAGAGGGATGCTTCTCTTAAGGGAAACACGTGGTCTGCGGCTTCCAGCTGACACCCGAGTGCCATTACGCTATCTCGAGCTCTCTGAAGAGATCTCCAGACCCACGAGTCAAGTCGTACCTTCGAGACCTACTGATCTAGCCGCCCCTCCGATTGACGCCCCGCTAAACGAACTAGCCCCTCTACTCTGAGCGTCCCTGGGGTTTCGTGGAACTTCAGGCAAACGTAGGGCCATCTCATGAAATGATCTTCCCTGGGCATGCTCTTCGCGCGAACAAGAAGTGCTCATAACATTGCTACCATCAAGAATTCGTCTTAGATGATGAGTTTCCGTCTCAAGTTCAACTATCCTTCTTCTGAGATAATCATCGCCCACTTTAAATTTCAGACGAGCCACGCTCCCCGTAGAAAACTCGATGATTGTTCTCCTTAGATGAGCCAATTCTAAGCTCCTCTCGAGCGCTACGTTCTTCAGCTCATCACTTTTAGTGTTAGTCGCGAGTAAAGTGTGACGAAGGAGTTTGACCTTGGGGAGTCTCTAGTAGTCGCTTCCCCTGAAGGATAATCTTCTAGGCCGATAGGGGGCACCTTTCATGAGACATCATTGTTACATCTTGCTTCTATAACCCTTCAGGACAACACTCTTCTCATGTGGCTGAGTTCCGCCTCAGCTTTCGAAAGCCTCTCCCAAGAATGAACAAATCCCAGTTCAGTAATACGGAGCTTGGTACGAAGGTGGGCCATCCCAATATCATGAAGAGTGTGTGTGTGGTGTGCAACGACCTGCCGACCAAAGAAAAGTTGGGTAAATCATTCTAATGGAAACCACTAAAGCTAAAAGATGCACAAACACTCAAGGAACTCTAATGCCACACAAGATGTGAACAACTGAATGAAACATCATTGCTAAATTAAAGATACAACAAGCGGTGGCCAGTCAGCTATTCAGCATCCATACAAAAGCAAAAACAACAAAAACAAAGAAAAAAGACAACTAGCTATAAAAGGAGTCAAGCGTCCACCTCGGTATACAGACCCACGGGAGGAGTAGACTCGCGGCCGCTACCCTCAACTGCCTCTGGAGCAACTACCACGGCGGACATGGGGTCCACTACGATGATCTGCTCTTCATCCACTTCCTCTTCACCCTCATCCTCGTCCAAATCGTCTTCAACAGGGACATACACAGAATACCCCGAGCGATCGAACTCCGGGATGCGTGCTCTAACATAATTAAGATCCCTAGCAAATGCTTGACTCATGTTTGAGGCTAGGAACACCTCGGTTTTAGCCTTCGCCTCCTTCACGATAGCCTCCTTCTCCTTTGCAGCCTTCTCTCTCTCCTCAGCTGCAGAAACCCTCTCTTGGCCAGCCCTCTCCTTCTCTTGGGATATTTGATTATTCGCCTTTGCCAAGGCCGACTCCAATAATGCATACTTCCATGTTAGCTTTGGCTATCTCCAAGTCATCGTTGCCCACCGACCCCACATCCATTGTCGTTCTATCCTACGGGGTTGCAAGCTGATGGACTGCTGGCATACACGTCGCTGAGTCCCCAATGAACCCATCGTGCTTCATCACTTGCCAGTCCAGGACGAAGAGCTTCTTATGCTTCTCGATAAGAATTGCCTCCGTTGCCGCGGTAAAGGGAGGAGCCTCGAGTATAAGAGCAGTACCCAAAGTGAATCCCCTAATTAAGGGAGCCGATGAAGTAGAAGGTGGAGACTCCAAATCCACATGGGGGATGAGAGAACTGGGCCCCTCGCAACCTTGGCTGGCATAGCCTTCGCGGTTGTTGTCTTCCTCTTCCTATCCTCGGGGACCTTACCACTCAACCCTATGCGGGGGCCTTGCCACTCAACCCCGTGCGCTTAACGATCATCGCCTTGAAGTCCATGCCAATAGCCCCTACGAAACGAGACACAATGAGAGTAAGAAAAAGAAGTAGGAGAAGTACCTATGAAAGAAAGAAAACAAAATAAAATCAAATATGTGTACTAGGGTCGATCGGGCCGAGCCCCCCCCCCCCCCAAAAGATATTCCTCAGTTACATCTTTCCAACTCAGAGGAGGCTCACTTAGAAGTTTTCTAACCATCTCTTCCTCCTCTGGACTCAAAATTATTCCATCCTTCAACCACTTCGACACCTCTCTCCACCTTGTGAGAATCACCCACGGCTCGGGACTCCGAACGAGGAAGTATTTCTCCCTCCAGAACTTGATGGAGTCAAGGTTATTAATAAGTTTCACACCCTTACGAGGAGAAAGATACAATATGTACTCCAACTTGTTCTTCTAGTGAATCCTGTAGAGCCTCCTAAGAAGTGTCAGTCGAGGCTCAATCCCCGCTGCTCGACACTGCAACACGAAGCCGTTGGCATGTCTCCACATGTTCGGCATGTACTGAATCGGACTCAGGGAGTACCACCTAAGAACTTCGACCACAAATGGTGGAAGGGGAAGATGAAGGCCTGTGAGAAAGGCATTGAACGGAAAGAAGCAAGTGTCGGGGGAGGCCGATAAACAAGCCTTAATGTTGGGACCTGGCAAGAGAAGGTCGAACTCCGTCGGAATCATAAAGCACTCTCGAACACGGCCTAAGTCTTTATCTGAAAGCATCGAGGTTATCTCATCAACCTCGGAGTGCTCACGTGGCCAGCTCTCCACATACAAAGGCGACATCCCGTACACCACCCTTGACAAAAGATCGGTTGAGTAGTCTCGAACTCCGCCAAGGCTCGAAAAAGGGCTAGGAAGCCTCCCCAACTCCCTCGCTTCTCTCGTCTTCTCTACTACTGTCTCGATAACTACTGAATCCACCACCCTCTTCCCTTTATCAACCCTCGGAGAAAGAATCAGTTGCCGATCTCCACCATGACCGGAGGGGGAAGTCTCATTTCCCGAAGATTCCATAGACATCTTTGATAAAATAATATATATATAAACTAAAATATATATCTTTTAATTTGATGTGACAACTTTGGTCAGAAAATTTCACCGGAAAAGGCAACACCTGGCCGCGACCGCTAAGGCGGTTAGGCTTCTAAAGCTTTTGGGCCCCAAAACTGTTGGGAAAGCCCAAATTGTCACAAAGTCAAATGGCCACGAAGACTAAACGACAAGAACTCAAACGAATGTGAATATCAAACAACGCCACAAAATCGTTGATCGATCAACGGTCAACGGCACACGTGTTGCCACACCGAACAACCCTCAACATTCGGTGGCAGGATCTGAGGAAACGTGTCCTCGATCGTGAAATCACACAAAATCGTTGATCGGTCAACGGTCAACGGTCAACAAGACACGTGCCGCCCAGCCGAACCACCCTTAACATTCGGTGGCAGGCTCCGAGCAAACGTGACCCCGATCTTGAAATCCCGTAAAGTCACGTATCGCCCAGCCGGACCACCCTCAATGTTTGGAGGCAGGCTCCGAGCAAATGTGTCCCCGATTGTGAAATCATGCAAAATCATTGACTTGTCAACGGTCAATGGTCAACAGGACATGTGTCACCTAGCTGAACCACTCTCAACGTTGGGTGGCATGCTTCGAGCAAACATGTCCCCGATCGTGAAATCACGCAAAAATTGTTGACCGGTCAACGGTCAACAGTCAATGGGACACGTGTCGCGCAGCTGAATCACCCTCAACTTCTTGAAAAATAATTCAAACAAAAGAATGTGATGAACCACAATTGAACAAAACAGTTGTATGGATTCCATATATATATAAATCCAACTGGTTACAAAAAGTGTTTACATCATATATTACTTCTTAATCCAAAATAAATTTCAAAAATACAACTTTTAGACTTTGTTGTAGTTCCATATGCACATACTGGTAACGGCTCTCCTGCCTTCTTCGGCTTGCCTTTAGTAAGTGTGAACTCTTACTCTTGGTGAACAGGCTCCTTTCCTTTATTGTTCATCTTCGGGGCTGATCTGCCATCATTTTTGTGAAGCTGGGGACAGTTTGGCCTAATATGACCAATCTCCCCACAATTGTAACATGTACGGATCTCCACCTGAGGGTTCTTCCTAGGACAATGGCTCTTGAAATGACCATGCTCCCCACATAGAAAACAGCCCCCTGTCTTGGTGCCTCCAAGTTTGCCCTCCGTTTTCTGAGTCTTCTGCTTCTGACTTTGTTTCTCGGACTCTGATAGTGGTGCCAATCTTTTTCTTTGTCGTTGTGGATAGAATGATTTCTTGTGCCCAATTCTCTCACAGAGATGGCATACTACAACCTTGGTGGTCTCCCGGATTTGCTCCCATTCATGCTGTAGTTGTGCTAATCTGGAATTAAAGTATTCCGTCTCCTCTGTTAGGCCTGCTAATGCAGCTCTGCAAGCATCTCTCAGTTGCTTAGCTTGACGACCTAATCCGTTCACACACCTCCTTAGCTTCTTCATTTCCCGATGTATGCTGCCGCCGCTCTGCATTGATCCACACTTAATCCTTGCGGTGGTGAAGGCAAGTCCGTTTTGAGGTTAGCTTGTAGTGAAATCTCCTTCGGCTCCTCGCTCGAGATCATCGGATCATCCCTTGAAATTGGCTCACTCTCTTCCATCAACACAGCCTCGGTTAGGATATCTTCGAACATCATCCTTAAAACACATATACTGAAATTAGTCCAAATATAGAAAATCATAAAACATTAGTTGAAAGAAACAACAATATGAATTATAATTGTCTACAACTAACTAAAATCTGACTCCTAAAAGGCATCCAAGTTTAATTTTCCTACTGTGTTGTACTGTAAATTGAAGTCGACTCTGATACCACTCTGTAACGCCCCGATTTTCATACACTGGGAAACCGTGACATAAGCCAGAATCTTTCCTTCAATTAGCCACAATACACAGAAAAACAGGAAAATTTAAAACTTTTTATTCAACACAAATGTATTACATGTCCGAATGTTATAAAAGTGCAATACATTACATCAGTATTACAATAATACCTTTACAAGCCCAAGGGTAACAACTCTCAACAAATTACATCAGAGTATAATGAATAAAGAACAACACTTGGTACTTCACTTGGTTGCTTTCCAACAAATGAATAAATTACAACAAGTGTTACAAAAGTAACAATACTAAGCAACATATATTACAGCGGAAAACTTAAATCGACTCTTGCTCCTCTCACCTTGAGTCCTCCTGAATCCTGTACCTATAGCTTTGCAATCCAATGCCTATTGAAATGAGGACGTCATTACTTATACTGACGCTTTAAGGCTGATGACTAGCAGTGATTCTCCACTTAAGCAAACAGATTGATGAAAAGAGAAACGTGTATATATAATTGATGTGTCAGTGCATACTATGACTTAGAATCTAATGCAGGATTAACTAATACTATGATTCTCTTATTCTAAAGCAAACAAGATTCTGGAACAGTATGCAGCCCATACTACATATGCCCATATCAAGCTGTTTCTTCATATATATGGATCTGAACCCGTGCCATGAATTCTACTCTTGTACTCGACTTGTTTTTGAAGATACAATATGACTGATGAAGTTTCTCTGAAATGGTCTAATCCCGCCATCTGCAGTCAGATCATGGTGTCTATGTTTACCACTACTTCCCAATGTACCGGACCTTACTCAAATATCTAACGAATCCTTTGGGGTTTCCGCAATCGCAGGTTAGCTCGAAGAATCACCTGTGGCCCCCTAGCTAGACCGTAGTCTATGGCTTTTCGCCCTTAGATATAAGACAAGACGGAGTTCCGGGGGTCTATCCCCTAGCTCCGACAGGAATCGCTCCCGCTTATCAATACACTTTAGAAATTAACAGACGAGATACGGATCCCGTGCTCCCAACTCGTGAAAAGGCACAGACCGTATCCCTTTGACATGAAGGGTACAACCAATAACACCGCCTAGTGTCGGCTTATAGGACAGGTCAGATAATAAGGTATCACTCTTAACGCCAACTCTTTCCCTTCGGCGAAAAAATGATAATAAGTAAAGGTTAAGTAGTAATAGCCATAAGTTACTACCCTAACAATGTCACTAAACCCAAAACAATTTCACGGGGTTTTCAATAAGAACTTTCTTAAGATTATCCCGATCCAACTCATGGCCTATCGATCCAAGACACCGGTGATGGGATCTTCCTCACTCATCACTACCCCTAACTCGGATCTCGTCAACATTCTCTGCCCGCGATCAACCCACATCAGCTAAGATCTTTCGGTACTTGAGGTGTGATTTATCCATAGTTTCCAAGGTGGTAAGATGCGAGCCTTGATGGCCGATGTACCCTAGGGTAACTATAAGATCCTAGACGAGCTTTTATCGAGCCAACAATACTAGTGACTTTCCCAGTCATTATTACCCATACATTGAAGATGAAGCATGTTCACATTATTGGTCCAATTTCAATTAGAACCACATACAACTAGAATTCATGTGTTTTTTTTTCCAAATTTGAACTAGGACAACATGCGACTAGGTTCATGGGTTCTTTCTCATGCTTGAGCTAGAACCACCTAGAACCTAAATGCATGGGTTCCTTGCCAATTCGAGCTAGAACTATCATGGAGCTAGTTTCATGGGTTTCTTCTTAAAAATCGAACTAGAACAACTATGGAACATGGGTTCATTTCAATAGTTCAATTGGATTAGCATGCAAGCTAAACTCATGGGTTTCTTTTAGAATTTAATAAAAATCACTACAACATATAACTTAAACATGGATGGATTCTTTTGAATCTAAAACAACCATACGAACTCAAGCATGGGTTCTTTTAAATCTAGAACAACTACACATCTCAAGCATGGGTTCTTTTAAATCTAGAACAACTACACATCTCAAGCGTGTGTTCTTTACCAGAATTACTGCATCTACTCAAGCAAGGGATCTTTACAAGAACAACTACAATAACTCAAGAATGGGTTCTTTACTAGAACAACTATAATAACTCAAGCATGGGTTCATTACTACAACTCAAGCATGAATTCTTTACTACAACAACCTACAACAACTTAAGCAAGGTTTCATACTACAACTTAAGCATGAGTTTCTTACTACAACAACTCAAGCATGAGTTTCTTACTACAACAACTCAAGTATGAATTCTTTACTACAACAACCTACAATAACTTAAGCATGGTTTCTTTACTATATCTCAAGCATGATGGGTTTCTTTACTACAACAACTTAAGCATGGTTTCTTTACTACATCTCAAGCATGATGGGTTTCTTTACTACAACAACTTAAGCATGGGTTCTACATATAACTCAAGCATGATATACAACTTAAGCATGAGTTTCTTACTACAACAACCTACAACAACTTAAGCATGGTTCTTTACTACAATAGTTAGCAACTCAAGCATGAATTCTTTACTAGAATAACTACAACAACTCAAGCATGGTTTTCTTACTACAACTCAAGCATGAATTCTTTACTACAACAACCTACAACAACTTAAGCATGGTTTCTTTACTACATCTCAAGCATGATGGATTTCTTTACTACAAAAACTTAATCATGGGTTCTACATATAACTCAAGCATGGGTTTCTTACTACAACAACCTACAACAACTTAAGCATGGTTCTTTACTACAATAGTTAGCAACTCAAGCATGAATTTTTTACTAGAATAACTACATCAACTCAAGCATGGTTTTCTTACTGCAACTCAAGCATGAATTCTTTACTACAACAACCTACAACAACTTAAGCATGAGTTTCTTACTACAACAACCTACAACAACTTAAGCATGGTTCTTTACTACAACATAGCAACTCAAGCATGAATTCTTTACTAGAATAACTACAACAACTCAAGCATGGTTTTCTTACTACAACTCAAGCATGAATTCTTTACTACAATAACCTACAACAACTTAAGCATGGTTTCTTTACTACATCTCAAGCATGATGGGTTTCTTTACTACAACAACTTAAGCAAGGTTTCTTTACTACATCTCAAGCATGATGGGTTTCTCTACTACAACAACTTAAGCATGGTTTCTTTACTTCATCTCAAGCATGATGGGTTTTTTTACTACAACAACTTAAGCATGGGTTCTACATATAACTCAAGCATGGTATACAACTTAAGTATGAGTTTCTTACTATAACAACCCACGACAACTTAAGCATGGTTTCTTGGACTCTTTTTGAAACTAGAACACTTATACACCACAGTCATGAATGGGTTCTTTTTAAATCTAAAACAACCATACAAACTGAAGTATGGTGGTAAACTCATAAAGACTACTAAGGACTTTATCTAGCTATTACAAAAACTACTTCTTTTATGAATTACAAGCAGTACATATTACAAAAACTACTTGTTTTATGAATCTACAAGTTCCTACATATTACAAAACCTACTTTTATTTAATCTACAAGTCCTACATGTTACAAAATCTATTTTTCTTCCACCCACAAGCTCTTACATACAATAATATAAGAAGTAATCATTTCTATCATAAAAGCAAAATAGCCATGCTACAAAAGAACTAATCTTTTACAATCTAGAAGCAAAATAGAAGCTTAATCTTTCATAAATTAGATTTACCAAGGACTTGATTTTTAACAAGTATGAAAGTAAACATACAACAACTACTAAAAGATTTATTGTTTATGAACTAAAATTAGTAAGGACTTGATCTATAACATGGTAGGAAAACAACATACAACAAGTCCACTTTTTATGAATTAAGTTAGTAAAAACTTAATTTTTAACAAAGTAGAGAGCAACATACTACAAAAGTCTTATCTTTTATTAGGCTAGATGAGTTCTACAACCCCAAAAATGGGTATGTAAGTATTCTTAGTTTATGTGCTCATAGTTATAGTCCAAGTTGTAGTTTTGTGTTCAACAAAACAATAATAATAACAACAATAGTCATAACGAGGTTAAAAATTTAACCTTTATGTGGTTTTAGTTAAGTTCTACCATCCATCTTTTTCATGGAATCATTTTGATCCCTACAATTATTTATATGCTTAAGAACTTAGTCCAAGTTATTTAGGAACACACATACAATCAATCAAAATCACCACAATAATAACAATAACCATACAAGGTCTTAAAGATTCAATCTTTATATTATTTATTCAAGTTCTACCATCCATCTTTTTCATGGAATCATTTTGATCCCTACAACCACTTTATGCTTAATAATTAGTCCAAGTTGTTATAGAACATACATACAACAACCTCCCATCACAAAGATGAGTTCTTTTTAACCTACAACAACTTAAACATCATAAGATGGGTTCTTTCTCGTATACAACAATTATTAACCCTAAAGGTGGGTTCTTTTTCACATATAACAAAATTAAAAGAGAAAGAAACACATAAAGAGAAGTAGAGAACCTCCACCTTGATTTTCTTTATAGGAAGGACTAGCCAAGCTTTCCTTCTCCTTCCTCCTAGCTTCTACTACAACTTCAATGAAGAACTGTCTTATGGAAAACCCCCAAAATGAAGAACACTTAGGGTTTCTTCTCTTTCTTTTCATCTCTATTTTTCTTCTTCTTGTAAATGAGACAAGAGGTGAAGGGGAGGGGTATTTGTAGAAGGAATGAGAAGGGGGAGAGTGCAAATGTGCTAGGGATTTTGCAAAATACCCATTGGGTTCAATTTGGCCGGCCATTTAGTAGTGAGGTGGAGGGGGTAAGGTGGAGGGGTGAGGTGGAGGAGAGAGTTCTAGTAGAATACACCTATTAACTCTTATATATCTCTAATTAATTCTAAACCCTAGGTTTAATCCTCCAAACAAATCATAGCCATCCAATTTTGATTAATTATGATAAAAATAAGATATTTTTGTCCAAAACACATACAACACGATTTGTACAAACGTATGAAATCGGTACAATACACATACGTATGTATTAATATATATACCTATAATTTTCGTTTGTTAAACCGCATAATCCATATAAAAATAAATTAGTTCCGAAAATCATAATAAAATAAATTTTTATTATCAGCTCGGAAGATTACAGTACCAATTTGATACAATACAGATTATACAGACTGGTATATACACACAGATAATGTTTATTAACAAAACCGGATAATATCCACCAAAAGTATTTAAATTCTGAAAATAAAAAATAAAATAATAATTTTTAATACCATCCTGGGATTTTCCCGACATTTTCTCCAAAACGTATTTACAAGATTTTGTACAAGTGCACAAAACCGATACAACACATATATATACATACTAGTATGTACTCACAGGTAAGTTTTTCTTTAGAAAAACGAAGAAATTTTCATAAAAAATATTTTAATTTAAAAATAATAATTATATAAATATAATATCCGATCGGAATATTACACTGATTGCTCCCACACAAAATTCAGCAGCAACAATATGAAATGCATACATCAGGGCATGATATTAAGAAGAAAACATAACTTAATATGAAGTTAAGAGGAAGAAAACGTAAACTAAGTATGGAGAGTACAAAATAAAATTTCTGGACTTCCACAATGTATGCTATCCTGCATTTGTCAGGTGTCAAAGTTATTTTTGAATTTGTGTCTGAAATTGAAATTTTATGATTTTATGGGTACATCTGGAAAGTGTTACAGACTGTACTTTTGTTGGGATGGAGTAGCGATAATTGTACCATTATTGTTAGTCTATGACATTCCAGATGCAAAAGTATTGAGAGAGAGAGAGATGGTGCCTAGAGATATATAATTGATGCAAAAGTATTTTTCATGAGCACCATTTTACTTTTGCATTCATAGCATGTGGACTATGTCTTTTCTCTACCAGAGCATCCACTATCGTTTTTTCTAAATTTTCTACTTTTAAGAATTAGGATTTAGAAATTAAACATCTTCACCGCTATCGTTATTGAAATTGTTATTGCTAAAGTGAAAGATTTTTTTTAATAGGACGGATGAACTTCCTCCATCTAATGCCAAATGTACAGAAATTTTAATTAAAGAAAATCGGGACGGACGACGATCCTCCATTTGGCAATTATTATTTTTTAAAATTTTCTGAAAAAAGTCTCCGTCCGAGATTTTTTTTTAAAATTTCCAAACTGATTCAAAAAATAAGGAAAAATGACAAACGGATGAACTTCATCCATCTGAGCCTTTTTTTCTTTTTTTAATTGTGGAATATTGAATTTACTTTTTTGCCCACCTATTCTACTTTTCTTTTAAATAAGTTGAGGGGTAAAGAAGTATATAAAAAAATAATAATGAAGAAAAATTGAGAGACGGTTGATCATCATCCGTCTCTCATCTACGCCTTTTTTTTTCCGTTCAAATAAATGACGGACGGAGCTTCATCTTCCGTCCATCCCATTTTTTTACTCAAACGGATGGTCTGAATCCATCTTTTATATTTAGCAAACTTTTATCGCAACTGCTAAGTTTAGCGAAGCACTGTTCACTCCTATTCTAATAAATGCGTTTTTAGCAAACGACTGTAAGGGTTTCTTTTTCTAAAGCTATTGCTATTTTTTGGGTTTTAGAAAATGACACTGGATGCTCTTAGTATTATGAAAGTATTACTTTGAAAACTACATATAAATTTCTCGAAAGGAAAAAAAAGTATAACTAGCATTACGTTCTCTACTTTTTTTAATTTCTTTTTTAGTCCGAATAGGTACCTTTTCTCTATAACTAGAATAATCTATGTACGATGTACGTCTAAAAAAACTAAAGTCATCTAATTAAATAAATATATATTGAATAAGAAAAAAATAGTTTATATTTGAATGTATTGATTTGGGCTATACTTGCGGTGCACATTTATATTTGTTGGATATACTTTGGACGTGTATTATACGTGTTTATATAGTTACAAAGTTAGGGATTGTTTGTTACAAACCCCAACTCTCCCATTAAAATAGTAGAGATTACTCAATTGTAAATAGTATGTTCATCCAATTACTCATACCTAAAATTTAACATAGTTGCCAAAATATTAATCATTTTAAACCAAAGTTGCCAAAATGTGTGGTTTAGATTTAGTTAGGTTAGGGTTAAATCTAATTGTGTTGTGGAGATTTAATGAGAGATTTAGTTAGATTAGGGTTTAATCTAATCTAATTGTGTGGTGTAGATTTAATTGAGGTTGAATGCATACAAATCACAGGTTGTCTACAAATGACAACTCTCCCATTAGAATATTAGAGATTAGAAATACGAAAGTACTATATTGAAAACTATATATAAGTTTTTGGATAGGAAAAAAAAAGTATACCTAGCACTATGTGTTACTGCTTATTTTGGTATGAGAGCAAATAGATAGTGAGTTAATAATTGAGGGGTGGAGTACTTATAGGCCTGAGAGACATTTCAAGAGATTGATTTGTGTCCACTGGATCGATTTAACTAGCTTATCTCTTTCATGTCTCTCTCCCTCAAGAGATAAGATATCTTTGTTAGGGATAAGAGATTTGGCTCCTAGCCTGCATGAGTTGGGTGTCTCTCCTAGTGGGCCTAATCTGTTACTTTTTATGGGCTTGGAAGAAGCCAATGTCTTGGAATGGACCCAGACCTGTAAAAGAGACCTGTGATGGCTAATCTGCTTGTAGACGCTTTGAGATCTGTGCAGGAATCATACGACTTTGATTTGTTGCGATTTTTACCATCATCATAAGCCCCCACTCCCGGAAGGCAATTTTCTTGGCTTACACAGAGTAGTACGTCTTATTTTTATAATCTGGCTTATAATCTTATCGGTCAGAATGTTAGGAGATACCTGGAACCGATTTGTGCCTTCTGAAGGCAGTGAATATTTTTCTGGATTTTCCCATAGTTCTTTGGATTTTTCCAAATTTTCAGAAATTTTGTTGAATTTTTCCATAATTCTTCGGATTTTTCCGAATTGTCTGAAATTTTTCCCAATTTTAAAATCACCTTTTCGAATTTTATAATTAATAAATTCAATTTTAATTATTTTTTCTGATTTTAAATTAATTTTTCGAATTAAAATAATTATTTTTGAATTTTTGAATTACTTTTTCGAATTAAAAATGAGTTCAGGGTGTTTTTTTGCAAAAAAGTTGACCGCGCACAGATCTTGACGCGATCTGGGTCACTCATCAGATGGCGGCTCGTGCGTCGAAGGGATCAATCGGCTGAGATCCGAGAGGAGCGCTGGGGACGATGGCAGGTGATGTGGACACATCTCGTGCGTCCATTACACTTGAGCTCGTATATCTGAGAGATTAAAGGGTCAAGAATCGGCGCGGAGACCCCCTAGCTCGGCCGACACCATTTAGCCGAGCTAGGGCCATTTGAATGCATACAAATCACAGGTTGTCTACAAATGACAACTCACCCATTATAATATTACTAGTAATTTAGACGTGCGATGCACGCTTTAATAATTTCAAAAAATAAAAATAAAAACTCTGATGTAAGAAGGATTTGAACCGAAAATCTAGTTTATATTAGTTATGTACGTGTGTTGTACATGTTGGTAGAATGAAAAATAACAATGGAAGGATTTGAACCGGAAACCTTCTTTATATTAGTTATGTACGTGCGCTGCACATGTTGATAGAATGACAAAATAACAAATGACACTAAGGCCTTCTCCCATTATAATATTAGAGATTAGAGATAGATTGGTAATATGAAAGTACTACATTGAAAACTATATATAAATTCCTGGAAAGGAAAAAAAAGAAGTATAACTAGCACTACGTAGTCTATTTTTTTTTTAATTTCTTTTTTTCGTCCGAAAAGGTACCTTTCCTAATTCATGCTTATGCATTAATTTTCAAACTATAAAATTGGATAATAGACATATTGTAACTGTGCGAGGTGATATATTGCATGAACATCTATAATAACTATTATAATGGGAGAGATGGGTTCCAAACAAATAAACAATTTTTTATTGTTTTTTGTATGTGTGCAAACACGTACAGCGCACGTATTGGTAGGTTTTTTTTGTTCTTTTCCTTCCTCCTCCACGTGCATCGCACGTACATCATATTAGAGGTTTTTTTTTGTCCTTTTCCTTCCTCCTCCACGTGTCGCACGTGCATCATATTAGTAACTTAAGAGGTTTGGAAGGCTTTTTAGTCATTAAACCTGCTCAGGAATACCAAAAAAACCGTAGGCAATAAGGTTCTTTTTATAATTCCTAAACTTTAATTGATAACATTCCATTTTATACTGATCTGAAGTTTTTTAATTATCATTCATTCAAAAGCATGATTTCAATTATCTAATTAAAATAAGAGTATAACATGCATATAACTGGAGCTTGATAATACATGTTAGTGTTAGGTTTTATATCTTGCATACCGTGAAGAAAATATGATGATACAAGTAGAGGGTTCAAAGCAAAGGATCGAAGAGAAGGAGAAACAGGCAGCAACAACAGTAGCCAACAGAGAAAGGGACGATCGACTATGCGGTCGACCGACACCTTCTCGAGATGATGGTCTGGGAGTTGCGGTCGACCGTCCGCGACGCTGATGGATTATTTGGATGCGAGTTTGTTGATTCGATTGAAGCCCACTTCGTCGTTTGATTAGATCGTACGGCTCTAATTGTATATTTATCTCTTCAGTATACATCAAATGGCTATTATATCAAGATATCTAAATTAGGTTTTCTCTAGATCTATAGATACAATGTAAACGGCTCGTAGAACGATATGATTCTATTGAGTGCCGAATAGAAGATGAAAGTACTTCATATGAGAGGGTGAGAGAGTTTCTCCATTGTAAGCAGCAACCAAGTACTAGTTAGGCTTGAAAGAGGGTCATGGTGAGAAGTATAATATTCTTGTATGTTCTTTAGTTGAAATAACATCTCGGTTCTTCCTCCCCCGGATTAAGGCGAAAGTCCCAACATGAAATTCTTGTGTGCTTTGGGTGATTGGTGCGATCTAGTTTTGCTTGGTGGTTTGTGTTGTTCGTGTCAAAGACTCAATAAGATCCTCAGTTTCTCTAACAGTTAGTGCACCATTTTTCTACAAATGAAGTTTTACTCCATTGATATGGGTCGGATGACTGTGGCCCCTTCTGGGCCACAGGATCCCCTCAGGAAACGTGCATCGCCGAATCATCCGGATCCGCTACGTCAGCATCAGAAAACCGCCTGGACCTCTGCCACGTCAGCCTGGAAACCGCCGAGGCCTCTGCCACATCACCCTGAAACCGCCCAGGCCCCTACCACGTCAGCCTTATACCGCTCGGGCTTCCACCGCTTCAGGCCCACGGGCAACCGGATCCAGACCCGGCCCCAAACGGGTCCAGACCCGGTTGGCTTCTCCTATAAATACCAGACCCCCTACCCTTTATCCAGGTAATCAAACTTTTCCCTCTCAAACCCTAGTTACTGTTACTCTCTCTCAGTAGCTGACTAGATCGTCAGAGGGTCTGCCACCGGGACCAACCCCGGTGTTCCTAGACCGTCTGCAGGTACACGAGACCTTTGATTTGAGCCTCCCGATCCGATCCGAGCATCCAGCCTCTACCTCACTACTGCCTACTTCCATACCGTTCGTCCGGCTGAGGGTCGTCCGCACAGGAGCTTCCTCCACCAATACAAATCGAGTAAGAACTCACACCTGGTGCATCCACACGCCTCCCAAAAACAAACCGCATCAGGTTGGCGTCGTCTGTGGAAAATGCCTAGTGTGTGCACCGACCCGAGTCCAGCCATCAACGGCACCCCGTCTGCCCGACCTCGCATGGCGCCCAAGGCCAAGAAAGCTGTTACCTCTATGCGTCAGCAGGATGCACCCCCCTCAAGGTGCCGCCGCCAATGCTCATGGATCCAACAACCCAGGGGTCAGTCACGGACACCAACCGGGGGCCTCCCGACCAGTCCAGCCCGACCTACGAGGGGTAATCCAGAACCGGCAGGCCAGCCGGTCTAGGGGAGGGGCCGCTTCTAACTCGGCCCCGAACCATCCTAAACCTCCGTCCCAAGGGCGAGGGCCAGCACTCAGCCGTGTCTGCCGGCGCCCACCGGCTCAACAAAATCAGGCCGAGCGAGCCCCGGTAACCCACCTGGAGTTCCAAGACTTCCGAAAAGAAATCATGGAGGCCATCCGGGGAACCCCCGTCGATGACAGCATCCGCCGCTCTCGCTCCCGTTCGGATGCCGATGCCAGCGTGTCTCGCGTCCCGACAGTCCCGCCGGAGTATGGCGACGACATCTTGGAGCGCCTCTAAGAAATGGAAGACCGCCTCGACCACTTCTGCGAAGGCGGCCCTAGGCCGGCCCACGGATACAGGCCCGTCCGACCTCCGTTCTCCACCGCCATCTTGCAGGCGAAAATACCCCGGAACTTCTGCCCATCTCAATTTGAGACTTATGACGGGGAGGGTGATCCGGCTGGTCACATGGAGGGCTTCAAAAACCTCATGATAATTCACAGCGCATCGGATCCCCTCCTGTGCCGTTCCTTCCCCGCCACCCTCCGGGGTCCGGCTCGGGAATGGTTCTCCAAGCTCGCCCCCAGCCCCATCTATTCTTTCGACCAAATGGAGGGCAACTTCCTCACCCACTTTGTAACCAGCCGAAAGGCCGAGAGGACAAGTGCGTCTCTACTCGGCCTCCAGCAGAAGGAAAGGGAGTCGCTCTGGGTGTTCGTCCAAAGGTTCACCGCTGAGGCACGATCGGTCTCCTCCCTCGACCCAGGGGTCGCCACGGCAGCATTCTGGCACAACGTCCGTCATGGACAGCTGAAGGCCTTCCGGGCGAAGAGGCCCTCGATAGATTTCCCCAACCTCCTCAATCGGGTTAAAAAGTACATCCGAGCTGAGGAGGCCATGAATCCAGAGGACTCAAAAGAGATCCCCGGGAAGGGAAAGCGCAAGGCCGATGAGGTCGAGCCAGCAAAGAAAGTTCCAAGGGACGGGGTTACCACCAAAAGGGTTCCTCCAGTCCCTCACTTCGAGAGGTACACCCCGCTGACGCAGAATGTGTCAACCATTCTCTTGGCGATCGAAGACAGGGACCTCGTGCAATTCCCCCCTCGACCGAACAACAAAAACAGTAAGAAGAGGGATCAGCAGTTCTACTGCCGCTTCCACCGGGACAATGGGCACGACACGGATCATTGCCGTGCCCTGAAGGACGAGATCGAAGCTCTCATCCAACGAGGGTACCTCCGGATGTTCAAACGGGAAGACGCTCAGGACCAGAGGGATACGAGGAACAGGAGGGCTTCCCCTCCTCCTCGAGCGCCCAGGCAGCACCCCGAGCTAGACCAGGAGCCTGAAGAGCCCGAGGGTCAGGCCATCTTACATTGCGTCCACGGTGGGCCAATGGGAGGGAAGTCCAATGCTTCCCGGAAGGCGTCCGTCCGGGATGTCAATGCCGTCCAGGGCCCCCTCTCCCCACAGGTCTAGCAACTCTCTGTCTCCTTCTCGGGGGAAGACCTGGAAGGAGTTCGGCTCCCGCACTGTAATGCACTTGTTGTTAGCCTCAGCATGGCAAATTTTGAGGTCCGACGCATCCTCGTTGACAACGGAAGTTCGGTGAACATCCTCTTCCTAGAAGCCTTGAAGAACTTGAAGCTCTCCCGAGATAAGCTAAAACCAGCCGGATACACATTGCATGGATTCTCCGGCATCTTGGTGCCAATAGAGGTGATCGTCACTTTAGACGTCACAGATGGTACGACCCCACACCGAAGGACCGAGTCAATGGACTTTAGGGTTGTCAACGTCAAGGCAGCTTACAACGCCATACTTGGCCGTCCCGGGCTCTGCTCCCTCTAGGCTGTTCCCTCGGCCTACCACCAGAAGGTGAAGTTCCCTACCAACACTGGTGTCAGAATTTTCTGAGGAAACCAAGAAGCTGCATGATCGTGCTGCATGACGGCGATCGGGGGCAGGGTATTCCCCCTCGATGTCGTCGAACTGCAGCCCGAGAGAACCCAGCCGGAATCAGAACCGGCAGACGAGCTGGAAGATGTCTTGTTCGAGACAGGGGACGCATTAAGGTGTTTCCGAGTGAGCTGCTCCCTCGCTCCCGACCTCAAAGCTGCCCTGATCAGCTGCATTCACCGCAATTTCGACCTCTTCGCCTGAAAGCCCTCTGACATGCCTGGTATCTCCGAGGATCTCATCATGCACAAAGTCAGTGTGATCCCCGGTTGGAAGCCGGTCGTCCAGAAGCGACGTAAGTTCACCCCGGAGCGACAGTAGGAAGTAAATGCAGAAGTAGACAAACTCTTGTCTACTCATTTCATACAAGAGGTCAGCTACCCGGAGTGGCTGGCAAACATCGTAATGGTCAAAAAGGCGAGTGGAAGCTGAAGGATCTACATAGAATTCACTGACCTCAACAAGGCGTGCCCCAAAGATCCATTCCCTCTTCCCAGCATCGATGCTCTGATCGATGCCACATCGGGTCACGAGCTCCTGTCCTTCATGGATGCCTTCTTCGACTACAACCAGATCAGAATGTACCCTCCCGACATAACCAAGACCTCCTTCGTCATGGACCAAGGGCTCTACTACTACCGGGTTATGCCCGTCGGGCTGAAGAATGCCGATGCTACTTATCAGAGGCTCGTTAACCGAGCCTTTAAGAGCCATTGGGCGCAACATGGAGGTGTACATCGATGATATACTCGTCAAAATCCAGCAGGGACAGGATCACGTCGCCGACCTGGAAGAGGCTTTTGGGGTCCTTCGGACCCACAACATGAGGCTCAACCTGGCGAAGTGTGCATTCGGCATCTCCTCGGGAAAGTTCCTCGGGTTCATCGTCAGCCAGTGCGACAGCGAGGCGAAACCTAAAAAAATTTAGGTTATAATAGACATGGTCCCTCCCAGGAACATCAAAGAAGTCCAGAGGCTGACGAGAAGACTGGCAGCCATCGGTCGTTTCCTATCCAAGTCTGGAGAAAAGTCCCTTCCATTCTTTAAGGCACTGCACGGCACCGGAGGGTTCGAGTGGGGTACTCAGCAACAAGAGGCCTTCGCCCAATTGAAGGAGTACCTTGCCAACCCTCCTCTCCTCAGCAAGCCCGGCCACTCTGGCTCTACCTGTCCGCTTCGAAGACCGCGCTCAGCGCCGTCCTCATCCGAGAAGAGGAAGGAGTCCAAAAGCCTCTATATTATGTGAGCAAGGTCCTGCTCGACGCCGAGACCAGATATTCCAGGATGGAGAAAATAGCATATGCCTTAGTCATGGCCACACGGAAGCTCCGTCCATATTTTCAAGCACATTCAGTCCAGGTGCTCACGGATCAACCCCTGAAGGCCGTGCTCTATAAGCCTGAGAGCTTGGAACGACTAGTCAAGTGGTCGATCGAGCTCAGTCAGTATGACATCGGCTATCAGCCAAGGACAGCCATCAAAGGGCAGGCCCTCGCCGGGTTCATCACAGAATGCACCATCTCCGAGCAGCCGATAAGCAAGGAAGCTGACCAGACATGGGAAGTTTACGTCGACGGTTCCTCTTGCGAAGCAGGAAGTGGTGCGGGCATCATTCTGCGGGGTCCAGACGGTTTTCTCCTTCAATACTGCCTCCGCCTCAACTTCCCGGCCTCTAACAACGAAGCCGAGTACGAGGCCATGAACGCCGGGCTCACCCTGGCTCATCAGGCCGGTGCCAGACAGATCAGGGCCTTTAGTGACTCTCAGCTTGTGGTCAACCAGATCACTGGGGAGTACGAGGCCCGTGACGATCAAATGATGAGACACCTGGCCATAGTCCACTGGTTACTAACGTCCTTCGACGAGTTGGCCGTCTTAAGGATCCCCAGGGAACAGAATGCCCAGGCCGATGCCCTGTCAAAGTTAGCTTCCTCATCCTTTGAAGGCCTCGACCGAACAGTCCTGATTGAAGTCCTGCTGAAGCCAAGTACAGACTTCCCTGAGGCTCTCTGCGTTGAAGATGGAGCTCCTCCCGACAATTGGCGCACTCTTATCAAGAAATTTCTAATCAAGGGAGAACTCCCCGAAGACCGGGCCGAAGCGAGGCAGGTCAAGGTCCGTTCAGAAAGGTTCGCCATAATCGATGCAACCCTCTTCAAAAGGTCCTACACAACAATGGATGGCAAACCTTACTTCCGCTGCCTGACCCCTGATAAAGCAAGTACACCCTCAAGGAGCAACACGAGGGGATCGGCGGATACCATATGGGAAGCCGCTCACTAGCACGAAAGGCTTTGAATCACGGGTACTACTGCCCTACTATGCTACAAGATGCCTTCGCCCTAGTGAAGAAGTGTGGTCCCTGCCAACGGTTCTCCCCTGTGAAGAGGTGTAACACCCCGCAAAATTGGAAATTACAATTTTGCTCCTGGGTGTTACGTACGTATATTTTGTAATGTATTTCACTACATATTTTGGATTCGTTCTATTTATACATTTTCCGTATTGATTTCAGTCAACTAAAATATAATATTTCAATCCCTGGGGTTTACGTGCTTTATACGTGTTTTGATGCACGTGTTTCCACCACTACGTATAATATTTTCTATAGGTTTAAATTATTTATTTTTATGTATTTAAATCTATTTTATAAAACGAAAATTTATTTTCCCCTTGTTTTGATTAAAATGTATTTTTCGATTTTCTGCACGTATAATGCACGTGCTTTCTACGTATAATGATTTCATCATGAAATACATAAAAGTAGTAAATATGTTTTTCTTATATTGTTTTCGATTATATTTTATTAATTTTCCTTTGACAAAATCGATTTTGCATTTTGATATTTTACGTACGACGCACGTATTTTTGGTAAACGTATTCGAGCATATTTATTTTTTCGGAGTGTGTGGAACATCCCGTAAATTTTGAAAATATAGTGTATATATATATATATATATATATATATATATATATATATATATATATATATATATATGATAGTAAACTGATTACTTGAATAGTTTGGTAAAATAAATGAAATGAAATGTGTATGGTTAATATTTGGAATGGTGTGATTATGGATGGGGGCCCCGTTAGTTGGTCTTCATCTGATTGAGATGTTATATGGGATTATATATGATTATAATATGAGATGTATATGGGGGCCCATGGTGTGAATGGGTTAATAGGAATTAATTGATTTATAGTGGGGGGCCCACGTTGGAAATTGAAAACAGCACAATTGTGTGCATGTGCATGTGCACAATTGTATCTGGCCAGATTTGACCACAGGGGTGTGACCGGTTTTTGGCATGGGGGAAAGATAGAGTAAATGTGAGTTAAAGTTTTGGAGAGTGGGGAGATGAAGAGTTGGGAGTTTGGGAGTTAGGATATTGGAGAGTTTGGGGGAGGAGTTGGGAAAGTGAAGGGTTGAGAAATTAAATTGAGAAGTTAATTCTAAACCTTAATTTGCCCTATAAATAGCACCTCTCTTCTTCTCATTTCACACATCAAAAAGAATAGAAAATCAAGAGAAAGAAAAGAAAGAGAGAAAAGAGTTTGTACTTGGTGGCCATTGCTAGAAGGAGAAGATCTAAGAAGGACATTGGATCTAGAACTGGTGCTCTTCCCTTCATTAGTCAAGTTTTAATTGAGGTGGGTGTCTCCTACTTTCTAATTTTTTTTTGAACTATGCATGCTAGTAATTATAAATGAGTAGCATAGAAATTTTGATTATGACAAAGTAGAACAATCTATGCTATTGGATGTGGTGAATAGTAGTGAATCATGTTATGATTAGTAGATTAAATTACAACTTGTTAGTTGATAAATGAGAAAAGAATTTATTTTTGCCAAGCACTAGTATACATGAATCTAGAGATTTTGATAATTGTTGAGTTTTCCTTTTTAATAAGAAAATACATTTTTGGTAAAGTAAATTTGATGCTATGGAACTCATTTGAGTGTTATAAAAGAAATAATATGCTATCCTTGATTAAAAGAAGTGAATGCAATTTGTGTTTATTAATAAAAAGAAACAATTTTGAAAGTTTGTTTTATTTTTGTAAAATATGATTTCTAAAATTATGAGTTACTATGAGAGAATAAACTAAGTATAGATGAACAAAAATTCTTTTAATGAAAGATTAGAGAAAAATCAAATTTTAAAGATAATAGAATAACAGAAAAGTTGAACAAAAGCGCAATAGCATATTTTCTTATCAGAATTTACACTTGGACTTACTGGTTAGAAAGTGCACCATAAGTCATTATTGGGTTGATAGAGATCTTGGGTTCAAAACTTGTTGAGTACTTTTATTTTTTTTTATTCTTTCTCCTTAATAAAAACCCGAACCAAGAAAGTAGTATATGGGATCCATTTCGGTAATTCGACAGCCAAGTCCATTGGACTTTGTGGATAGCGGGTTGGGCTCGGGATGCTTGCTGTGTGTGGTCAGGGGTGCCAGGTTCGAAACCTGATGTGCCATTATTGGTTTTTTTTGGTTTTGTGATTTTTAAAAATGAATTTATATGAAGAAACCTTGGGAGAAAATTCTAATATCATTAAAATGAGTTGGTTTCAATCGGAACCTGATGGACTCCAACATTTTGGTTGGTTTTAATCAAATGAGAAATGTTTGGTTGGTTTTAATTAAATGAGTTATTGACTTCGAATTTTATGTTATTTTTAGACTAGAATTTTCTTTGTGAAGAAAAGTAAAATGTAGATTTGTAAATTAATTGTCTTTGATGGGATTATTTATTTGTGTTGCATACTTGATTATTTAAATTGCAAATGAGATTGCAAGTGATAAAATCATGTTTGTGAAAGGGATAAATTTTTGTTGAATGAAATGGTTTCATGAAAAAGAATTATTATTATGAATAATGTTAAAATGAGACATAGAACAAATTATGGACATGAATATAATAAGTTAAGACATGATTATTAAGGGGTATGTGTACCCATGTTTCTTGCACATGAAAGGTTTATGATTTAGAATTAGTAAGACCTCGGTTACCGGTAATTTTGAAAGAAAGATTTTTGAGACTTGATTTTGAGATAATGCCGTCGGGCGATCTCGCATTTTGTGAATAAATCCGGTATTAGGTAAAACTGATTCTAGGGTGATAACATATTCATGTCTTGAGCTAAAAATAATTAGGCACTTAGGTCAAGATGTAATAGACATGTGCAAACGTAAATGGGTACTTCTATATAGTCGGCGGTGGATCTCCGTGGCTATAGACCCAGTTGGTGGACTGTGGTTGCCCCGTAGGAGATGGACTGTATTTTATCCGGGACTTAGGGTAGTCGGCGGATGTTTACCATACTCCAAAGAATATGTATATACCGGGGCTAGAGGGGCATTTACGGGATTATTCTCACGATATAATAGCCAGGGAGGCTGAGATCTGTTATTATAGCCAGGGAGGCTGAGATCCGTATCTGTGAAATAAATCTAAAACTTGTTTTATTACTGGGTAGTCTCATGGCGAGGGATCGAACCCTTCAATGTGGAGTACGTAGGCGCTTGCCCTCGGACCTATGTAGTATGGGATGCATAGAATCTGAACAAGTGAGCATTAGTGTCATCCTAGTGTAGAATTGTGTGCATTAGGCATTAAGGCATGACATACACTTATATTTAGGATAATCACCTTTGACACGTTATTTATTCCTTTCAATTTTATTGTGTCTTCTTAAAGTATGAGATCGTTATACTATTGCCGGCATAGAGAGGATAGTCGCGTATAACATTTCGTCAGTTGTAAGTAACTGACGTGCCCACAGATTGACATGCAGGTAATGAACTATTCATGGAGTTATAAAGTGGATATGCTGTTGCTGTTTAGAAGTTAAAGATGTTGCAAATGATGTTAAAGTTATACAAGTTGTTTTTCGTTATTGTAATCTTTTAGTCTTCCGCTGTGTAAAAACCAAGTGTAAAGAAACTCTGATGTATTGTGAATGAAAAGTTTTAAATTCCTTGTAAAATTGTACGAAGTGAAGTAAAGATCCTGTGAAATCTCGAATTTATCCTTATTTAAAATTCGGGGCGTTACAGATGGTATCAGAGCATGCTTCACAGGTAGTACAAGTTTATAAGGAACGATAAAAAATGACGATAAATTTGGGAACAAGCCAAAAGAGTCCTTCTGTCAACCGGGTGTAAACAGCCCTAAACGACACGGTATTTAAGCGTCTTCGGACCACCGCTAGCTGGGAACCGACTCCTACAGCTAACCCAAGTGAATCAGAACTTGATAGACTAAAGATTTGTTTAGGAAGAGTAGTAAGATCATTAACTATAGTCTAGAACCCGTGACACCTTATTGAGTAGTTACAATATTATTCCTGCAGACACTAGAGTGTGAGTTTCAGTCTGTAGAGATTTATATGTAAGTGATTTACATTTGTGTTGCTCTATGCACTGATATTTTCTCTTTCTTTTGGATGGCTGGAGTCATGAATGCAGTAGTTATTGACTTTCATTCATGATGTATTTCTCCTATACATTGATATGAGAGTGTATGCGAGCACATTTTTCCCTGGGTATCAGAGTGGCGCAGTGGAAGCGTGGTAGCTTGGACCGTTATTCATGATACCTTACACACTTCCCTCTCAAATTATTTTAGATTTTTTTTTATCATGCTACTTTCTCCATATTTTTTTTCAAATAAATATTTTCTTATGGTATTAAATCATTTGAATATTTATTATTTGTCTATCTTCCTTAATCTTGATATTTTAACTTGTTTTTCAAACTTAAAATTTCATCTTTTATGTATTTATGTCACTTCATGTTTACTCGTCTATGTCTACTATTACTTTACGTACCTTGTCAAGTTTTAAATTGCCATTTATTAAATTAATATTTTTCTTCATTTATTATTTTGGATTTTTCTTATGAAATTTTCTTATGTGCACTCATTTTACATGATTTGATTTATATGATACTATCCTATATGTTTTTAACAAGATTGAAGTTTTCTACCTATATAAATATGACCTACCATTTGTTTTATTGTCTACATTCGGTACTATTATTGCATAATTGTTTTGATATATTACTATTAATCGCTACTCATTACTTTTATAGTTTTACGCTTCTTTAATATAATGCATATACTCACTATTTATACATTATCTTTTCTCAAATTTTAACTGTCTTTACACTCTTAGTTATTACATATATTTTTCCAATGATTTCTATATATATCATATATTTCAATATTCCATTTATACATATCATTTTACCCTCATCTAATTACTACATTAATATTTTTGCATATACTTGTTTATGGATATTGTCCTAATTTGCTATACTATATAATTATTGTTTTCAATTGTGTTTTCATTTCGTGTATGTGCTTTACACTATTTTGTCTTAATGTTATAAATTAATTTCATCACTACAAAATTTTGTATATTCAAAAGTGTTTCGACGTATGCCTTCTATTTTTTCAAATTGTATGTGTGATTATTATAGTTACCTTACAAATTATTTTATTAATTGATATACGAAGTCATTTTATGTTATCTATACTTTCAACCATGTCTCATTCCCATTTATTTTTCCAAACTCTTATTCAATGGTCTTGTTCTAAATTGCTAATTCGAATTCGTTTTACAGTTTGTGAATTTTCTACCGTTTATTACATCGATAAATTTTTCTAAATTATCTATTGACCATGTTTTCTTCGCCACATTGTTTTCCGAACTATTTCGAAGTTAACGACTTAATTGACTTTCCCCTTTATCAAATAGCCTACCTAATATTATTTTTGTACGAAAATTTCTCTCAAACTATTCTATCTCTTGTCACATTGCATTTCTTATGCCATTCTCCTATTTTTCTTGTTCTGTCTTGTAACATTTTAATATTCATAATTTTCCTATATAGAGTTTATCTTGTTTTCCTCGTTGCATATTTTAAAGTTTGTAGTTTCCTAAATACAAGAATAATATTTTCTTTGGCGTGTACAAATACAATCCTTACCCTAGCGAGTTCCGGGGACGGAACTACTCTAAGGCGAGGAGAGTGTAACACCCCGCAAAATTGGAAATTACAATTTTGCCCCTGGGTGTTACGCACGTACATTTTGTAATGTATTTCACTACATATTTTGGATTGGTTCTATTTATACATTTTCCGTATTGATTTCAGTCAACTAAAATAAAATATTTCAATCCCTGGGGTTTACGTGCTTTATACGTGTTTTGATGCACGTGTTTCCACCACTACGTATAATATTTTCTATAGGTTTAAATTATTTATTTTTATGTATTTAAATCTACTTTATAAAACGGAAATTTATTTTCCCCTTGTTTTGATTAAAATGCATTTTTCGATTTTCTGCACGTATAATGCACGTGCTTTCTACGTATAATGATTTCATCATGAAATACATAAAAGTAGTAAATATGTTTTTCTTATATTCTTTTCGATTATATTTTATTAATTTTCCGTTGACAAAACCGATTTCGCATTTTGATATTTTACGTACGACGCACGTATTTTTGGTAAACGTATTCGAGCATATTTATTTTTTCGGAGTGTGAGGAACATCCCGTAAATTTTGAAAATATAGTATATATACATATATATATATATATATATATGATAGTAAACTGATTACTTGAATAGTTTGGTAAAATAAATGAAATGAAATGTGTATGGTTAATATTTGGAATGGTGTGATTATGGATGGGGGCCCCGTTAGTTGGTCTTCATCTGATTGAGATGTTATATGGGATTATATATGATTATAATATGTGATGTATATGGGGGCCCATGGTGTGAATGGGTTAATAGGAATTAATTAATTTATAGTGGGGGGCCCACGTTGGAAATTGAAAACAGCACAATTGTGTGCATGTGCATGTGCACAATTGTATCTGGCCAGATTTGACCACAGGGGTGTGGCCGGTTTTTGGCATGGGGGAAAGATAGAGTAAATGTGAGTTAAAGTTTTGGAGAGTGGGGAGATGAAGAGTTGGGAGTTTGGGAGTTAGGATATTGGAGAGTTTAGGGGAGGAGTTGGAAAAGTGAAGGGTTGAGAAATTAAATTGAGAAGTTAATTCTAAACCTTAATTTGCCCTATAAATAGCACCTCTCTTCTTCTCATTTCACACATCAAAAAGAATAGAAAATCAAGAGAAAGAAAAGAAAGAGAGAAAAGAGTTTGTACTTGGTGGCCATTGCTAGAAGGAGAAGATCTAGGAGGACATTGGATCTAGAACTGGTGCTCTTCCCTTCATTAGTCAAGTTCAAATTGAGGTGGGTGTCTCCTACTTTCTAATTTTTTTTAGAACTATGCATGCTAGTAATTATAAATGAGTAGCGTAGAAATTTTGATTATGATAAAGTAGAACAATCTATGCTATTGGATGTGGTGAATAGTAGTGAATCATGTTATGATTAGTAGATTAAATTACAACTTGTTAGTTGATAAATGAGAAAAGAATTTATTTTTGCCAAGCACTAGTATACATGAATCTAGAGATTTTGATAATTGTTGAGTTTTCCTTTTTAATAAGAAAATACATTTTTTGTAAAGTAAATTTGATGCTATGGAACTCATTTGAGTGTTATAAAAGAAATAATATGCTATCCTTGATTAAAAGAAGTGAATGCAATTTGCGTTTATTAATAAAAAGAAACAATTTTGAAAGTTTGTTTTATTTTTGTAAAATATGATTTCTAAAATTATGAGTTACTATGAGAGAATAAACTAAGTATAGATGAACAAAAATTATTTTAATGAAAGATTAGAGAAAAATCAAATTTTGAAGATAATAGAATAACAGAAAAGTTGAACAAAAGCACAATAGCATATTTTCTTATTAGAATTTACACTTGGACTTACTGGTTAGAAAGTGCACCATAAGTCATTATTGGGTTGATAGAGATCTTGGGTTCAAAACTTGTTGAGTACTTTTATTTTTTTTTATTCTTTCTCCTTAATAAAAACCCGAACCAAGAAAGTAGTATATGGGATCCAATTCGGTAATTCGACAGCCAAGTCCATTGGACTTTGTGGATAGCGGGTTGGGCTCGAGATGCTTGCTGTGTGTGGTCAGAGGCGCCAGGTTCGAAACCTGATGTGCCATTATTGGTTTTTTTTGGTTTTGTGATTTTTAAAAATGAATTTATATGAAGAAACCTTGGGAGAAAATTCTAATATCATTAAAATGAGTTGGTTTCAATCGGAACCTGATGGACTCCAACATTTTGGTTGGTTTTAATCAAATGAGAAATGTTTGGTTGGTTTTAATCAAATGAGTTATTGACTTCGAATTTTATGTTATTTTTAGACTAGAATTTTCTTTGTGAAGAAAAGTAAAATGTAGATTTGTAAATTAATTGTCTTTGATGGGATTATTTATTTGTGTTGCATACTTGATTATTTAAATTGCAAATGAGATTGCAAGTGATAAAATCATGTTTGTGAAAGGGATAAATTTTTGTTGAATGAAATGGTTTCATGAAAAAGAATTATTATTATGAATAATGTTAAAATGAGACATAGAACAAATTATGGACATGAATATAATAAGTTAAGACATGATTATTAAGGGGTATGTGTACCCATGTTTCTTGCACATGAAAGGTTTATGATTTAGAATTAGTAAGACCTCGGTTACCGGTAATTTTGAAAGAAAGATTTTTGAGACTTGATTTTGAGATAATGCCGTCGGGCGATCTCGCATTTTGTGAATAAATCCGGTATTAGGTAAAACTGATTCTAGGGTGATAACATATTCATGTCTTGAGCTAAAAATAATTAGGCACTTAGGTCAAGATGTAATAGACATGTGCAAACGTAAATGGGTACTTCTATATAGTCGGCGGTGGATCTCCGTGGCTATAGACCCAGTTGGTGGACTGTGGTTGCCCAGTAGGAGATGGACTGTATTTTATCCGGGACTTAGGGTTGTCGGCGGATGTTTACCATACTCCAAAGAATATGTATATACCGGGGCTAGAGGGGCATTTACGGGATTATTCTCACGATATAATAGCCAGGGAGGCTGAGATCTGTTATTATAGCCAGGGAGGCTGAGATCCGTATCTGTGAAATAAATCTAAAACTTGTTTTATTACTGGGTAGTCTCATGGCGAGGGATCGAACCCTTCAATGTGGAGTACGTAGGCGCTTGCCCTCGGACCTATGTAGTATGGGATGCATAGAATCTGAACAAGTGTGCATTAGTGTCATCCTAGTGTAGAATTGTGTGCATTAGGCATTAAGGCATGACATACACTTATATTTAGGATAATCACCTTTGACACGTTATTTATTCATTTCAATTTTATTGTGTCTTCTTAAAGTATGAGATCGTTATACTATTGCCGGCATAGAGAGGATAGTCGCGTATAACATTTCGTCAGTTGTAAGTAACTGACGTGCCCACAGATTGACATGCAGGTAATGAACTATTCATGGAGTTATAAAGTGGATATGCTGTTGCTGTTTAGAAGTTAAAGATGTTGCAAATGATGTTAAAGTTATACAAGTTGTTTTTCATTATTGTAATCTTTTAGTCTTCCGCTGTGTAAAAACCAAGTGTAAAGAAACTCTGATGTATTGTGAATGAAAAGTTTTAAATTCCTTGTAAAATTGTACGAAGTGAAGTAAAGATCCTGTAAAATCTCGAATTTCCTTATTTAAAATTCGGGGCGTTACAAGAGGGCTCCGCAAGAAAATCTCCATTCCATGGCCAGTCCGACCCCTTTTGCAATGTGGGGGATGGATTTGGTTGGCCCATTTCCGAAGGCAACGGGCCAAAGGAAGTTTCTCATAGTGGCGATCGACTACTTCACGAAGTGGATCGAGGCAGAGCCATTAGCAACGATCACCGAGCAACAGACCCAATAGTTTTTTCTAGAAACACATCGTCTGTCGGTTCGGGATCCCACAGGTGCTCATCACGGACAACGGGACTCAGTTTGTGGGTAAGCATTTCCGAATGTTCTGCGAAGATCTCGGGATCCAGCATTGCTTCTCCTCGGTATGCCATCCCCAGTCAAACTGTCAGGACGTGAACGCGAACCGCCAAATCCTCGACGGCCTCAAGAAACGGCTCGATAACTCTGCCAAAGGGTTATGGGTCGATGAGCTGCCAAGCGTTCTTTGGGCCCACCGGACGAGAAAGAGAATCCCCACGGGGGAGTCACCATTCAATCTGACATACGGCGCGGAGGTCGTCATTCCACTGGAAATTGGGATCCTTTCGCCGCGGATCATGGCTTTCGACGAAACAAGCAACTCTGCTCAGCTGCGAGCCTACCTGGACCTCATAGACGAGGTCAGCAAAAAGTCCGCCATCAGAAGGAGCATCTACCAACAAAGGATTGAAAAGTTCTACAACAAGAAGGTGCATCCCACTGACATCAAACTCGGAGACCTCATCCTCCGGAAGTTGGTTGTATCCAGTCCCGGCCAGAAAAGGAAATTGGCCCCAAACTAGGAGGGCCCTTACAAAGTATCTATGGTTGTGCATCCGAAAACGTACCGCCTAACCAACTCAGAAGACAAGGCCGTCAAGAGGCCCTAGAATGCGGAGCATCTCATCAAGTTCCTAGGAGGTGAGGACTAGCCTCCATCTCATGTAAATTATGAAGAATGTAATCGGCATGTCGTGCCTCCGTTTGTGTAAAATTCAATTTTGTTGTAAATATGCCAGCTTTCTTAAAACAAGTTTGTGGCTTCATATTGATTCCCATTGAAAAACAAGCTTACGACTCGACGCTCGGACAACATCGAGAGCCAGAAAAGCTTCCCTTACAAGCTTATGGCTCGGCGCTCGGATAACATAATGAGCCAGACAAGCTTCAATTACAAGCTTACAACTCGACACTCAGATAGCACCGCAAGCCCGAAAAGCTTCCCTTACAAGCTTACGGCTCGGCGCTCGGATAGCACCGCGAGCTAAAAAAGCTTCCCTTACAAACTTACGGCTCGGCGCTCGGATAGCACCGCGAGCCAGAAAAGCTTCCCTTACAATCTTATGACTCGACACTCGAATAGCACCACGAGCCAGAAAAGCTTCCCTTACAAGCTTACGGCTCGGAGCTCGGATAGCACCGCGAGCCAGACAAGCTTCCCTTACAAGCTTACGGCTCGACACTCAGATAGCACCGCGAGCCCAAAAAGCTTCCCTTACAAGCTTACGGCTCGGTGCTCGGATAGCACCGCGAGCCCGAAAAGCTTCCCTTACAAGCTTACGGCTCGGCGCTCGGATAGCACCGCGAGCCCGAAAAGCTTCCCTTACAAGCTTACGGCCCGGCGATCAGATACGCCTGTACTGTCTTCCTGAGAACATGTGTGGGGGCTCGATGTCGACCCCGAGCAGGGCCGAGGCTTTCTTCAAAGCACCTCGACCATTACGCTCGGCGGCGACCTTCAACCACGCCCATTACCGGCTTTCTCCCCGGTGTGGGGGCTCGGCATCTGTCCCTGGCATAGGTTGGGGCTTCTTCAAGCTTACCAACCCCTGCACACGGCGGCAACCACCAGCCACGCCCGTACCGACTTTCTGAGAACAAGTGTGGGGGCTCGACGTCGACCCCGAGCAGGGTCGAGGCTTTCTTCAAAGCACCTCGACCATTACCCTCGGCGACGACCTTTAGCCACGCCCATTACCGACTTTCTCCCTGGTGTGGAGGCTCGGCATCTGCCCCTGGCATAGGTTGGGGATTCTTCAAGCTTATCAACCCCTGCGCACGGCGGCAACTGCCAGCCATGTCGTACCGTCTTCCTGAGAACAAGTGTGGGGGCTCGACATCGACCCCGAGCAAGGCCGAGGCTTTCTTCAAAGCACCTCGACCATTATGCTCGGCGGCGACCTTCAGCCACGCCCATTACCGGCTTTCTCCCCGGTGTGGGGGCTTGGCATCTGCCCCTGACATAAGTTGGGGCTTCTTCAAGCCGACCAACCCATGCGCACGGCGACAACCACCAGCCATGCCTGTACTGTCTTCCTAAGAACAAGCGTGGGGGCTCGTCGTCGACCCCGAGCAAGGTCGAGGCTTTCGTCAAAGCACCTCGACCATTATGCTCGGCGACGACCTCCAGCTACGACTACTTCAGCAAAATTTTTATTAAGGTTTAGAGCGACTACCTTCGGCAGACGCGCCCCGAGCCTCAGGTCGATTGGTTGACCCTCCTCTCGCCCGCGAATAACTCGGGGTTCGCAACTTTCACGAGCCAAACCCCCGAACTGTTCGAGGACGACAAGGGAGCCACCGACCCTCGGCTCTCTCCTACCCTCCAAACCAATTGGTCGGCCCACACTCACCAACGAACAACCCGGGGTCTTACAGCCCTTAAGGCCAAAACCTTGAATTGTTCGATGGTGATTGGTGAACCTCCAATCCGGAGCCCTCGAAGAAATTTTAATTTTGGGGGCCCACCTTCGGCAGGCACCCTAGTTGAGTAAGATCCGACACACTCACTTCTTGACAACCAGCAAGCGGGAGTGAAGGTTATATAGCCCCTGAGATGCGCAGTTATTGCGTTTGGGAATCCCAAATGGCGGAAGGTGAAACGTCGCCATTAATTCTTATTGGGAGGCGAAACGTCGCCATTAATGACTATTGAAATGATTAATGCCACTGTGTAGGCACCCGCTACACCAGGTCACCTCGGCGGCGACTCCCTGTGTGCCGTGTTCGGCGACCACACTCGCCCAATAAAACTATCAGGGTTCAAAAAATTGAATGTTCTTATTATACTCACCGCTTACAACTCAATGAACATCGGTACAAAGACAATGCACAGCTTACAACTCACTTACATCCGGCTTAAAACTCGAATTCGGCGCTCCCTTCAGGGCTCCTCTCACGCTCGGCCGGACCAACCATGGAAGAGACCCCTGCCACCGAGCTTTGATGTGTCTAATTTATATACAAATATTTGTACTCATTTACCAATTAAAATTGCTTGTTTTCGTTAATATTGTCTATAATTCATCTTATTTCTATAAGATTTCATTTAATTAATTATTTTTCAAGAAATAATATTTTTGATGCAAAAAGTAAAGATTTGTGGAAAAAAATCAACAAACTAAGTAAAACAATGGATTTATTTTTTTTTTATTGTTTTGTTGAGTAAAAATAATTTTAGAAGGATTTTAATAAGCTAACATGATTTTTAGTTAGTTTAATTAATTTTGAACTAATTAATTTTATTTTATATTTAAAGCCTAAATTTTGGTCTTATTTTGTGTATGCAGAAGCACGTGGTTGAAGGAAATGAAAGGAGAAAAGAGAAAGAAATAAATTTCAGATCAAATAATGAAGGAAATAAATAAAAGAAGAAGAACTTTTCTGCAAAAGTGCAAACCCTAATTCTCTCTTCCGTTCCTATAAATATATGCAAGGTTGGAGTACAAATGCTTAAGAGGTGACGGCTAATCATTAATAATAAAAATAATAAAAAAAAACCAAACAGAGACAATCATCTCTGTCTCTCTCACAGTCAACAGGAGAGAGAGAGACGATTTCAAAGGGACAGCAGGCTTCGACAGCAACGTGCGGCGCAGTAACATGCTGATGCGGCGTGCTCGAAGGCAGGACGTGTTTGACGAAGACAACATCGCACGTGGCATCCGATGTGATTTCGGCGCTGGGATCAAGACAGCAACGGTAGTGCCGTGATTGGGTGCTGACACGGCGCGGTTTCCGAGGCGACGCATTTCCCTATGCGATAGCTTTTGGCTCCGGCTTTTGAGACAGAAGAGGGGTTTGCATTAAATTTTGTATTTTTTTGTATCTCTTCTTCTCCAATGTTTAGATGCAATCCCAAACATTTTTATTAATCGCAATTTGAACATGAACTAAATTTATTGTTCTGGAGGCTAAGATGTAGCCTAGTTTTGTAGAACACAAATTTTAATTCCTTATTTTTATTCTATTTTTTCTATTTGTGTTTTGATTTTTATTATTTATGCGTACAAAATGGTGGATAGACATTTTGTATGATCTTTTAAATCATGAAGAGACTGAACTGGTGATTTGTGATTAATAAAAATTAAATACCGTTATTGGAGGACGTGACCGTTAAGAAATCCAAATTTTCAATTAATAATTTGATGGATAGGCAAATAATTAGTTGAGAATAATTTTTAGACTACGTGGATAGAGTGGTTAATATTTTTAGGATTTTGGTCTACAACTTGGAAAGATAATATCTTTATTCATAAGGAGTTATAATTTGTATGTGTGATAAACGAGGAGAACCAAGAGCCCTAGAACTAATTTTACCATTAACAACTTACAAGAGCTTCATAGTTTTACAGTCCTCTCCCTCTTCACAAATTTAGTTAGCTTTAATTAAATTAATTTAATTTAGTTGTTTTATCCTTTATAAATTTCGATCTTCCAAATAGTGATTAATCTAGTGATATTGGTACTCAATAAAATATCTAGTCCCTGTGGGTTCGACACTCTATTCACTTACTATATTACTTGTTGCGATTTTGTACACTTGCAAATAATTCACATCAAGTTTTTGGCGCCGTTGCCGGGGACTAGTTTTACTTTTATTGATATTAAAAATTGTTAGATTATTGCTAGTTTGGATTTTTGTAATTAATTTTATTTTTATTTTACATCTTTATTTTCTTTTGACTAATTTTTACTTTTATTTATTTTTCTTATTTTATTTTTTTTAGTTTTTCTATCTTTCTTTTCTTTTTCGATACTTATATTGCAGGACATACACGATTATCATGGGGAATGATGAAAACAGGCCTTTGAGAGACTATGCTATGCCCTCAATTTATGAATCAAGCATAAAGAAACCGGTTATTGAATCTAACAGTTTTGAGATTAAACCGGAAATGATTCTAATGATTCATCAGACTGTTCAATTTTGGGGACTACCGCACGAGGATCCTTATGCTCACATTGAAAACTTTCTAGAAATTTGTGACACTTTCAAGCACAACGGAGTATCAGATGATGCAATCAGATTGAGACTCTTTCCTTTGTCATTACGAGATAAGGCGAAGGCTTGGCTACATTATCTACCACCAGGTAGTGTTACTACTTGGGAGGGACTTGTAAAAAAAATTTTGGCTAAGTATTTTTCTCAAACAAAGACAGCAAAACTAAGGAATGATATTGTCACATTTATTCAATTTGAGACTGAGTCTTTGTATGATGCATGGGAAAGGTTTAAAAAGTTATTGAGACAGTGTCCTAATCATGAACTACCAAAATGGCTGCAAATGCAAACATTCTATAATGGTTTGGGAGTTACACATAGATCTATGGTTGACGCAGCAGCTGGTGGTGCACTGATGAGCAAAACTTACCAAGCAGCATATGATCTTTTAGAGGAGATGGCATCAAATCATTACCAGTGGTCTTCAGAGAGAACGATGCCAAGAAAAGTAGCTGGAGTTTTTGAACTTGATCCTTTTTCTACTTTAAATACAAAAAATGATATTTTATCTAAACAAGTAGAAAATATGAATTTTAATACTATTCAATCTAATATGATTTGTGATCTTTGTGCAGGAAATCATTCAAGTTCATATTGTCAAGTGGGGAACCCTTTTGCTCCATCAAATGTCGAACATGAAAATTTTGTGTCAAACTTTCAAATGCAAAACAATCATTATGCAAACACATGCAATCAAGAATGGAGAAACACCCCCAATTATCCATGGAACTATAATCAAGGAGCAGTTGTACCACCTTAAAATTTTTCACAGCAAGAAAAGAAGCCGAAACTTGAAGACATGTTTATGCACTACATGCAAAGGGCTGAACAATACATACAAAAGACAGATTTGGAAATTCAAAATGTTGCAAATTCAACTTCGGCTTCCATTCACAATCTTGAGGTACAAATTAGTCAATTTTCAAATATTCTTAATGAAAAAACTACATGAACATTACCAAGCAACACAGTTGTTCATCCCGAGGAGCATGTCGAGGCTATAACACTAGAAAGCAGTGGGAGGACAATTGAGCAACCACAAGAAGAAAATGGCGAACAGAATGTGGTTGAAAAGCAAAGTGAGATTGAACAAAATGTGGATGAACAAATTCAGCATGAGCAAGTAACGTATGATGTTTTTAATTCCATAAAATTTCCTCCTGAAGAACAATCATCTATTCAAGTAAGTGAAACTGATTTAATTGTGGGCGAGAAACATAAGGCTGAAAATGAAAAATCACAAATTGAAGTATGTTCAACAAATGCAGAAATTTTTGAAACTAAGAAAGAAAATATTTTTGAACATGTCATGTATTTGGATGCTGCACCTTTTCTTTATTCATTTTTTCAGCATAAAGTCAAAGAGGTGGGGGAGTCAAAGACATCATCATCAAGAAGAAAATGCCTCAAATTAGAGCTTGAACTTGATCCACACCTGAAAAGGAAAATTAGAAAGGATGTGTTAATGTTGTTGGATCTTGGCGTTACTTAACCATCTCACCCCCATGTCTGGCTGAAGACTTAAAACTTAGCGCTTCTTGGGAGGCAACCCATGTTTTCTTTTATTGCATTTAGGTTTGGTTTATCTTTTAGTTTATTTTATTTTAATTTTTGATTTTATTTTGTAGGATTGCATAAATCTTGAAAGTCGCGCGTGCAGAAATTTAAAGACAAATCAGGGGAGAAATTCTAAACTTTGTGGATTCTTTTTATTTTTCTTTTTCCTTTCCCATTGAGGACAATGTGATATTCAAGTTTGGGGGGAAGGTTTACAAATTTATGATTTATTTTTGGAAAGAAAAACAAAACAAAAAGGATTTCAATTAGGCTCACCATTACACTTTTGAGTTCTTTATTGTGATGAGCATTGAAATAAATTTTTTTGGGATAGACAATTTCTTATAAAGCAATATTAAGCATACTTATTTACTTTAGGATTATTGACATTTACAATTCCTTCACAATTGTGTGAGTCATGCTATTATACATAAAAGACAAATGTGATGCTTTTTCTTGTGATTATTCCATTTGATCTACTCATAAACAGAGTTTAAGTAAATAGAGTAATAATAATAAAATAAAATAAAATAAAAATTATGAATAAAGTCAATTTACTCCAATGTTTTGAGTTGCTTAGTAACTAGGGGTATTCATCACAAATGTTTACTTTTACGTCAAACGGCAACTTGAAATATGAGTATGCAAAGAACTTTAAGTTTGTGACTTGTTGAGTAACCGGGTGAATTCATCACAAATGTTTTGCATTCGCGTCAAAAGACAAGTGACAACTTAGAGAAGAGACTGAAAAAAAAAATTCCAAAAAAAAAAAAAAAAAAACTCTAGTTTGCTACTCGGTTTGTAATAGTGAGAAGGGATAATCACAGATTGAGTTGTTACATACTATAATTACATTAATTGCATGACAAATATGATTGAGTTTGGAATTATGAATAAATAATTGCACAGGAGAAAGTGGGTATGCTTGTTTTTACTTTATTTGCTATTGTTTATATTTTTGATAAGATCTCTTGGTGTGATGGGTTGAGTCTACCATTATTATTCCCTTATTCATGATTCTACATTTTGCTCGAGGACAAGCAAAATCTTAAATTTAGGGGTATTTGATGTGTCTAATTTATATACAAATGTTTGTACTCATTTACCAATTAAAATTGCTTGTTTTCATTGATATTGTCTATAATTCATCTTATTTCTATAAGATTTTATTTAATTAATTATTTTTGAAGAAATAATATTTTTGATGCACAAAGTAAAGATTTGTGGAAAAAATCAACAAACTAAGTAAAACAATGGATTTATCATTTTTTATTGTTTTGTTGAGTAAAAATAATTTTAGAAGGATTTTAATAAGCTAATATGATTTTTAGTTAGTTTAATTAATTTTGAACTAATTTATTTTATTTTATTTTTAAAGCCTAAATTTTGGTCTTATTTTGTGTATGCAGAAGCACGTGGTTGAAGGAAATAAAAGGAGAAAAGAGAAAGAAATGAATTTCAGATCAAATAAGGAAGGAAATAAATAAAAGAAGAAGGACTTTTCCGCAAAAAGTGCAAACCCTAATTCTCTCTTCCGTTCCTATAAATATATGCAAGGTTGGAGTACAAATGCTTAAGAGGTGATGGCTAATCATTAATAAAAAATAAAAAGAAAATAAAAAAAAACAAACAGAGACAATCATCTCTGTCTCTCTCACAGTCAACAGGAGAGAAAGAGAGACGATTTCAAAGGGACAGCAGGCTTCGATAGCGACGTGCGGCACAGTAATGCGCTAACGCGGCGTGCTCGAAGGCAGGACGTGTTTGACGCAGACAGCAGCGCACGTGGCATCCGACGTGATTTCGACGCTGGGATCGAGACAGCAACGGTAGTGACGTGATTGGGTGCTGACACGGTGCAGTTTCCGAGGCGATGCATTTCCCTGTGCGACAGCTTTTGGCTCTGGCTTTTGAGATAGAAGATGGGTTTGCCTTAAACTTTGTATTTTTTTGTATCTCTTCTTCTCCAATTTTTAGATGCAATCCCAAACATTTTTATTAATTGCAATTTGAACATGAACTGAATTTATTGTTCTAGAGGCTAAGATGTAGCCTAGTTTTGTAGAACACAAATTTTAATTCCTTATTTTTATTCTATTTTTTCTGGTTGTGTTTTGATTTTTATTATTTATGCGTACAAAATGGTGGATAGACATTTGTATGATCTTTTAAATCATGAAAAGACCGAACTGGTGATTTGTGATTAATAAAAATTAAATACTGTTATTGGAGGACGTGACCGTTAAGAAATCCAAATTTTCAATTAATAATTTGATGGATAGGCAAATAATTAGTTGAGAATAATTTTTAGACTACGTGGATAGAGTGGTTAATATTTTTAGGATTTTGGTCTACAACTTGGAAAGATAATATCTTTATTCATAAGGAGTAATAATTTGTGTGTGTGATAAACGAGGTGAACCAAGAGCCCTAGAACTAATTTTACCATTAACAACTTACAGGAGCTTCATAGTTTTACATCCCTCTCCCTCTTCACAAATTTAGTTACCTTTAATTAGATTAATTTAATTTAGTTGTTTTATCCTTTATAAATTTCGATCTTCCAAATAGTGATTAATCTAGTGATATTGGTACTCAATAAAATATCTAGTCCCTGTGGGTTCGACACTCTATTCACTTACTATATTACCTGTTGCGATTTTGTACACTTGCAAATAATTCACATCAAGCTTCCCGCATATTCAAGCTGGGCACCCTCCAATAAATATATCAGAGACCACCCCAGGGTCGAGTTGCTCGCCTCCTCGATCAAACCCGCGCCCAACACCAGCTTCAGCCTGCGGATCTCCAGCTCTTTCTCAACAATGTCCTCACGAAGGAAAGACTCCGAAGCCGACCACCCACTTGAGGCATCCGAGATGGACCAGTCCGTCTCGATTACCCACCAGTCTCGGTCGGCTATAGCTTTCTTCAGACGAGCCACCTCCAGACCGAGCTCCCTAGACTTGTTCAAGAAATAATTGACTGCAGCCGCTCGGTCCCGAGTCTATTTTCGCTGGCGAGCCAGAGCTGCCTACATGGCCTCCTTCCTGGCTCAGACCAGGGATTCCTCGGCCAAAATAGGGTCAGCAACCAAGACCTCATGCATCTATCAAAAGACGAGAGAAAACAAACAATCACAAAGGAGAATTAGAAATGTGCAAGTTACAAAGCCTCGGCCAAAAAACTATCTTCCATTACTTTCAAAGATGGTGATACAAAACTGCGGTGGCCAGTCCACAAAGTGGTATACACATTCAAAAAAGAAAGAAAAACCTAGTCTATGCTTGGGGGGAGGGGGGTAGCACCTCTTCGTCGGCCTGGCCGCCCCCCATCTCCTCGCCACCAGGACTTGGCAGAAGGTCCGGCTCCCAACCGTAGTGGAGGTGGTCCACATTCTGCTCCGGATAAATCCTCCGGAAAAGCTCCTTGGCCCGGTCGTATGCCTCGTCCTGCACCATGATCAGGGCGTCCACAGAGGCTCCAAGGCCTTCCGTCCCTTCACCGCCTCCTATTCGATCTTCTCCTTAAGGCGATCCATGTCCTTCTGGTGATGCTCGAAGATTGAGGCCATCTGGGCCTCGTGGACGACCGTCATGCTCTAGGCCTCCTTCAGGTCGTCGGTCACCTTGTTCAACTCACGGAGATACTTCTCCGCATTCCTCCTCTCCACAATGACCTCCTTCTCCAAGCACTTTTGGAAGTGATGCCCGTGGAGCATCGCCTGTCCGAAGGAGAAAAGGTCAGAAAACATCGTCACAATCCAAATATAAATACAAAGTCTCAGCACTTACCGAGATCAACGCCTGAAACCAGCGCATGAAGGCCTGTTTAGACGTCTGTGTCGCCAGCGATATCCGATCCCGCTCGGTGGTGACCTTCCTGAAAAACTCGACGGCCACAGAACCCTCTAGCAGGGAGTCCCCCTGAACAATCGACCAGTCAGGGGCGAAGGGCCGCAGCGCTGTTGCCCTACCATCTGCTCGGCAGTGGGCCGAGGTGGGGGAAGCCTCTACCCCGGGGCCTCTACAGTCTTCTTGCTACCCGAACTGCCCTCCGCATCCCGAGCAGCCCTCGGCATATGGGGCTAATGCCTTTTGGCCTTCTTCGCAGGCGAAGGCTCCTCGGCTACCGGGGTTGGTCCCATGTTGGACCCCCCACCTTGGGCGGCCAGCTTCTCCTGCTCCGCCTTCTTCCTCCTCTCCGCCCTCGCCTTCTCGGCGACAGCTAACAAGGCGCGCCGGTCATCGACCTGCTGGGAAGTCATCTTTGCAAAAACAAGAGAATAGGGGCTAACGTTAACACGAAGGTAGAAAGATGGAAAAATTCAGAACGAATTCATACTAGGGACGGCTGGGCTCAGTCCGGCCCGAACCAGGTGTAGCTCCGTCACTCGAGGCCACGCTATGCTGTGCCCCCCAAAAATTTTCTCAACCATTTTCCACTCCTTTGCCGTCAAGTCACTGTGCTTCGGAGGTTTATGGTTCGGCTTGAAGAAATTCCACGAGGTCGGAATCCCCTAAGACTTCTCGCTATGGACCACAAAGTATTTTTCTTTCCACCCCTTGATGGAATCCCGATGGCCGTGCATCACCTTTTTATGCGGCCTAGGCGAGAAGTAAAAGATCCCCTCTGCAACGCCGAGCGAGCTGATCCCTAAGATGGCTCGGAAATAGGTCAACCTCGGTTTCACGCCCTTCTCTTGGCACTTCAGAATGAAATAAATCAAGTGTTTCCAAGAGTTCGGGCTATACTGCATCGGGCTTAGCTTCGCCCAATTTAAAACCCTCTTGATAAAGGGGTGCAGTGGCAGCCTCAGTCCCGAGACGAAGGCATCCTCGGGAAAAATACAATAGCCTAGTGCAAGAGTTGTGGTGGGTCGAATGCCGGGACTCGGAATAAAGAATTCAAACTCCCAAGGAATGAAGTAGGCATCCCTCAGGATATGAAGATAGTCCGCCTTCAAGACACACGGAATGCTGTCCATCCGAATCTTCACCCGGCTCTCCTCGCCTAGTACAGGAGGAAGAGGGTCAATATCTTAGGCATCCTGATCGACCCCGAATTTTTAAAGGAGACCAGGGGAAATTCGAACCCCGGTCTAGGGGCATATTTATCCGGAGGAGGGGGACTATCCGAAAAGCTTAACTTCCTCTTCTTCCGACGAGGACGAGCCTTCCTCTCGGGAGACGGCGTCGACAAAGGTTGTAGAGGCGGAAGGTCGTCTCCGATCTCAACCGCCCCTCCTGTGGGGCCTTCGCCAGCACCTTCCTGAGCGCCCTCCCCTTCATCTCCATCATCCTCATCATCATCAACGGCTGCCCCTCGTGATCCTGATCATCCTCACCCTCCTCATCATCCTCGGCATCCTGATCCTCCTCATCCTCCTCATCCTCCTCATCCTCGACATCCCCCTCTTCCTCTTCCACTTTCTCACCCTCGTCCACAGGCTCCTTCCCCGGCCTTCAGGATCTCAGCAGCAACACTACGAAAGCCACATCATCACCTCCGTCAGCCCCGGGGTCTATCACAACTTCCTCCTTAACCATATATTTGCTAAGGGACGAAGACGTCTCTGACTCTGATTCCTCCACGGAGCGGCCCGACGAACTAGCCTCGGATCCGGACTGAGAGCGCGACATTACTAAGCAAGAATACTAACCTGAGATATATACCACACGATCACCGGAAAATCTCGCTGACGGCAAGTGAGACCCTGTTCTTATTAAATTGGAAAGTGAGTAAAGAAATGAAGAAAAGAAAAGTGGGGAAGGGGGGAAATTTATAGCGGAGAAAGTGACTCCTCAATTTTTGCAATCATATCTGGCCATTGGATCTTAAATCGTCAAGATCTAACAGCTGCTAAGATTTGGCATCGCTTAGATTCTTGCGCTCATGACGTCAGCAGTGGGCGCAAAATTACCCAACTACCCCCCTGGTGTTTTTCCAGCAAACAGACTTATTCGACAAGTCAAGAGGGGTCGACGCTCGGATGGCATCGTGAGCCACAAACTCCCCCCTATTTGACAGAAGGATCGGAGCTCGGATGACATCGCGAGCCACAACTTCCTCTTCTATTTTGACAGAAGGGTCGGAGCTCGGATGACATCGCGAGCCACAACTTCCTCTTC
The DNA here is from genome assembly GCA_017893485.1 of Hemerocallis citrina. Classification (NCBI taxonomy): domain Eukaryota; kingdom Viridiplantae; phylum Streptophyta; class Magnoliopsida; order Asparagales; family Asphodelaceae; genus Hemerocallis; species Hemerocallis citrina. The sequence goes on along the minus strand of CM030365.1, from coordinate 78,735,748 downwards.
TATTTTGACAGAAGGGTCGGAGCTCAGATGACATCACGAGCCACAACTACCTCTTCTATTTTACGGAAGGGTCGACGCTTGGATGGCATCGCGAGCCACAAACTCCCCCGTATTATGCATGAAGATCGGAGCTCGGATGACATCGCGAGCCACAACTTCCTCTTCTATTTTGACAGAAGGGTCGGAGCTCGGATGACATCGCGAGCCACACCTTCCTCTTCTATTTTACGCAAGGGTCGACGCTCAGATGGCATCGCGAGCCACAAACTCCCTCCCTATTATGCATGAAGCTCGGAGCTCGAATGACATCGCGAGCCACAACTTCCTTTTCTATTTTACGAAAGGGTCGACGCTCGGATGGCATCGTGAGCCACAAACTCCCTCCCTATTATGCATGAAGCTCGGAGCTCGGATGACATCGCGTGCCACAACTTCCTCTTCTATTTTGACAGAAGGGTCGGAGCTCGGATGACATCGCGAGCCACAACTTCCTCTTCTATTTTACAGAAGGGTCGACGCTCGGATGGCATCGCGAGCCACATACTCCCCCCTATTATGCATGAAGCTCGGAGCTTGGATGACATCGCGAGCCACAACTTTCTCTTCTATTTTACGGAAGGGTCGACGCTCGGATGGCATCGCGAGCCACAAAATCCCTCCCTATTATGCATGAAGCTCGGAGCTCGGATGACATCGCAAGCCACAACTGCCTCTTCTATTTTTGATAGAAGGGTCGGAGCTCGGATGACATCACGAGCCACAACTTCCTCTTCTATTTTTGACAGAAGGGTCAGAGCTCGGATGACATCCCGAGCCACAACTTCCTCTTCTATTTTGACAGAAGGATCGGAGCTCGGTTGACATCGCGAGCCACAACTTCCTCTTCTATTTTGACAGAAGGCTCGGAGCTCGGATGACATCGCGAACCACAACTTCCTCTTCTATTTGATAGAAAGCTCGGAGAACGGATATCAACACTAGTCGTCGATGCTTCTACTCCCACAAAGCATAGAGTACGGGGGCTCAGACCTCGGATGATACCGCGAGCCCCAGAAGCCCCCCACTATTCAAGGGGGCTTGGAGCTCGGATGACACCGCGAGCCCCAGAAGCCCCCCTATATTCAAGGGGGCTCGGAGCTCGGATGACACCGCGAGCCCCAGTAGCCCTTCCCTATTCACAGGGGGCTCGGAGCTCGGATGACACCGTGAGCACCAGAAGCCCTCCCCTATTCACAGGAGGCTCAGAGCTCGGATGGAATCGCGAACCCCAAAACCCTCATCTATCACGCAAAGCGAGGAGCTCGTCTGCCGACCCCCAATGCTAGACAAACCGAGCTCCAACCCGATAGACCTCGACATCCCCTTGCTCTTCCAACTAGCGAGAGGATCGTCTAACGACCCTCGGAGCTCATTTGTCGACCCCCAAGGCTCGACAAACCGAGCTCCAACCCGATAGACCTCGACGTCCCCTCGCTCTTCCAACTAGCGAGAGGATCGTCTGCCAACCCTCGGAGCTCGTCTACCGACCCCAGACGCTCGACAAACCGAGCTCTAACCCGACAGACCTCGACGTCCCCTCGCTCTTCCAACTACCGAGAAGATCGTCTACCGACCCTCGGAGCTCATCTGCCGACCCCATACGCTCGGCAAACCGAGCTCGAACCCGACAGACCTTGACATCCCCTCGCTCTTCAAACTAGCGAGAGGATCGCCTGCCGACCCTCGAGGCTCGTCTACCGACCCTAAGGCTCCAATAGGGGATCCCTTCCTCCTACCCCCTGGCCTCTCATGGAAGTAACAGATCCTATTTTTCTCACCGCACACACCACCTTGCTCTTCCTACAGAGGCGAAGAACCACTCCTACACAGCTGGATCACCAAGCCCTCCAGGAGTAGGGGGCTTGTGATATGGGTCGGATGATGTGGTCCCTTCTGGGCCACAGGATCTCCTCAAGAAACGTGCATCGCCGGATCATCCGGATCCACCACGTCAGCATCAGAAAATCGCCCGGGCCTCTGCCATGTCAGCCAGGAAACTGCCCAGGCCTCTGCCACGTCAGCTTGGAAACTGCCTAGGCCCCTGCCACGTCAGCCCTATACCGCTCGGGCTTCCACCACTTCAGGCCCACGGGCAACTGGGTCCAAACCCGACCCCAAATTGGTCCAGACCCGGTTGGCTTCTCCTATAAATACCAGACCCCCTACCCTTTATCCAGGTAATCAAACTTTTCTCTCTCAAACCCTAGTTACTGTTACTCTCTCTCAGTAGCTGACTGGATCGTCGGAGGGTCTGCCATCGGGGTCAACCTCGGTGTTCCTAGACCGTCTGCAGGTACACGAGACCTCAGATCTGAGCCTCCCGATCCGAGCCGAGTATCCAGCCTCTACCTCACTACCGCCTACTTCTGTACTGTTCGCCCGGCTGAGGGTCGTCCTCACAGGAGCTTCCTCCACCAATACAAATCGAGTAAGAACTCACACCTGATGCATCCACACGCCTCCGAAAAACAAACCGCATCATCCATTTCATTAGTTTTGTTTGTATAACAGTTAATTAACTTACAATTGTATAATTTTGGATTATCATTAGGAAGGCATGCAGCATGCTCAAGAAAATGGCTTATTTTTCCCCGAGACATCCGCCAAAACTGCACAAAATATCAACACACTCTTCTACGAGATTGGTAGTTTCCTTAGAATATGTTTTGCATCCATCCATTACTTCCAATAAATATCATTTTGATTATCGATCTTTTAACTTGATGCTAGGCAAAGAAACTTGTGGAAACCCGTCCTTCTCGTGCAACTGGGATGAGGCTCCACACTGCTGGATAACACCTCCAGGAGGAGGCTTTTTTGTTGCTCCGCCTAATAAGTCACTTCTTGTTGTAGAAAATTTAAGTTGCATGCATCTACCTCACTATCAACTCCTGCAAGGTCAATCTCGGAATCTTCAATCATATTTGGTAGCAAATTCGTATTTCCAATGAGCTATTTGACTTAAACAGTAATGACCTGACAGTATCTCTTTAATGTATCCAAATTCAACTGTAGGACAAATACCAGTCTGAGGTTGCATTCGTTCGTTGTGGGAGAAATAAATAATGAGTTCGTGTATTAAAGTGAAAAGTTTAAATTACAGCCGTCGATCTGATATTAATGTGAGGCTAGTATTTGATTGGATCTATAGATTTGGTGGTGGTTGCACTAGCTGCTAGCAGTCGAAAACTTGCGAGGACACAGACCCTCTGATGATGTAGTGAGTAACCAGAAGTGAAAAACTGGGTTTAGTGGAAAAAATATTTATTACTTGTAACTGAGAAGAGAGGTCTGTATTTATAGGCCTATAGAGGAACAGTTAGAGAATGATTCAGGATCCGAACCATTAATTATCTCCCTAATTATTAGGGGGTTTGATTACCATCCATAAATGGTTGGTCGATATCCCCTGCTTGGGTTGCAGTTTATGGGCATGTAGTTGTTGTAGAAATGACTGGTTCGCCCTGTAAGATCTCCAAGATTCGTGTTGGTGATGCACAGTCCGGATTAGCCGTGATTTTTACTAGGGATGGCAATCGGGTCAGGTTAACCGCCGACCCGCCCTCGACCCGCTCCTATAACCTTGCTCGCGAAACGGCGGTTCGGGTTCGGGTCAAACCCGTGAACAGTAACGGGTCAACCCGGGTCTCGAAAATAGCGAATCAAACTCGTTGAACCGGCCCGCAAACCCGCTAAAATTACCCCAACTTGCCCGCCAACCCACGGGTTGCGAACCGTTTGACCCGAACGGGTCAAACGTTCGACTCTCCCCGGGTCGACCATTGACCTGCGGGTCCAACGGGTTGCAAAGTGTGCCGTTGGGCAATGTACAACAGAGACGACAGCAACGGCTCTTAGAGACGTTTTGATGTTTTTTTTTTTTTTTTTTTTTTTTGGTTTTTTTTTAATTTTTACCCTATAAATATCCCCCAAAAATTCCATCGAAAAATTCACACCTTACTCTCTTACTTTCTCTACTATTATTACTCATTTCTAAGCAATTTGCGAACAATTAAAGTATTGAACAAACAAGTGTTCAAGGCATATACATGATCAAATTCCGATCGTATCGAAATCAAAATTCAACAACGTCTTCAACTCTTCAACTCTCGTCCAACTCCAAGTGATCAAATCTTCAACTCTCCTCCAAGCTCTCCTCAACAGTTCAATTCCGGATTTGACGATTTCTACTTCTACTTCTATTCTTATTTTCACGGATTTTTTTATATACGCGTATCCACGGTGAACGATATCAAAATTTCATACCTCTCTTCTTCTTATTTTATTTTTGTTGTAGTTATAATTTTTCGTATCTTAACTGTTTGTTGGTTTTTTGATCTTCTCTGTCTTAACCCTCTTGTTTTCTAGATTTTTTTTGTAACTTATCGCTCCTACATTGTGTAGTTTTTCTTTTACATACATTACTACATTATGTCTTGATCACGCAGTAGCGGTCGTAGCCAAAGTGGGCAAGATTCCACCGGCACTTCCCGTAGGCCACCAATTATCCCAATTAGTTAGCCCGCCGAAGAGTACCATGATCCTCCTACCCAACAATGGGGTACACACGATGAGTTTGTAGGAGACATACAATTAGAAGAAGAAGAACAACAACAACCAACCGATTGGCATAAATTACACAATGTAGACATAATGTAGAGGGAAAAGTAGTGATTGGCATAAATTTTACGATTTTATCCCGGACGAAGAAACTCCGAGTATAGCTTTGAAAGTTTGTAAAACATGTTCTAAGAAATACAAATTCAAGAGGGGTGATGACACCGATACAATTAGTAGACACATCCAAAATAACCATAAAGAACTTCTTGTTGACCTACCCGGCCAACAAAAAATCTACCCTAGGACCGGTCTAGTTGATAGCCACCCTTATGATCCCGATCTTGTTCGTCGGGAAATGGCCCGATTAGTAATAAAGGAAGAGTTACCATTTTCCTATCCTGAGAGTATGGACTTGGAAAATTTTAATCAAACAGTCTTAAACCCTCATTTTAGAAGAATCTTGAGAAATACTTGCAAATCGCATTGTTTTAAAGTGTACAATGAAATGAAGTACGTTTTGATTGCAATTTTATGGAGTTTAACTTGTAGAGTTAGTTTAAATTCGGATTGTTGGACGAGTGTCAATAATATTCCAATGATGGGAATAACCTGTCATTGGATCGACAATGATTGGATTCTTCAAAAAAGAATCATATCACTTGCCGCGTTGCCCTATCCGCATAGTGGCGTTGAAATAACAAACCGTATTTTAAAAATTTGTGATGTTTTTCATATTCGCAATAAAATTATGTGTATTAGTTTTGATAATGCATCTAACAACAATGCATCAATTAGTACTTTAAAATCCGCATTAAACCCTCCATCTGACAATATTTTTCATGTAAGATGTGCATGTCATATTTTAAATTTATGTGTTCAAGATGCATTAAAAATAGCCGATCCATATATACTTAAAATTAGAAATTGTGTGTTAGGGTTATATACTGAAAGCATCACTTTTGTATTAACTTTATTTCCTTATTTTTTTGAATGAGAATCATATGGGCATATGCTTGCATATTGTGTTTATTATAATATTAATGCAAGTGTCTGATATTCTATAAGGTTGATAATATGATGTGAGGTGACACACAGAAGATCATGTTATCAGTTCCCTATGGAATATATAAATAGTTCACAACCTAGACGGACTTGGACAATCCATTGGAAAGGTTGTAGTGTAATCTGGTATTAGTCTGTCTTGACTATAGGTTTACACTAGTACACTTTGTGTGTATTGAACAGGACCACTTGAGGTTGTTCTCTTTGTACTGACTACAAAAGAGAACAAACACCTCTGTTATTATGGATGCTTATGCTCTTAATCCAGATATAATAACAGATATGGATATGCAGTGTGCATTACTTTGACTCATAAAAGAGTGAGATTCATTATGGATCAACAACCTCTATGAATTGGGTAATAGCATTGTATGTATGATGGGCTGTTGATTGTAAAAGGAATCCATGTCCCGATACGTCGGGTTGATGATGTCCCCTTAAGGAGCTCATAAGGATTGTCATGTAAACCCTGCAGGTGGATTACATCCGACATGACAAATAAAGTTGATTGGTACTACTTAAGGATAAAAGATGTTGATCAATATAGTTGTTAGTAACTTAATTTGATCGACGGACATTCGATATCTTAACATGGAGAGTTGAACGAGCATATAATAAAAGGAGCCCATAAATATAATTTGGGATTAGGAAGGTAGTGCAACAATAGCTCCTTAGTGGACCGAGCTATTGTTAATGGGCCTGGGTTGTGTGTTCGGGCTGAACACGGGATACCCAGATTCGTTAGGAGACCTAACCCTAATTTCTCCTCATAGGTCCCTGCCGTAGCCTTATATATATCCTCTATTCTCTGGCCGTCATTGACAATCTGAAATATAAGATTTTTTCTCAAAATTCGTGATTCACGTAAGGAGAGAAAGAGAGGCCAGCCAAGGAGAAGAAAGGTTGGGAGATTGTCGCCCACACGACGTCCAACCCGAGGAAGGAATACGTGCAGAAGATCTTGGGGTCGCTGTCGTCTTCTTCTCATCGCAGGTATAAATCGTGAACCCTAGATTCCGCTATATAGGGTTAGATCATGTATTTAATCTGTTAAATTTTTAACAATCGATACGCACACCAATCCGTAGTCCTGGGAATCATCTCAGTTCAAACATTGTGTACATTTTATTGCATTAAGTCCCAGCGTATTTCAAGAATGGAAAAATTGGTGTTCAAATGTGCCTTTTAGAAGATTTCCAAAGGATGTTAAACATCGATGGAACTCTACTTTTGGTTTACTACATGTTGTTACCGAATATAAAGCATGTGTAAATAATTTTTGTATCGCAAAAAATATGCTAAATTTTGAAATGACTCCCACCGATTGGTTTTATGCCGAATCTTTGTAGAAATTTTTAGAACCTTTTAAAACCGCAACTTTAAAATTTTCAAAATCATATGAATCTACTTCTAGTAGCATTTTTATTTCAATAGTTACTATGATACAAACTTTTAACAAAATGGTAAATGATGCTTTTGTTGGTGATATTGTAAAACCTGCATACGAAAATTTTTTGAAGTATTTTTATCCTTCTCCTATGTTGTTTTGTGTTGCTACCATTATAGATCCTTGTATCAAATTAGAAGGTACAAAAAGTTTGATTGAAATATTTTTTGCATTACTTGGGGAAGAAGTAGAAAAAGTAATTGATTGCGCTTCATTTTTAGTTAAATTTGAATCTGCATTAAATAACTTGTATGATTATTATGATAGATCTTTTGCTTCTAGTAGTACAACTTCTGTGGTTAGTTCTTCTTTTGCTACTTCCAAAGGTAAGGCTAAGAATAAATTTGACGATATAACATTTAATTTACTTGCACAAATTCAATCCAAAAAATCTAGGACTAATCAACCAAATAAATTAAATTGGTATAACTAACAAGATTCTGAGTCTTCTACTTCTCCACTAGATATTTTACAATGGTGGAAAGACTATGAACACACATATAGTATTCTTAAATATATGGATAAAGATCTACTAACTCCACATGTCTCTACAGTTGCTTCTGAAAGTGCATTTTCTTCAAGTGGCAGGGTTCTAACAGATTACAGAAATCGCTTGAAGCCCGACTCGTTAGAGATGCTCGTTTGCACAGAAGACTGGCTGAAGGCTAAAGATGGGACACAAGGAAAAGCATTATCTACGTCCACAAGTGGGAGCAACTCGCCGGAGGAACAACAACAACATCAATAGCAACCAAAATGAAGAATTCAAGACCAACAACAACAAGTCAACAACAACAAATTGAAGGCCATCAACTTGAACACAATTGTAAATAGATAAAAAATTGTATTAAATCTTTGCTTGTTATTTCAAATTAGAAAAATTGAAGTAAATTGAAATTGTATATAAGAAATATGTTAGTGTATAAAACATATTTGTGAAATCTTTATTTCTTATTAGAAATTGTGAAACTTGTATAACTTGAAATCATATGAATAATATTTCAATATTTTTTGGCAATTTCACTCTTTCAATCTTATTACTATTATTACGATTTTTAATGTTTATTATTATTATTATTATTATTATTATTATTATTAGTATTATTATTTTAAGTTATCAAAAAAAAAAAAAAAAAACCTATCTAAACGGGCCAACCCGCGACCCGACCTGAACCAACCCGGGTCGGACCCGAAAGGGTTCACGGGTTGGGCGGGTCGCCATTTCCCCTCCTCGACTCGGCCTGGTTAAGCGTCCAACCCGCCCCGAACCCGCCCAAGTCAACATCCAACCCGGGCGGGTCCGGCCTAACCCGGTCCGTTCGACCCGAATGCCATCCCTAATTTTTACCCATATTGTAGCCCCCCACTCCTGCAGGTTAGTTCTAATGGCCCTCAAGGAATAGATAGTCTATTTGGAAAATTCAACAAGCATCAACATTGGGGTTCAGCGTTCGAAGCAGTAGGGGGTTCGACTGCCGAGGGTGTCTGGGGTTCGGCACGCCGACCCTTTTCACGAACAGCGTTTTGGCCACTCGTGGAATGAAAGTCCAAGGGACAAGGGTGTGGAAGATTCATCTTGTCGACCCCCTTCGTCAATGGCATTTTGCGCCACTTTAAAAGTGCCTCAAACGACAATCCGATGGACAAAATTGTAGGAAGCTCAGCATGCCGACCCTACTTGCGAATGGCGCTTGGTGTCAACTTTGAGAGTGCCTCAAATGACAATCCATGGGACGGGGGTGTAGGAGGTTCGTCTTGCCAGCCCTCTTCGTCAGTGGCATTTTGTATCATTTTTTAGAGTGCCTCGAATGACAATCCGAGGAATGAAGTTGTAAGGAACTCGGCGTGTCAACCCTCCTCGTGAATGGCGTTTGATGCCATTTTTTGGAGTGCCTCAAATGACAATCCGAGGGATGAGGGAATAGAGTTCTCGAGGTGCCGACCCTCTTCGTGACTGGTGTTTTGTGCCACCTTTGGAAGTACCTTGAATGACAATCCGGGGGACGAGGGTATAGGTGGTTCATATTGCTGACTCTCTTCATCGGTGGCATTTTGCGCCACTTTTTAGTTGCCTCGAATGACAATCCGAGGACCGAGGCTGTGTAAAATTTGAACCTTTTGCAAGAGTAGTGATTTAGAGGGAGGAAACTTGTATTCTGTTGAATATTTTGAAACTGTCTAGGTTGCCACATGTAGGATCACGTGGTTGCCGGCACACACGGGTTGGCCTACATCAGTATTTGCTAGAATCGAAGCGTTTCCCCATTACAATAATCGAATTGTTTTTCCATCACAGCCATTAGATTAAGGTGTAGGGTTTGGATCTTTCCACGTCAGCATTGCAGGGATCGTTGAGTCTTCCAAAAAGCCTATAAATCCCCCACCTCCTATAAATCTTTCTGCATACTCTCCATCGAGTTTTTTTGGTGAGTGCCTCGACTGGCAATCCAAGGGATGAGACTAGACAGAATCAGAATTCTGGGATGGAACTTGGGGAGATTTAGGTGATTATTTAGACGATTCACAACATACGATGTTGCATGTGCACTAAACCTCTCGTGCTTGCAACGTTCCTCAAGTTTTTTTCTAGGCTTTTGGTGTGTCGTCGGTGTTCATATACGGTCCTTATACCACACGCTGACAATTAGAGGTAACAGCAAAGCATGACAGAAAGTCACCTTCCTCTTAGGCATTAGGCGTAGTTTCATTTTGAGTTTTTGTGTTGTACTTGCCAACTACGGACTGGCCACCGCCCATCCTGTACTTATATCTCATTTTAATAAAAGGGTTCTTTGATGATCTTCTGCCCAAACTATTGTTTGCTATAATTTGCATTCTTTTGTACGGTCCTTAAGACTTGGATTTGTTTGGCTACCTTTAGATTGTGGGTCAGGTCTCGGGAGGCAGAGCCCTGGGAGGCCCAACTTCATTTACTTCACGATAAGCTCGGCAGGAGGACGTTGTTACTCTACTTCGACATGAGGCGAGGGATTGAGCGGAAGCGTCTTCCAAACATATTCGGATGTCGATAAGTGTGGTATGAGAGCTGCCTGTTTGAGGAAGATGACTCTTATAGCTAGTCCGGCCATGGAAGAGGCTAGGGGTGATATGCATTATCGGCCAAAAGAAGGGCGATCCCTGGAGGTGAACGAATCTTCGGAGTAAATCCCAAGGCGAATGCTCATGAGAAGGAGTTGGAGAGTTGGGTGTGTTGGGCATTTTTCAAAGCCGGTATTCGAGTCAGGCATCTTACCCATGGTCATGACAATCCGAGGGGTGAGGGTGTAGGATGCTCGAGTCATCGACCCTCTTTGCGTGTCACACCATGCTTCCCAAAATATGGGATCACAGGCATGTAACTGAGGCCCTACGAATGATATAAGTATACAAACTCATATCATCCATAAGCTGTAACATTCAACTCAACAATATGAAATATAATCACAACCACACATGCGATAAAAATAATCACATAAACATAAATAAACCATGAGATGTCTCATCAATAACCAACATCTGGAAGGAAAAATAAACTTCGGGTCACCAAAGCCCGGAATACAAAGTTTAACAATGCTGAAATTGAATAACATTGACGAAATAATTATTGTAGGCTAATAATTGAGCTTCATTCTCTAGAAGATTTGCTCACCAAGTCCTTCGGGCAATTCTCCTTGTGTACCTGCAAGCTCGTGGTCTAGAGTTAGGAGGGAGTGTCTATTAGAGGAAGTTACAGACATCAAGTAGAAACAAGCAAAGAATAATAAAACATGGTACATCAAAGAACAATGTACTAGAACAATATCAAAGGTCAATAAACAATAGTCGATATCAAGATCAGTAGTATATAATCGATGGTAGAATATTCAATAACAATAATCAATAGTCAATGCCGGTAACCATAACCATGATCAAAATGCAAGTGTCAACCCTAGGTCTATTTCTCTTTTATTAGCCTATCTAATGCACGCAAACGTGCGTTCTATACTACAGATTCGGGTGCATACAATCATGTGAGCATTTAAACTATAGTGGTGGACTCTACAGGTCATATACTCGGCAACAATAATCAACATTCAATAACCAATGTCCAATAATCAATAATCAATGACCAATAAAAATAATCAATAATCAATGACAAATAACGATAATCAATAATCAATAACCAATAACAATAATCAATAATCAATGACCAATAACGATTTTTTTTAATAATCAATGTCCAATAACAATAACCAATAGGGAATCATGGGCCCCCCTTCCGAGTACTATCTCCTATATTGTCCACTACTAAGTCGACCCTTATTACCCAGGCTTGTTATCATTTTATTACGATCAATTAGAATGGTGGTATCAAGAATTATGCGATGGTTACAAAAGTATTGAGGCGATGTCAAAAAGGTGTCAAGGCTATGCAAAAATGGTTTATATATAAGTCCATTCATTAGATGCAATATTAAACACATTTTATATTTAATAACACGAACCACAGATTTTTAGCAGCAAGATGTTGTTGTGCAAAAACTAACTTTCCTGCTACAACGTGAATGTAAATTAGGTTCTGTCAGGGGTTCTAGAAACTAGACTCCCTGCCGGTTTCAACGCATATTCACACGACATGTTATAAACACAGTAGCTATGTGTATAATTTCATACTTTACTGGTTTCGTGTTTAGGCAACAAGTGAGGGTCAAATTCTTACATATAAAAGTTCACTATAAATTCATTAAAAACCATAATTTAGTTCTTAACATTTTAAATTAACCACACAATTAATCTCAGGTATTAATTCTTAATTTAATCTACAGTTTCAATTAATTAAACATGGTAATGTAGTATTCTAGAATTCAGACGTTACACTACGAGAATCTGAATATCTTGCAATCCGTAAAACAGACTGCAAAACCGAGAGATGGTATAGGTTCCTAACACAGAGGGCTACAACTTTTATTCTATAAGTTCTTAGTGATTTTATCTGCAACTAGGGCAAAATTTCGGTTCTCTACTGATCTAGTGTTCTGGTAGAACCTAGGGTCAAGTTCTTTTGTATGAATAACGAGTCGAGAATTCATTGATTAATCTTTCAAAAATTATAAAATGATTCCTAAGCATGTCTAGCAACATACTGGTAAGTTTCATGTATTGATTGTACTGTTAATATTTATAGCATTACATTCTGGTAAGTTTCATTATAGCATTACATTCAAATCATTAATTATTTCTTCTACATAACGTGTTTCTAGTTCATGTTCGTGTAGTGTTGTATGCATATGATGATGAATAATATGGCTTAGAATTGAATCAAAGTTATGACACAAAAAGAGAGCTATTACTTGGTTTCGCCGATGAATCTGTAATAACCTTTTTGAAAGATAACAAGCAAATAGAGATACGATAAGTGGAATAAGAACTACTTACGGGAATCAAAATATTCTTGAACTAGAGCAACGAGTTGGTTCAAGAGGACTTGCCTTAATATGACGATGATGAATGTGAAATACACGAAAGGAAGAGAATCCCAACGGCAATAGTGGGAGCGACAACGCAACGGCGAGAGCAACGACAATGGCAATAACGACAACAAAACAACAACAATAGCAGCAACGGCAATAAACGAAAACACGAACGACAACAACAACAAGCGGGACAACAACAATAAGGGGATAAGCAGTCGGGCAACAAAGGAGTTGACTGTCGGTGTGAGGGGAAGCTTCAAGAACGACAAGCGGAGATGAGGTGCTGCCGACTTGAGTGGATAGCAACAATAAGGGTGGCTTTGCTGATCGAGTTCGATGAAGGGGTAGAGATGTAGCGCCCCGAATTTCCAATATGATATCTTAGAAATACGTGGCACAATTCCTAGCATCAACTTCAAATCTAATATTAAACACAGCCAACACCAATAAAATTTTCAACTTTCATTACATTAATCTTTACATAGCACAGCAGAATACAATACACCTTAAATTACAAACTTTCTTTTTACAACACTTCTTTTACAAAATTTGCACAAAAGCTCTATTACATCTATTTATCTCAAGCATCCAAACCCCAAGCTCTAAGCAACAAGAACCTGCAAAACATGAGGCTAGAGATAACCCTAACCCGCAAAACTAAAGGGGTCAGCCATAACGGTGTGAGTGACATAAAAACAAAACAACATAAATAAAACATTAAGCATGGAGTCATCAACAACATGTATTAATCGCAAGAATAAATGAAATGAGAAATACCGTTAAGTAACGCATGGAAACATCAAGGAATATAAGATAAAAAATAGTAATACATGAAAACATCAAGTGAATCTAGACTAAGTGTCAGGTGTGGGAAAACAGGAAAACACAAGCATAAAACCAAATCAAGAAAACACATTTCTATATGCTGACTCTCTAATGCGTACTTGTCGGATTCTATGCATTCCATAGTACATTGGTCCGGTGCAAGCCCTTAACGATATCCACTTTATAGGGATAACCCCTCGTTATGCAACTAATCCTACTACAGTGATGAGAAACAGGATCCTGAATACTCCACGAATAGGCACCACAGCCCTCGACGCGCAAGCATCATGTAAGATAGCTCAAAAACAACCGGAGAATCATCTCCCAAACCCGTGTACCCCACGAATAGGCTTGCAAGGCCCTCGATGTGCAGATATACCAGGTACATTCCGTGAATAGGCTTTCCAACCCTCGACACACGAATGCACCCTGCATGCTCTGTGGATAGGCCTGCAAACCCTCGATACGCGAACACACAAATGTCCTCTCGAGACATAACAATAAACAGTCCTGGAACGCATCCGTTGGACTAACAAAACCATGAGCCTATACTTACGTTTTCCAAGTTCCATCACATTCCCACTAGTGCCTGTCCTTAAGTTGGTTATTATTAAAACACAAAATTCCCATCCCTAGAGTCAGTGTATCCTGTCGGACTTAAATACTCAACAACAACTAAACAAGGACCCCCCAGGTCTAACCCAACAAATCTCAACTGCCGGTTCACAGGACTCCTACTCAACTCCTAGAGATCTCAACAAGACCAAAATTCACAAATCCATCGTCAAAACGATCATAGGGAGAAACCTCTCCAATCAAAAAAATACTCACAATTTATATTAGGTTTTCCAACAATCTACAATCATCCACATGCAATTCTACTCACAAATAACTAGGGTTTTTCTCAAAGGTCCAATTTTTATCATCAATCCATCCAAATCCATCATGTACATATTCATACTCAAACCCTAAAATGTTATCTAACGGATGTAGCACCACATAAAACACACATAAAACAAAACAAAACAATTTACATCACTCACCTCGTTGAAGAGATCAAACGAAGACAAGATAGAAATAGGAAAAAGCCTCTCCTTTGCAAGGAAATTCAAGATCTTCTCTTTAAATCTCCAAGAAAAATAAAAATAATAAAAACTTGTGTTGTACAGCGAAAGACGGCTGCACTCCACCTTTTAAATAGGCCGGAATTTGGAGAATTAGGGTTTTTGAACACATTTGCAAAATAATTCTTTTAAAATATATCTTTACATAAATAGATCCCTATACTTGGAAACTTGATAAAACCAATTTAATTGAGATTTAAAAACAAAATGAACAATTTATTTCCAGCCGGCACTGTTTGAAAAGTCCAGAAAAATCAGTTTTGCACTTTCATCCGTCAAAATGACAATTTTGCAAAAAGATCCTTCTTTTCGTAATTTTTGCAAATAGGTCCAATAAATATCAGAAAAATCCAGAAAAACCACAAATAATCTCAAATAATAAATTATGATTTTCCGCAAAATAATTTTGGCTTTTGATCTTTTCAAGATAATATTTGCACGTGTTTTGCACGTGTAAAAAGATAAATCTTTGGAAAAATATTTATTAAATCTTTAGAAAATCATTTTTATTCATTTTATAAATCTTTAAAATAATATTTAAAAATACGGGGTACTATATCACTCCCTCCTTAGAATAGTTTTGTTCTCAGAACTACTACTAATAGGGTCCAAACAAACACAGCAATATGGAATGCACTATCTCATAAATGGAAACATAATTTAAGAAATACAATTACACAAGAGAATACATTCCAACAAAAGAAATACAAACATACAGAAGAAACGCAACCATGCAAAGAGTTCAGAAAAACAACCTTCCGTTGCGCAACTCTGATAACTTGCCATCGAGAACCAAGCTGCAACAACCTTTGAACTCCTGCATCCAACTCTGACCTTCCACAATCTGCTTCATCCTTTCGAGGATCAGTGGCCACTCCCTCCTTAGAAAGGAAATGACTAAGGAAAGCCACCTCAAGACCCTGCCTGGAAACACCTCAAGCTCCATACCTATGACTAGCAAAAATAAAAATTGGGCGACACAAATGTATGCAAGAAAACAGTATCAATTAAAACTTTTGTTTTTATTCCATTAACCCAAAACAAATTCTGTTACATGGAGAACGATACTCAAATCTCCAATTTATTCTCAAATAAAGTTTTACTTAATACAAAATGAATGAATTCAAAATTTTTGCACACCCCGGATCACATCCCTGAGTTACCTGCATCCTTCTTTGTCAATGGAAACACTCGCCCCTGCCTCTGAACCTTGCCATCCCCTGCACCATCTTTCTTTAGCTGCGAACAGTTCGGTCGGATATGCCCTTCACGACCACATTGATAACAAACCTGCACCTTCCAAGGCTTGGTGCATGCTGCCTGATAACGACCTGTCTCTCCACAGTTGAAACAAGTTATGCCTTGAACTGCGGGTGCCTTCTGCACTGGCTCACTAAACTTGCCTTGCTTCACTGAAAATTCCTTTCCACTCTGACCATCTGCTGGCCTCTTGTTCTTGTTTCAGGTCTCCTGTTTCTACTGGAACTGATGCATGTCCTCCTCTGTCATAGCTGCTCTCCTGACCAGCTTATTGAACCTCCTGATGCCCAAAGGAATCATTCTCGACCTCAAATTTGGCCTCAAGCCTAGCTCAAACTTCTTGGCCTTCTTAGCTTCATCAACAATTAGCTCCGGTGCATACCTCGACAGCTGAGCGAACTTAGTCTCATACTCTCGCATGGTCATGCTACCCTGCTGCGGATTCAAGAATTATGTTGCCTTCCTCTCTTGAATATCCAAAGGAAAGAAACACTCCCTGAATTCTTCCAGAAAAGCCTCCCAAGTCATTTACTGGTCCCCCAAAGTCCTCTGCACCGATTATCACCAAACACCAGTGTCCTTTTCCAACTGCATAGTGGCCAACTTTACCTTATTGGCTATCGAAGTTTCTGAGACCTCGAAGATTGTCTCCATCCGTCTAATCCAATCATCAGCCTCATTTGGATCAGACTGCCTCTCAAACACTGGCGGCCTCATCCTCTTGAAGGACTCAATCTGCTCGATAGGATCAGCATTAACAAACACTGGTCTAGTCCCCTGATTCTGATTTTGGTTCTGAGTCTGTGCCAAATTAGCTGCCATTAGTGCATTCAAAGTCCAATACACCCTGAAAAATTCGGCCTCGAGATCAACTCTTGTTCCTTGGGAACTTCTAGCTCCATCGCTATTGTTACCGTTCCTGGTTCTGGGTCCAACCATTTCACTGAATACTGCAAAATGAGGGAAAAGTTAGAGCATCACAACACAATTCACATTCAAATCAATACCCTATGGCAAAACCTCAACCATACCCCAAACCAAACATCATGTTTTAACTCTAAGTGATATTTTTACTCTAATGTCCACACCTAGGTACTCACGCTCTAATGTCCACACCTGGGTTGGTTTTCATACTATGTCTATTATTATTACTATTGAAGCATGCTCTGATACCAAATCTCTGTCGCGCCCCGAAATTCCAATATGATATCTTAGAAATATGTGGCACAATTCCCAGCATCAACTTTAAATCTAATATTAAACACAGCCAACACCAATAAAATTTTCAACTTTCATTACATTAATCTTTACATAGCACAACGAAATACAATACACCTTAAATTACAAACTTTCTTTTTACAACACTTCTTTTACAAAATTTGCACAAAAGCTCTATTACATCAATTTATCTCAAGTATCCAAACCCCAAGCTCTAAGCAACAACAACCTGTAAAATATGAGGCTAGAGACCCCAAGCTCTAAGTAACAACAACCTGTAAAACATGAGGCTAGAGATAACCCTAACCCCCAAAACTAAAGGGATCAGCCATCACGGTGTGAGTGACATAAAAACAAAACAACATAAATAAAACATTAAGCATGGAGTCATCAACAATATGTATTAATCGCAAGAATAAACGAAATGAGAAATACTGTTAAGTAACGCATGGAAACATCAAGGAATATAAGATAGAAAATAGTAATACATGAAAACATCAAGTGAATCTAGACTAAGTGTCAGGTGTGGGAAAACAGGAAAACACAAGCATAAAACCAAATCAAGAAAACACATTTCTATATGCTGACTCTCTAATGCGTACTTGTCGGATTCTATGCATTCCATAGTACATTTATCCGGTGCAAGCCCTTAACGATATCCAGTTTATAGGGATAACCTCTCGTTATGCAACTAATCCTACTACAGTGATGGGAAACAAGATCATGAATACTCCGCAAATAGGCACCACAGCCCTCGACGCGCAAGCATCATGTAAGATAGCTCAAAAACAACCGGAGAATCATCTCCCAAACCCGTGTACCCCACCAATAGGCTTGCAAGGCCCTAGACGTGCAGATACACTAGGTACATTCCGTGAATAGGCTTACCGACCTTCGACATGCGAATGCACCCTGCATGCTCTGTGGATAGGCCCGCAGACCCTCGACACGCGAACACACAAATGTCCTCTCGAGACATAACAACAAATAGTCCTGGAACGCATCCGTTGGACTAACAAAACCATGAGCCTATACTTATGTTTCCCAAGTTTCATCACATCCCCACTAGTGCCTGTCCTTAAGTTGGTTATTATTAAAACACAAAATTTCCATCTCTAGAGTCACTGTATCCTGCCGGACTTAAATACTCAACAACAACTAAACTAAGACCCCCCAGGTCTAACTCAACAAATCTCAACTGCCGGTTCACAGGACACCCACTCAACTCCTAGAGATCTCAACAAGACCAAAATTCACAAATCCATCGTCAAAACGATCATAGGAAGAAACCTCTCCAATCAACAAAATTCAAATCTTAATAAAATTTCAGAATCCAAATCCAATAATAAAATATCTTGAAAACATATGTTCTATAGAAAGAATAATATAGTAAGTTATAGATCTGAAACATTTAAATAATCAATCATTTAAAGAACATCTGGCAAACTCGAGAAACATCATTAGCAGTTGACTGCAAACCAGAGTCGGTCGACTGTCCAGAGCGAAAATCCAATATTTTTAAGAAAATAATTCTAAGTGTTGACGGCCGACTGTAAAAGTCACCAGTCGACTGTCCAGAGCAAAAATCCAACACCTCGAGAAAATATCAAAAACAGAGCAGAGACAGTCGACTGGAGAAATGGTTCGGTCGACTGTTTCGCACGAGATTTCAAGAAACAAGAAAAACATAGCAGCTAGGTTGCGACGGTCGACTGTCGAAACATACCAGTCGACTGTCGCACCTACATACTGCAGTTTAGGTTGTACATATTTCAACCGATACGAAGATTTACTTTACAAAAACGAAATCTATAAAAAGTATATTTCTGATATGATCAAATACAACTTATAGGATATACAAAGATCCATAAAAACCATTTAAAAACCACTTGATTTGATAAAATAGCTTTTTGATGAACTTCTTCAAAATAAAAACATGAATGTGTGCATATATCAAAATTAGAGTTTTTAAGAATCAATCATACATCAAAATAACTCTATTTTATATTCCAAAACATATCAATACCAAAATAAGTTGAGATATAGTCAAATCCTTCGAAAACGCATAAAACTCAATTTCTTCTTAAATAGAAAAACGTTTGTGCATACTTGTGCACCAAAAGAACTTCACAAATCCATAAACTAAAACGACAAAATATTCAGATTTAAAACTTAGTATTTGAGTACATCCAAATTCAAATAAAATCTTTCACAAAATCACAAATCCCCAAATTTAATCAAAATGTATCAATCCCCAAATTTAGTCATCACAAATCAAATCCTCAAGACATGGTCTTTTAATCCATTACTCATTCTCAAAATTCCTCAAACTCAATCTCAACTATTCTCAATAGTTGACTCATAAACAAATTTATAATTAACATGGCCAAGTTGTTTTCATCCAACTCACCAATAGTCCCAAAAATCTCTTCTTTAATCAATTAATGCATAATATCCATCATACTCAATCAAATCAGCAATAATCCGAAGGGAAATAGCCTACTCACAATTTATATTAGGTTTTCCAACAATCTACAATCATCCACATGCAATTCTACTCACAAATAACTAGGGTTTTTCTCAAAGGTCCAATTTTTATCATCAATCCATCCAAATCCATCATGTACATATTCATACTCAAACCCTAAAATGTTATCTAACGGATGTAGCACCACATAAAACACACATAAAATAAAACAAAACAATTTACATCACTCACCTCGTTGAAGAGATCAAACGAAGACAAGATAGAAATAGGAAAAAGCCTCTCCTTTGCAAGGAAATTCAAGATCTTCTCTTTAAATCTCCAAGAAAAATAAAAATAATAAAAACTTGTGTTGTACAGCGAAAGACGGCTGCACTCCACCTTTTAAATAGGCCGGAATTTGGAGAATTAGGGTTTTTGAACACATTTGCAAAATAATTCTTTTAAAATATATCTTTACATAAATAGATTCCTATACTTGGAAACTTGATAAAACCAATTTAATTGAGATTTAAAAACAAAATGAACAATTTATTTCCAGCTGGCACTATTTGAAAAGTCCAGACAAATCAGTTTTGCACTTTCATCCCTCAAAATGACAATTTTGCAAAAAGATCATTCTTTTCGTAATATTTGCAAATAGGTCCAATAAATATAAGAAATTTCCAAAAAAATCACAAATCATCTCAAATAATAAATTGTGATTTTCCACAAAATAATTTTGGCTTTTGATCTTTTCAAGAAAACATTTGCACGTGTTTTGCACGTGTAAAAAGATAAATCTTTGGAAAAATATTTATTAAATATCCTGAAAATCATTTTTATTCATTTTATAAATCTTTAAAATAATATTTAAAAATTTGGGGTACTACAAGAGAAGAGGTGGAGAGGTGAAGGTTGGCGAGGGTGGTGGAAGGAAGTGGCAGTTTGGAGGCAATCGACGTTGGAGGTGGCATGCGGTGGAGGCAGGTGAGCGGTGCTGCGCGGTGCGAGGAGCAGCGACGGGTGGAAATAGTGCAGCGGTGATCGGGGGGAGGCAACAGTGATGGTGGCAAGGAGAGCAGCAGGCGGTGATGAGGGGGAGATGAGTGTCACGCCCCGCTTCCCAAAAATACGGAATACGAGCACGTAACATTGGCCCAGCGAATGATTTTCATCATCCAGGAGCTGTTCAAGAAATCTTTACAACATATCACAATATAATCAGAGTCAGAAGCCAAAAAAGTCAACCACATGCACATGTGAACCAAATACCAACAAGAATACTTGAAATAAAATATATTATTCTCAAATAGTCATGATCTGAAATATACAAATGATCCTAGGTCACATTGCCCAAATACAAGAATAAATCCAAATAAATAAATACAATTATGGTTCAAGCAAACTACAAGAAATAATAATAACAAGATCCAGCACTAATACTTCATATCACCGATACCATCTGGAACCTGTTCTAAAAAATCTGCAATTCAACAATGCAGGAAAGAGGGAAAGAGAAAAACAAGTACCCGTCAATTGCAAGTTATGGGCAACTTATAATGTAGGATACAAGCACATGGAATGGGTGAATCTAAGTAACAACCTAGCATGGTATAATCATGATGTCCAAAATAAACGACTAGCATGGCAAAAGTGAACATGTGTAAATGGCTTAAATCAAGTGTCAAGAAATCAAGTATCATGTAAACATGCATCAAATATCAAGTGTCATGTAATCATGCATCAAGTGTCATGTTTCAAGTGTCATGTAAACAAGTCTCATGTATCATGTAGTCAAGTATCAAGCAAGCATGTATCATGTTCAAGTATCATGTTCAAGCAGCATGGATCAAGTCTTGTAGTAATTTACTATCTAGGTAGCACTTCATGCATCCCGATTTTTACTACATGATTGCTACAACAAACAGTTTTGCTTTAGATTTTGTAGGGGACCATAAAGGGTAGTGTACTCAGGGACAAGCTCCAAGTATCATATAATCATGTATCATGTAAACAAGCTCCAAAACCCAAATAAGCTTCAATGTCATGTGTGTACGTGTCATGTATATCGTGTCAAGCTCCACATGTAAACAAGCTCCAATAACCACTAGGTTCTTCCGAGTACACGTTTCTGCACTATCCACTACTAGATCTTTCCCTTAACCCCGGCTTGGTTAATTTTATTATTAATTGTCAAACAAGCATATAAATGTGCAAAACATATCAACAATAGTATGGAATGATCATGTGGCAAGTGCAAGTAGCAAACTAAACATGTACGAGCACAAGATATCTCATAAACGAATAAAATAAACACATCTCAAGTTCAGGATAACAAGACCATACTGTAGTAAAACAGTGATTCCCAGTGTTACAAACAAGCACATCTAGATCCGTCAAAGGATCTGAAAAATAGACTTCTATACGAATACAGCGAATATAAATAAGTCATATACTAATTCAAAATTCATAACTCAAAACTAGTTTTAATACAGAAAATAGGTTCAGCCAGAAATTAGGAAAACGAATTCAAGAACAGAGAAACAGCATGAAAACACACCAAATAAATCCACAAAAAATCTGGAGTATTTTCCTATATGTCCAGTATCAAAATATAAAGTTAAAAAATTTTCCAGTAAAATAAATCAGTCATCAAAAATACGAAAGCGTCAAGAAAACATAGTTTGGCAAATCTGGAAATCCCAACACTACTGTATGAAAACTAAGATATCTCGCAACCAGTGAAACGAAATCCAATTCCGCCAAAGGGATATGAAAATAGATAGAATTTAATAATTTTCACATTTCACAAACATTTTTCATACAGTCAAAGGAATCATAGTGAAAATAAGGTTCTTTACAGAACAGCGAGCAAAATACTGTATGTATAGGTTTTAGAAACAAGCCTGAAACACCACATAAAACTTATCAATAAAATTCACCAAAATTCTGGATAATTTCTAACTTGATAAAAAAACACTGACCAAAGTTTCAAATCAAAATAATATGTGTAGCATGGTTCTTGAAAATAGTTTGTTATCAAAATTACCCAAAAACAGAATCTGGAAAAGATCGACACCTCTGTACTAAAATAGTCATAACTCAGTCATACGAAATCAAAATCAAACAAGGTTAGGGGAGTTTGAAAATAGACGAAATTATCTAAACTCATGTTTTATACCGAAATTAAGATACTGACTGTAGCACAGTCGAAAATAGCAAACAAAACAGAACAGTGCCAAAAATACAGATTTTTCTCCTTAAAACAAAACCAACATAGCTTCAAGAAAATTGATCCAAACACATCCAAACTTAAAATAGAGTCTATCAAAGTTCTAAACATCATGAATTAGGGTTATTAACATGTCCACACCAAGAATTTCACATGGGTCTCAACCAAAATACGAGTTTGCACACAAGTCTCACATACATGCTCAACAATCAAGAATCGGACGAACCCTAGGTTAATTCACGTCCATAATGTGTCACGAGTCATCTATGGCCAAATTATCACAATAAAGACAAAATCCATCAAGGAAAACACAATCAAGAGTTGTCTCTTGACCCAACTACACTATAGGTGAACTTTGAGACTTGTATCAAACAAATGAATTGGAGTACAAGTTATTTGCCTTAAATCGAAATAAAGAACGATGAACTCAAAAGTAGGAGCAAAACCCACACACGAAAATCCACGAACTCACGAACTATCCACACGCGCACTCGAGCACGCACAAGAAAACCCCAAGAGTAAGAGAGCACGAGACGGCGGATGGAGAGAAAGCGGGAGAGATGAAGCACGGATGGCGCAAGGGTTTGGGGAAAAAAATTATGCAGTATGGTTGAATATATATATAAGAATGTATAAGTGTATTAGGGTTGAAGGAGAAGAGGTGCACACAGCTTGACGGCTATGGGTAGGGAAATGGGTCGGGTTGGCTTGGGTAGTATTAGGTTTGGTTGCTAACGGTTTTGGGGATATGTAGGAAGTAGGTAATGGGTTGGGTATGGTAATTAGGATGGGATAATGGGTGGGATATAGAATAGGAAAGTAAATAAATGGGATCTGGAGTGGTGGATTTAGATTAGGTAGGTGGTTGAAAAACATATAGGTAATAATGATTTGGTGTTCATATAAAAGTGGGTAATGACGGGTTTGGGTAGATGTTTAGGGTGTGGGTTTAGGGTAATTAGGATATAATGGATAAATGGGTTTGGGAAATGGGTTAATGGGTATTAAAAATCCATTAGGATTTCAATAAAATAATTTCAAAAAAATATAATTAGATTAATATTAAAAGTAAATAATTTATTCAACAGAAAATATACAATTAGAAATACCATAGTACAATAGATCAAATAGTATACACTAAGTTAATACTTAAATACTAGCAAATACAGTAGGATTTTTAATTTACAATCAAATGTAATAACAATAAAAATAATAATACTAACAGTAGAATTTAATAATAATAATAAAAATAAATTAATAGTAATAACAATAATAGTAAGATTTGTATTAAAATATAAAATCATATAGAATAGTTACAAATACAATTATTGATCGAAAACAGATTTTAATAGGAGATCCAACAATACATTTTGACAAATAAATTTGAAAACTGAAAAAAATGATTTACGAAAATTTTAAATACAGAAAATACATTTTTGGAAAAATAGGGGTTACAATGAGCATCGGGTGCTGGTGTCGGGTGGTGGTGGAGCAGCAAGGGAGATAGAAAGGGGCTGGCGGGGAACGACGTTGTCATGCCCAACTTCCCAAAAAAGAATGCAGAATATGGATACGCAACACAAGTCCAGCGAAATGGCTTTCACCATTTGTAAGCTGTAAGGAACTTTACAACATGCACAAGAATAAACAAGAGATATACAAGGGAAATAATCAACCATGCATGAATAAATAAATTAACATAGTCAACAGAATTACTTAAAAACAAGAATACTTAATCTCAAATAATCAACTCTGGAACAAAACACAAATCTGGGACAAAAAGCCCAATACAAGATCCATGAACAATTACAATTTATTCCAACAAAATCAATAGGAAAATAAATTGAAGCAAAAACTCCAGTCAACTAGAATGTTTGGTCACCTACTCCCTCGGGCAGCTGGTCACCAAAATTTGCAAGTTTAACAAATTGCGGGAAAAGGAAAGAGAAACAAAACGCCTGTCAATGCAAGTTACGGGCCACTTGTAGTGCAGGCAACAGGTACAGAAAAATAGATAGACAAGTATAGAGTAACAGCGGAAACAAGTACAGAAGTATGCATAGAAGGAATGTGACAGAAAAATAGGGCAACCAATTCCTAATCAAGAACAGAATCAAAAGTATGGCAAGATAATCGGATGCAAGTGGCATATAACAAGTGTCAAGTAGCATGCAAATAAGTAACCAGTAACAAGTGTCAAGTAGCATGTTCAAGTATCAGGAATGGCAAGTGATCATGTTATTTTCTAGTCTTGTATCTAACCCTATCAAGGTAGCACTTCATGTATCCCAAATTTTCACCACATGGTTGCTCCATTCTTGTAAGTTGCTTTTTAGATTTCATAGTGGATCATAGAGGGCAGTGTACTCAGGTACAAGTATCAAGTAATCACTTGTCAAGTATCAAGTGTCAAGTGTCAAGTAATCACGTGTCAGGTATCAAGTATCAAGTATCGTGTATCAAGTAGGATCTATGGATCCCCTCCGAGTACACATTTCTGTATTTTCCACTACTAGATCTTTCCCTTTAATCCCGGCTTGATTTCTTCTTATTATTATTAAAGTAAGCATGAAAGTGCACAAACAAGGCAAGATAACATGGCAAGAAATAAGGGACAAGTTCAAGTTGGATAGAATACATGAACGGGTGACAAAATAATTCATAATAGGCTAGAACAACGAGACTTTCAATTCTGGACAGTAAGACAGTACTGCACCAAAACCAAGATTCCCGTTGCCACAAGAATGCAAACCTAGATCCGTGAGAAAATCTAGAAAATAGACTCTCAGCCGAATCCAGCACATATACACAATTTCATAATTTCATAAATAATCAAGAAAGAATAATTATAATGATATAAGGTTATATAACAACGTAGGATTTGGGTATAACACATTTATTAAAATAATGCAATAATAATAATATATTTGATTTGGCTAAAACATAAATAATTAACCAAAAAAGAAATAAAATAAACTTATAGAATGCAATAAGATTTGTGTTAAAATATATAATCATTTGAAAATAGTTACAAACATAATTGATAATTAGAAGAGACTTTGAATAAGAGATCCAAAATGAATTTAAAAACGGAAAATGATTTATAAAGAATCGAAATACAGAAAATACACAGGAAATATGTATAGGCGAAAACGGAAGTTACATTGTGGGTGGCATTTTATGCCACTTTTGAGAGCGCCTCAAATGACAATCTGAGGGACGAGGGTGTAAGGGGCTCGAGGTGCTGAACCTCTTTGCGAGTGTCCTTTGGTGTTACTTTTCAAAGTGCCTCGAACGACAATTCGATGTACGAAGTTGTAGGATGTTCAGCGTGCCGAACCTCCTCGTGACTGGCATTTTGCGCCACTTTTGGGAGTGTCTCGAATGACAATCTGAAGGACGAGGATGTATGGTGCTCATCTGTAATCGTTGTCATCGAGGATGGGAGAAATCACCTTAAGAACACTTTGCTCTGGAGGTGTGGACTTGATAGTTCTTGATACTTGCGGACCACATGGATAGCCACGTGACATCAGTCGCATGTGGATTGGCCCGTGCCATCATCAAGGGATTCAATTTTTTCCCTTCCCCCCACGACTGGATAGAAGTGAAGGGCCATGATCTTCCCACGTCACCTTTGTGGGGATTGATGAGTCACGTCACCATTGTGGGTATTGGGGAGTAGCTCCCCAATCTATAAATCTCCCGTCTCCTTCGCATTTCTCAGTTTCACTTTCTCTCTCTGAAGTTTTGGGATTTCTATCTTCCTATCTTTTCGGCGATCTCTGACCAGCCTATCGACAGTTTCACGGTAGGTAAACTAGTTCTTTAATTATGTTTACGATTCAGTCAAGCAGCTTATCCACGGGGTATGGCCACAGCGAGGAGGCCTCAATTGATTTTCCTTAGTGGTGGGAGCCTGTGTTAAGGGAACGAACCGACAACAGTGAGGATAATGTTGGCGAGGATGACTATAAGGAGTCAGAAATTGCCTCGGGGAGAGAGGGATCCTCTAGCGGCTAAGTGCAGGACGAGGTTGCCTCGATTCCGCCGAATGTTATGCCCGAAGAGACGAGGGCATTAGCTTGGGAGGACAACAAAATGTCCTCCTCGTTGGTGACTATGAGTGCGCACCCACCCTGAGTACCCAGGCCAAAGAAAAAGAAGAAGATTGAGATCCCAGAGGAGGAGGATGAGCCCGTTGAGGCCGACTATGATAACCATAAGCTGCATCGCCCAATTCTCCAAGTATCAAACTTATTCGGATGTACCATGACGACGTCAGGAACTTGATCACCATTGGGATCCAGCTACCATGTCCTTCTCATAATTGGAGCCAAATTCTGGCTACCATGGAATATTTCACTTTCGTCCGGTGCACCTATTTTATCCCAGACACAATTGAGCTGTTGATCCCAAACCCCAGGCTCCATCTTACCAATGATCTTGATGAACACTACTATATGTTTCCAGTTGACGCTTTCATCTTGGGGCTGCGACTGCCAATTCACCCATTGGTGAAGGAGGTGCTTCTGTGGGTAAGAATCAGCCCCATTCAGTATAGGCCCAACTCCTGGAAGCAGATTTTGTCATTCATCATGCTTTGTAAGAAGATGGAGGTCCCCTTGAAGATGTCCCTCAGCATCAGCACCCCAAAAAAATTTGAGGGTTAGTGCTTCCACTGCCCCCACTTGGTAACAATGTCGTGCACAATCATCTCAACTCCATCAAGGATTGGAAGTCAAAGTATATGGTCATCCGCAACTCGACACCATGGGACATCCCGACTAAATGGAGATTCGATGTCCCCTAGCCTAAGTATCCTAAGGAGAAAAATTTCTCTGAAGAGGAAAAGGCCGAGTTAAAGCGTCTGTTTAACACAAGAAATGTTGATTGGTTGAAGGTGGAGGAGACGCACCTGATCAAAAGCGGGTTGAGCCCGGCCGACCCTAGTATGTATGTTTTTCTTTTTTTCGATTGTCTAAATTTAGCGTTTAACTCTTAACCTTTGTTTTCGATCTTTAGATATGTTGGACAAAGTGATCTTTGCTCAACGTAGGAGCTGGCCAAGAAGAAGTCGGCCGAGTCTTTGAGGGGGAAGAAGAGGGTATCCACCTCGTCCTCTTAGGGACCTTCAGACAGAGACTCCAGGAAGTTGAACAGGTCGAGGGCCCTCACTATCACCAATGATGAGCCCTTCGCGAGGTGCAACCAAGAGCTACGGTGGTAGCAATCACCACTCTGGTGAACTCTTCCAATGTAACATCCCAGAAAAATTAATTTTAATATTTAGCACGTGCATTGCATGTAAAATTTTATGTGCGTTTTTATTTCTAAAATTTTCTAGAGTCATGAACATTTTTCTTCTCATTTCTATCACAACTGTATGATTTATTTTTTTTATTAAACCCATTAGGCCTAAATCCACTCTTGAAGCCCACAAAAAATTTAATTACAAATTGAGGCCCATAATTCTTTTTCTAGACTTAAATGAACATTTAAATCTAGTACACTTGTCATGTGTAACATAGGGTGCACGTGGACGTGTTTATGCACCCTAAGAGAGTTGGCCGGCCTAATGTGAGAGAGAGGAGAGTGGGGGAGTGTTGTGTGTGAGTGAAGAGTTATTTTGGGTAGTTGGAGTCATCTCAACCACACAATATTCCTATAAATAGTCCCCTCATTCACCATGAACAACACACCAACTCTAATCAAAAAAATTAAAAGAGAAGGAAAGCAAGTAGATTTCGGTTGTGCTTGAGGAGGAGAAGGTCATACTTGTGTTGGAGGTTTAGAGCATTTTTCTAGGAGTTCTACTTACTTTTTGCATCAAGAAAGAGGTGGGTGATCTTGTTACCTCTAATTTAGTAGAATTTATGCATGCTTAATATTTTTACATGAGTAGTTGCTATTTTAGTTGGTGTGTTGAATGTAGAAATTATCTAGAATGTAGATTGTACATTACTAGTATAATTATTGTGTGATTTTGTGTAGATGCTTTTGTGTTCCAATTTGATTACCAATATTCATGTTAGTAAGAATGTGGGGGTAAGAACTGGTGTGTTGTATGAATAAATATTTCTAATTTTCTAAATTGGTGCATGCTAGAAAGATCATGTATTGTATGTGAAGAAAATCCTAATAATTCTAGTTTGGTGAAAATTTTATGAAAAGAAACTCATTGGTATTAATTTGTATTATATGCATTATATTAGTGTCGATTTTTCCAAAATATAATTAGATGAGGAATAATAGTTTATGCAATTCAAAATTATAGAAGTATTAGTAGATTAATACAAAATTTTGGGAGAAATTTCATTAAATTGTTAAAATAACTTTTTTATAAGATTAATCTCGTACTAATACTCAGATTATTGGGGAAGGTGAAATATGGAAGTAATCAAAATTTTAACGCATAAGCAATTAGAAATCGAAATAGGGTTAAAAGCAGTTTTAAACAGAGAATTGAAAGAAAATGATTTTAACACGTATATAATCAGAGATCGACCTTGGGTGTATTGGTCTTGGCGCGAGTCTTGGGCGCTATGTACAATGGCTCGGGTCGTGGGGTCGAGTCTTGAGAGGCTCTATTTCTTTTCACAAAATTTAATTTTATAGATTAACAGTAGACCAAGAAGATAAGAAACGGAAGGAGCTTTCTATCAATAGCTGCTAGTTAGCCTAGTGGTTGGGGTTTGCGGTCTTAGGTGTTGTGTGGTCTAGGGTTCGATCCTGTCCATACACATTTTTCTTTAAAGGGGGTTTTCATGTTATGAAACTTGGGGGAAAATGTGATAATATTCTAAAAATCATTAGAATTTTAGAAATAATTCTACATTATTTTTCAAGATATATTTTTTGGGAATTAGAGGTGATATTCACATTAAATAATGAATTAGAGGAACTTTTGAATTCAATTAAAAGGGGATTGTGCATGATTAAAAAAAATTAAAAGTATGGCCAGGGTTCGATCCCAACCATACACATTTTTAAAAAAAATTATTTTAAAGGGGTTTTTCATGTTATGAATTTGGGGAAAAAATGTGACAATATTCCAAAAAATCATTAGAACTTTAGAAATAATTCCACATTATTTTTCAAGATATATTTTTTGGAATTAAAGGTGATATTCACATTAAATAATGAATTAGAGGAACTTTTGAATTTAATTAAAAGGGGATTATGCATGATTAAAGATAATTAAAAGTACAAATTTAGAATCATCCTTGTAAAGTTACATGGATATTGATCCATTGAATTAAGCAAGTGGTTGAGATGGATTATAATGGAACAAAAATATAATTGTGAGATTGAAAAACGAAATTTCTAGTCGTTTTAATCTTAAAGAATGTTGCATTAAGAAATGTATTTGAAATATAGAAATGCGCGACAATGTTCTATTTACTAAGAATGCATTGAATATTGTTAAAGTGAATAATTTGGGGTTGTCTACAAGGACTTTAATTGATTCAATCGTCATTGAACGATGAAGTTGGTTACTTCATGGTTGATAAACCTAAGGAAAATGAATAAAGAAGAAATTATAAATAATGAATGAGTTATCAATGATGAGGTTAGATGTAACCAATGTGGTCACTTTTGAGATGGTTGTTTGTTCTAGAGTGAGCGAGACCCAGAATTCCGGCAGTTGTGATATATGGAATGTGAGAAGTAACCAGTGTAGGTTGACTATCTCTTGAGGAGCAGCCAGTGTGGGCTAACTCTCTCTGTGTTTTGTTTAAGCCCAATGGGTAAGCAAACTCTAGGTCTTAATAACTATAATTTAAACTTACGGATAGGCACTAGTTGGAGATATGATGAAACAAGAGCAAACATGAGTTATGGACTCCAGAATGATCCGCAGAGAGAGACAGTCCCCTATAATCCGGGACGATGGATGAAATAGACCACAGAATGATCCATGGAGTGAGAATGATCTTTAGTATTCCGAGACGAGAGCGACGCTCATGGGGCATTTGTGCGATGAGAGTTCCAGAATGACTCGCAGAGTGAGACAACCCCCAATATTCCGGGACGATGGATGTAATAGGTCACAGAATGATCCACGAGCGGGATTGATCTCCAGTATTCCGGGTCGAGAACCCATACTTGCAGAGTGTCTAAATCTTGTAGTAGTCATAGTAGTATGTTGCATGACGAGAGATTTAACCCTATAATATGTAATACGTAGGTGCTTGCCCTAGGACCTATGTAGTATGGGATGCATAGAATCTAAATAAGTATGCATTAGTGTCATCGTAGTGTAAAATCTGCATTAGGCATTAAGTTCATATCATACACTAACATGTTTAGGATAGTCACATTTTCTCTTTCTGCATTCAAGTTTGTGATTGCTAAGTTAATGAGATAGCTGTATTATAATTGCGTCAGTTGTATACAACTGATGTACCCAAAGTTTTCTAGTTGCAGGATTGGACTTGGCATGGACTTAAAGTCACTATGATGAGATGTATAACACCCCGCAAAATAGCATATAGCTATTTTGTATGATAATCCGTGCACAGTTGAGAATTGCACGCGATTACATATTTTTATAATAATTATTAGTTTTAATTGAGAAACTTCAGATATAATAGTTATTCTGAACCCGATGAGGTATATTCGGGATATCTTCTCAATTAAACTATGTGTATTGTTCCGATTGTTTTAGCGAGACAATCTTTGGGAAAATAATATTTTTATACAATACTCTTATATTCTACAAATAAATATTTTATTTGTAAGCATACATATAAGAATGTATGTAGATTTCGATTTGATTGTATATAATGTATATACATGAATACTTGTATGTATTTTTATATGTATATGTTTATGTACGTAAATGAATTATATTGAATTCGATTTTATACTTAATCCTAAATTGGAGGGTGTATGTGTGCATATATTTGTATGCATGTGTGAGATATATGCATAAATATATGTATGTATATGTATATATACTATTGTAGTGGTGTGTAAGAATCACACACAACCAAGAGTTCTCATTTTTTATCATCATGATTTTAAATCCTAGGGCTAGGATTCTTCCAAGAAGCATAGAAGTCAATTCTCCATGTGCTATATGAAGCTTCTAGGAAATAGTGGCTCAACCCATTCATCCAATTCACCATTTCTCCCTTCCCTCCATTCACTGCCGACCAAAACCAAAACCACCCCTCTTCCATGGCCGAAATCAAAACTTCCCCCCATCCCCACTCTCATCTCATCTCCATCTCCTCTCATTTCTAAACCCAATGTCTTCTACATCTTCTTCTAATACTTCTTCATTGGATGAGAAAATAAAGAAAGAAAGAAAGCGGATTTTTGATTTTGCTTGTGGGTTCTTGGAGTTTTGAAGGTGAATAAGAAGTTGAGAGGAGGAGAACAGCTAGCAAAACAAGAGCTTGGAGATTCTTCAATTGTGGGTGTTCTCAAACTCTAATCTAGTTATTTTCTTTTTTGTGTGTATGTGGTGGAATTTCTATCTTACAAATGGCTTAGAATCTTCAACCAAGATTTTTAGAGTATGTTCTACTAAGAGTCTAGAGCATGCTTGATTTTTTTCATCATATTTGGGGTTCATTTAGTATCTCAAACTATTTGTCATTTTTGGAGAAATAAGCAGTAAGAACTGCTATGTTTATGAGAACTTGGGTATTTTTTCAAAAGTCATATCTCGGAATTGGTAGGGTATTTTAAGCCCAAATTTGTACTACGTGTTCTTGAATGTGTTAAAACCATAGGTTCAGATTTTACATTTTTTTGGGTTCGTTTGATACTTAAATAAAATGTAAATTGGCGGCTTGTCCAGAATCAAAAGCTGAATCTGCCATGTTTTGGAATTGAAGATCAATAATTCATAAATACTTATTGGCGCATAATCTTGCAATGAAATTTTTATTGTAGTATGTGGTATGATTCTAGATCATGTTTCTAAAATTTTAGAATTGTTAGATAATATTTGATGGGATTTCAAAATTATTTTGTAACCAGGAGCTCTATACACAGTTGATAGCAAAAGAATGTTTTTAAATAAATTGAAAGGACTATAACTCTCTGTGTATTTAGAATCTGAATGCAATTTTTTATTATGTTAGACTTGCATATGTCTAGTTATTGAATCAAAAATTTTATACATATTGGACTTGTGGTTGAATTGATATTGAATTTTAAATAGACCAGGTTCAGTTCTAGCTCAGGTAAGCTAGTCTGTGAACTTGTGCTTTTCGGGATTGATGTGTTTAGAATCTGGAAGAACTATCAACTAGAGATTTATAGAAGAGAGTCTTTCTTTCCAAAACATCTTGAATCATGAAATTCCAGTTTGTATAGCAAAAGCTATGATTTGTCTAAGTTGGGGCAGAACCAGTCCTCATAAAAAGGACTTGGTTTTTGTAGGGGAACTCATTTCCTTGTGTATACACTGATAGAAATTGGAGTTTTAGTATACTTTAATGGATGAATTTGAGGATGTGATCAACTAGGAAGTTGTATTAGACACTCCCAGCTTTCCGTAGAATCCAAAATTGAGTAATTCTTATAAGTGAGCAAGTTTTTATGTTATTGACAAAATGCAGCTTTTATATTGAAGAAGTGTACAGCTAAGAACATATAGGGATTTTATAGCTTCTAGATGGCTGAATCTGAAGAAATGGTTAACTAGAGACTTGTAGTATAGAGTTTTAGCTTTCTAGAATGGGTAAGATCATGCAATTCCAATTTGTATTTTGAAAATTATGAATGTTACAAGTTTCAGCAACCTGCTGTCTTTGTTCGATTTCAAGCATATATTTGAAATCAGAAAACTTGAGTTCTATAAGAAATTTGAGAGAGTTGTCAACTAGGAAATTATAGTAGAGGTTCTCACCTTTCTAAAAGGTCTAATTTTGTTGGATTCCGATAAGTGTAGCATAAATTATGGAATTTTCTACATGCTACAGGATTATGACTAAGAGTTGATTTAAGTTCCTAAGATGTTGAATAATTATGCCTATTAAGCACTTCACTTGGGACTTAGATAAGATTCTTGTGCTTAGTACTCATGGTGGACACATGAGTAAGTTGGGAGAATAGCTATATGTTCGATGTGTTGTATGTGGAGCTCGTAGCTAGTATAGCTTGAAGCTAGTCTAGGTTGTGATACCCTAGGACTATCAACTAGTCAGCAAGTATTGTGAATGATTTATTTCCACCTCGAGAGATAGTGAATTTCCTGTGTACCGTCGGATCGTTTACCGAGAGAAGGTTTGCCGCAGGCCGGAATACTGGATTAGATCTGAGACGGAGGTGGTGGCGACCGATGGAGATCGGATCACCGGTGTTTAGGTTGATAAGCTAGGTTATCTACCATGTCTAGATTGTGTTGATGCCTAGGTCTGTCAATGACTGGATATTAGTAAATTGTGTGTATTTCACCTCTATTGCTGGGTATGAGGCACTCCCTTAGGCACCGTTGGACTGCTCGCTGAGGGTCACGGGTCGGGGAAGTTAGGTCGAAGACTTACAGATGTGTTGGCAATCGATGAATGTCGATTCTCCGTGATTAGTTATTTTTGACAGAACCGTTTGAGCTCAATCATTCGACTTGTTCTAAGACACTATGCATAATTTGACAAACTCGCATGTTTTAGGAACCAATGTTATTTCATATTGTATTTCTTTACTTTTCGCTTGAAGACCGAGTTGATGTTAGGGGTGATTCCCTATAATTCGACTTGTTCTAAGGGCCAGCACTAGGCGGCGATAACCAGGATTGTCTCTTCCTATCAATGGGATACGAGAGCCGTATTTCGCTCTGTTAATTCCTGAAGTGCCATCGTAAGGATGGGAGGGTTCCTGATGGATAGGGGGATTAGACCCTCGAGGCCGTCAAGTTCTTATGTTGAGTGGACACAAACGGACCATGAGGCTGCTGTCCCATGGATCTTCGGTGCCAAAGATATGCAGTTGTGTATCTATAAGATCGTCATGGCATTTGGTGTGATCTAGACTGGATTGGGGCACTAGTGGCAAACGGGGACACCACTGTATTTAGTAATAATAACTATAGGATTCACCAGCCACGTTGTATCTATCAAGAACAGGTTAAGTACAATAGTAGAATATATTTGCATGGCAAGGGTTTGAAACCCTGAAACTGGAGAAGACGGCCTGATTTGGGGCGTATGTAGTATGGGATGCATACGTGTCCAACGTCTTGTTGACATTAAACTAAGTACATCGGTATTCTGTACATTGTGTACAATGCATTAGACTTCAGGTCATGGCATACACTGACACTAGAAAATTATGATGCACGTTTCTGTTTTTATCAAAGGCTGGTTGTAATTGCTTGTTGGAGATCGATGTTTCCTTATCAAGATTGCATCAATATATGTACTGACGTGCCCACTCAATTAGGTGATGGATACCAGGGCGCGACTGCAGGAGGACTCAAGGCAAGAAATGCATCCAAGTGGAGTAGTTACATACCTATCTACCATTCGAGCAGGCGCACGATTATCAGAGTAGCGCAGCAGAAGGTTCGAGCTACAAGGCGCATCTCAGGAAAGCAGATTGAACACTCATTGGAGTTCCAGTGGAAGATCAGTTGACTACCGATCTGAAGCACAGGCGAATATTTGAGTAGTATTTGTAATACCTTAATGTAATATTTATTCCTTGTTCAAGAACAAGATAATATTTGTAACTAATGATGTAATAACTCTGGTGGCAATAAAAGTATAACCCTTGTTTTTTATTTTATGTATTTTTGGGTGTATTTTTCTTTTTGTGTATTTATTCTCATTGTATCTCCTTTTTGAACCGTATATTGGATCTTCTTTTTCAATATATATTCATCTATTTGATTTGTCGTCTTCTTACTTGAGTTTCTTGATTCTATTGTCTCCTATTGTTTCCTCTCTGATTGTTCGAGTTACTATTTTGAGCCATATTCTATAATTGTTCATGTCCTATCTTATTTATTCATTTGTTCCTACCTCGTTATTTTTTTGGATTATCTCATTTTTTGGGGATCTATTTATACCCAAACCCTATTCAAATACCCTATTGGATTTTATTTAACACCCCTATAACCCATACCCTAATCCCCTACAACCGAAACCCAAATACCCATCTGCATTAAACCCTAATTATTCACCTATATAACCCCCCCTACATATTTTCTCGTTCACCTCTAAACCCTATTAGTCGCCTGCCACCTTCCTCTCATTCTCCCTCTCCCTGCATATCCCGACTTCAACCCATCCCTCACCCTATGCTCGTCCCGATCCCCTTCCTCTACCCCGGTGCACCTCCCTGTCTCGTGACCCCTGTCCCCGCCGCACCTCCGCAGTGGCATCCCGACGTCCCTGGCGCTGTGCTCCTCCCACCTCAGTAGGCCACCCCCCTGGTCCCCTCTCCCCATCGCAACG
Source organism: Hemerocallis citrina (assembly GCA_017893485.1). Taxonomy (NCBI): domain Eukaryota; kingdom Viridiplantae; phylum Streptophyta; class Magnoliopsida; order Asparagales; family Asphodelaceae; genus Hemerocallis; species Hemerocallis citrina. The sequence goes on along the minus strand of CM030365.1, from coordinate 78,699,643 downwards.
TGACCCCGCAGGAACCAAACCAGCAACCCCCTATCGCGAGCTCCCCACAGCACCACTGCCTCACCCCGACGCCGACCACAGCAAGCAACAGCACCGCAGTGTGCTGTGCCCGTCCTCTGTCGACAGCAACAACGAGCCGTGACTCCACTGTCCGTCGCCATTCTCCCGTGCTCACCTCTCCGCTGCCTTCTCTTGTGTGCGTGTGTTCGATCTCGTGTGTTCGTGTGATTCATGAGTCGTTGTTCATTGAGTTCGTGCCCAGGAAACCATTCTCGTTATTCTTATTCATGCTCCATTCTCGTCATCGGCTATAAGGCAAGTAACTTGTATTAATTTCTGTTGCAAATACAAGTACTAAATACTGCTTGTAGCGTAGTTGTGTTCTATAGACAATTCTTGTGCAAAACCCCTGTTATAGCTTGTCTATATGTGTTGATTTGACCGTAGTTATCTCATTATACACACGACATAAATTTAGGGTTAAAGGTAATCAATTCTTGTATACATGCATGTGTTCGTGATTATGAGGTGTTGTGTGATCTTGTATGCATGATGTGTTCGATGTGTTAGACTTATAAAACACCCTATACCATGTTGCTTGGACATCTAGTATACCCTATTTCACGTTTTGATATGTTTTGGATGTGTTTCAAATGATCTAGTTGATTTTATGCATGGAAAATATTTATGTCCTTGTTATTACCCCGTTTTTGTTTAGTATTTTAGACCCTATTAAGGTCAGTATATGAACATTATTTGTGAATATGAATTATAGAGAATTCTGTCTACTTTTCAAAATTTCTGACATATCTCAGTTTCGATTTGTAAGTTGCATGTTATGACTATTTTACTACAGATGTGTAGAAAATTCCAGATTCTGTTTTATATAAATTCTGTATGGTAATTTATTTTTATACTGATATTGAAGACAATATTTTGATCCAATATTTTGCTGAGTACAACTAGACTTGATTAGAAATAACCCCTAATTTTTGTGGATTGAATTAATGACTTTTACAAACTATTCTATGCTTGCAAATAAATATTATACTTGCAGAATTTTCATACTGTTCAATAAAGAAACAAAATTTCGACTTGATTCTATTTTCTGTTTATAAAAAAATTTGTAAATATGAGGTGTAGCCTACTGTATCTATTTTATCACCCTTTTGATGGATCTGGATTTTGATTTATATTTTGTAATCTACTACCGTATTGGTACTACTGTGTCTATGATTTCATATTTACAAAACTACTGTATCTTGCTGCTTTCTGATTTTACTTGACTATTCTATCTATGTTCGAAAATTATGAAACTCTATTTTTCTGATACTAAACATACTAGGAAATACCCCAGATTTTTCTTGGATTTAATCAGTAAGTTTTCATGCCGGTTTCCTGTTTATGAATACAAACTTCTGATTTCTGGCTGAACACATTTTCTGAATACAATTCTGTTTTGAGGCTTGTTTTTGTGAAATACCATATGACTTATATATATTTGCTGGATTCGGCAGAGAGTCTATTTTTCGGATTTGCTGACGGATCCAGATTTGCATGTTTGTGGCAACAGGAATGCCAGATTTGGTGCAGTACTGCCTTGCTGTTCTGAACTAAAATTTTTGTTGTTCTATCCTTTTATGTGTTGTCTATCACCTGTACATGTTTATCTTTCAACCTGAACCTGTTACTTATTTATGCCATATTATTCTTGCTCTATTTTGTGCACGTATATGCCTGTTTGATAATAATAACAAGTAATCAAGTCGGGGTTAAGGGAAAGATCTTAGTAGTGGACAATATAGGTTGTCTACTCAGAAGGGGGCCCGTGTTTTCCATTTTTATATTTGATTCATGTTGATACATGAACCTGTTACACATTATATGTTTGATTCATGAATCTGTGGATTCGTGAACCTATTGTACTTTATGCTTTGATGCATGGACCTGTTGGTTCGTGTACCTATCACCTGTTGATTCATGAACCTGTTGATGCATGATTCGGTTGATTCGTGTACCTGTCTGATTCATGAACCTGTTCCTGCTACCTGCTGCCTGACGCCTGAGTACACGGCCCTATAGAAACCCACCACTAGGCCTAAACATAATTTGCATGTAAGTAGCAACTATGTGGTAAAAACCTGGGACGCATGAAGTGCTACCTAGATAGTAACAAATGCAAGACTTGACATGACATAATACATTTTACATGATTACCTATACATGCTTACCTGATACATGATTACCTGTACATGCTACTTGACACATGTTACATGTTTACCTACTTGCATGATACCTGTTAGCTGTTATATGTAATATACACCAATTAGCACACTACATTACTTGATTCTGTTTATGATTCATGCTAGTTTTCTATTTTGTTGCCATATCTATTCCATGCTTTGCTTGTTTCCGCTGTTACTCTATTTTTGTTTATCTTTCCTGTACTTGTGCTTGCACTACAAGCGGCCCGTAAATTGCATTGACGGGCATTTTGTTTCTCTTTTCTTTTTCCTACACTTTTGTTAAATTGCAGAGTATGGTGATCAGCTGCCCAATGGAGTAGGTGATTTGAGGGTCTAGTCCTGGAGTTCTTGCTACTATTATTATTATTTCATGTTGCTTATTTTGAATAAATGTATCTGTTACTTGGATTATTTTGTATTCGGCAGTATGACCCAGAATTATTGACTTGTTCAGATCTGATTTATTTGAGATTATTAAAATTTGTTTCAAGTAAATTCCTGTTGGTATATTGATTTATTTATGCAGGTGTGGTTGACTTCTCTTGCTTCCTACTTTGATATTCCTGTGAAATGTTGTAAAGATCCTGCAGCTTATAGATGATGAAAATTATTTGCTGGACTTAGTCGCGTATCCGTATTCCGTATCTCCTTTTGGGATGCGGGGCATGACAAAATGTTTTTAAATTTCCGTATTATTACTGTGTTGAGATGCATTTGAAGGTAAAGATTCTGGTTGTGTCATGGATATCCGGTAACGGGGATCCGGAGGGTTACAAGATGTTTCAAGATTAAAGAATTCTTATTATTGTAAATTGTATTATACTCATTTTAATTCGGTTGCGCTGTTGTATGAACAAGTTGTAATCAAGAAGTTTTAAATTCCTTGTAAATTTGTACGAATTTGAAGTAAAAGATCTTGTTTTGCAACGAATTACATGTGTTTGAAATTCGGGGCGTTACAGTTAGTATCAGAGCAAACTTCAATGAGTAGTACAAAATTACAAGGAAGACATATTAGGGTAGTCCAAAATTACAAGGACCAGTCTCAATTATTTCCGGGATTATGAATGATCGAGCAGTGTACTGCGGGATCATGAATAGTCGGACGGAAGGGAGGTAGATCTCCAATATTTTCAAGCTAGAGCGACACTTGCAGGATGTTTGCACGATGAGGGTTCTGTATAGTCGGGCGATGTACTCCGGGATTGGAACTAATACTCGTGAGGCATGTAAACCTTGTTTTTGTCACCATAGTAGGATTTCATAATGAGGGATTGAAACCTATAATGAGGAGTACGTTAAGGGTTTGCCCTCGGACATATGTAGTATGGGATGCATAGAATCCGAACAAGTGTACATTAGAGTTGCATCGTAAGCATGAGTGTCTGCATCAGTCAATAGGTTCATATCATACACTGACCTAATTAGGATAGTCACCTTTTATTTTTGCATTAAAGTTTTTGATTATTAAATTGAGGAATTGTTGTAATATAGCATTGCGTCAGTTGCATTCAACTAACCTGCACGCCATTCTCAAGTTGTAGGACACGGATTAGCAAGCAGCACGGGCATGTGTCTGAAATCGATGGATGTTGCAAGATTGAAGATGTTTGATGTTTTAAATTGTATTTTTTTTAATGTAAATTCCCAGTGCGTATTGTAAAGAATAATATTGTAATGAAAAAGTTTTAAATTCCTTATATATTTGTACGAAATTGAAGTAAAGATAATGTTTGTTCTACGACTTACCTGTGTTTGAAATTCAGGGCGTTACAGGAATCCCTCACCCCTCCTCTCAATCGGTAGCGATCAAATCGTCGAAGGCAACTTTTGAGGTAACTGTTCTTTCTGCTAAGAACATGTTTTCGTTCGTTGTTTCTTTGAAATATTTCTAAGTGTTAGGCTTTCGGTAGGTGGTTTTTCACATGGTGGAGTTGAAGAAGAAGGATAACCGCCTATCGAGGGTGGAGAAGCAGTATTATGACCCCAAGGCGTAGTACGATGAGGTCCTGACGAGGGAGAAGGCGGTGATCGTCGAGCTTACTGGCTGATGTTGATAGAGTCGTGCTAAGGTAAGAGAAAGATAGATGGGTGGCTCGCGAGAAGGAGCTGGAGGCCGACCGAACGAAGGCCATCGACATGCCCCATATGGGCGAGGAGAGGCCTACCAGAAGGCTCTCTCACGTCCATTACTTCCATCTGGACATTGACCTCGGGGACTTCTCCTTTGACGTAGAGATCGAAGGCTTCCCTGCCACACCCAAGGAGATTCCTTCGGAAGGCGAGGGGGACTGAGAGGCCGATGCTAACGCCTCTGTCCCTTTTGTCGATGACGCTGCCACTGATGTTGTCGCCTCTTAAGTAGTAGTCTATTTTCTAATTCTTCCTTCTATTGTATTTGCCCACTGCGGACTAGACACCACCTCCTTGTACTGTTCGCTTTAATTTGAATGAGAAGAGTTTTGGTTGATTGGCTCATATCTTCTAAAAGATGAGACTTTTTGTTTGCTCATATTTTCACTTCTTTCTCCAACCCATAAGACTGGAATTGTTTTATTGATCTAGATTGTGAGATTCGAGACTTAGGAAGCCAAGATCCAGTCTCTTCGCAACAAGTTGCGATAGGCAAAAAGTATCATTTCTCGGCTTTGGAAAGAGGCTAGAGATCAGAAGGGCGCATTCTCTTTTCACATCCGGAGATCGCAATGCAACGCATAGGTACTCTCACGCCTGAAGGAGGCGATGCCTGATGTGAGTTTGGTTCTAATTGAGGCCAAGGGGATGGTCCTGGTAGATCGAAAGGAGAGCGACCCTCAGAGTCTACCCTTAGGCGAACGCTCATGGAGAGAGACTAGGAAATATACTGCTTAAGGATGAAGTTCGGGGAATCAGATTTGTCGAGCACTTTCGTGAGCTTGTTTACGAGGCAGGCTCCTTATTCGGGGACATGCTCCGAGCTGATGGCCCGTGGCGATGCCAACGCAGGGTTAGCCGGGTCATCTAGCGTGGCTAGCATTCGAAAGGGCCTCCATCTGTCGATGGTGGTGACTCATTCTACTGGCATGGATGTCAGTGAGGGTGTCTCCTAGGGTGGGCCCTCCATGCCTTGTATTTTTGCTTGTTATGTACTTTGTAACTCTGATGTGTAACTCTTACCTTATTGCAATAAAATTTTCCATTTGTTCGAACTGTGAGAGTTTTGTTTAGTTGAGGTTCAGATGAAAATCTGACGGCCGAAACGGGGATGGAATCTAGGCTTCCATTGGTGCTATATATTCCACATTTTATGGTTGTCTCGGATGACAACCCGAGAGCCGAAGTAGAGGAAAATCCGAACCCCATGACTTGTTGTCGGTGGGTGGCTTACATCGTGTTGGGAGTGCTTTGAATTGAAATTCGAGAGCTAAAATAGAGGAAAATTTGAATCCAAGCCCCTCAGATGATGATCCAATTGACGGAGCCGAGGAGAATTTGAATCGTTTAGAAGTTGGGGTTTTGTGCCTTACATGTGCGGGTCATGTGCAGTCTCTTGGGCTTCCTACACTTGGAGAATTGTGATTCGGCCACGTGTCATTTATGATAAATGAGGAGTCTCCTTACTCTTATGTATATCTTCATCCCCACTTTCATTCCCCCACTTTGCTCTCCACACGAAAAACTTGGAACTTATCTCTTCGATGCATTCTCTCCCTTCTCGACAGTTCCTACAGTAAGTGAACAGAACTCTTTTATGTATGACTAGGGTTAGGTTGGGTGAGTCTGCATCCTCCTCCGGTAGGAACACGGGTCAGTGCTCATGAGGTTCAGTCAATAATAGGGAAAGGGAGCCCCTAGTACTGGCAATGGGTCAGAAGCACCAAACGAGACCGTCATTGGGCCATCCTTGTTCATGCGGTTCAGTCGTGAGAGTACGCCTCGATGATTTAGAGAATCAAGCATTCGGCTCCACGACCGTGGATAGTGCCAGACGACATGGCCAGCTCCTTGGTGAGAGCTTAACTTCCTAAAATCTGAAGCATGTATTCGATCCCTTGGAGATACTAGCTTATGCCTCCTAGCCCAGGCCTCTGTTTGACAGACCGTCTCGCAGGTTAGTACTGCAGGTTCCTCATGCATGCCTTTGTCTCTGGGTGTCGACTTTCGTTGCATCAGTTTAATAGGGAGGTGCTGAATTGGCTGATGTCAATCCAATGCAGCTCGGTCCAAATTCCTTGAAGTAAGTGGTCGGCCTCATCCTTTTGTGTGAGAGGACAAGAGTCCCTTTCAAGATAAAGCACTACATCTTCTGCTTAGGCTTGCGCAAAGTCCACAAAAATGGTGGTTGATGTTTCCAATCTCCAGGACCGAGCGGAAGCCGATCATTGGTTATCTGCATTCCATTAAGGGATGGAAGTTGAAGTTCTTGGTCATTCGAAGACCAGAGCCATGGGACATTCCAACCGACTAGGTATATGAGGTGCCCGAGCATCATGCCCTGAAGGAGGGGGATTACTCAATGGAAAATGTGGAGGAACTTTACCTTATTTTAGCCGAGGGTAGTGTCTAGTGGTTGTCAGTGTCGGAGAAGTGGTAGGTGATGTGCGGACTTAGCCTAGCTGACCCTAGTATGTCTCTTTCTCTTTGCCATTTTGTTGTTATCCATCTCTAACCCTCCTTATATATTTTTTTATCACCAGGAATGTTGACCAAAGAGATCTTGCATCAACACCGGGCAGCTTTGAAGGCGAAGAAGCATCCCTCCCATCTCTCGGCATCTGAGGGGCCTTTCGCCAAGAAGGGGAAACCTTCGGACATGGCGAAGGCGCCAGAGACATTGGCGAAGCAGGCGGCGCTGAAGCCTCCAACTACATCATTGATAATGACTGCTGCCTTCGTGAAGTCTCCCTCAATAGTGAAGGCATGGGTGCCTACATGGTCTGTCATGGAGACGAATTCATTGGTGGAGCGCCTTAATGTGTTGCAGGTTGCTGAACACCTCGCTAATCCTCGTAACAGGGTGGCTCAGAATAAGGATTCGGACAAGAAGATTTACTGCAGGTGGGCATAGGCTGTCATTCTGGTAAGTACATTATGTGTTTTCCAACCCTCCATAGTATCATTTATTTCAACTGAGCTTCGTTTTTCTTTCATGTAGGCGACTGTCAATCGGGCCGAGTTGAAGAGGAGGTGTGATGCACTTCTCCAACGAGCCCACCCGGCCGAAGCATGCCAGAAGGGGATCATAGGGAGGAACGACAATCTTCGACAAAGGATGAAGGAGCTAAAGGTTGAGCTCGCGACGGAGTAGCAGACTCAAGAGTAGCTATCGAAGGAGAAGGTGGGGTTGGCGAAGGAGAAGCTAGCAAGGGAGGCGAGGGAGAATGAGCTGATGGCTGATCGGGAAGCTAACATCGATTGCGTCATCCTTGCCCAGATCGAGGGTTACAATTGCACCCTTGAGCACATTGGGGTTAAGCAATAGTGGCTCGACCTCGAAGGCTTTTCTTTCGAGTGTAACTCCACGACTAGCCCTGGACTCCTAGAAGAAAGCTCTTGGCAGATGAGCATGTTCCGTCTCCCGGTCCTGAGAACTTAGCTGCTCGCTTTGAGGCCACCTCTGCCGATGCAATGAACATAGAAGTGCCTCCCTCTCCTAAGCAGTAAACTTAGGAAATTTTATTTCTTAGTTTTTCTATATGTTTCTGCCAAATCGCAGACTGACCACTACTCCTATGTAATTGGATATCAGAATGAATGAAATCTTTTGCCAGCAAAGTTTTTGTGTAAAAATTTTGGTGAAGCCTTCCCCCTATTAGCGTTCTTAGGATGTTCTAATTGTCGGATCTCTTCGATGATCCCGATTCCGAGTTGCTGAGTGGATCTGTCCTCGTTTCGGGTGTCGAATGACACCCGAAGTGATGAGGTTGGAGGAGAATCTAAATCTTTTTTGAGAGTGGCATTTTGTGCCACTTTTGAGAGCTACTCGAATAAAAATATGAGGACCGAGGTTGAGGAGAATCTGAATCCCATCCTAAATACTAGTTTGTGCCACCAATGAGAGCGTCTCAAATGACAATCCAATGACTGAGGTTGAAGAGAATTTGATTCCCATCCCAAGTGTCATTTTGTGCCACTTTTGACGGCGCCTCAAATGGCAATTTGAGGGTCAAAGTTGGGGAGAAAACAAATCCCTTCCTTAGTGTAGTTTTGTGCCATTTTTTAGAGTGCATTGAATGACAATCCGATGGCCGAGGTTGAAGGGAATCTGAATCTCCTTGCAAACGATTTTTGCTGATGGCCACAGGACACAAATTCTTTTCCAAAAAACCATTCTAAAATTTCTTTTAAAAACATCATTGTCATCATAAAGAAGTTTTATTAACTATCGGAAAAAACAAACGTGAGTGGCTGCCTTTCGGCGAGCGTTTATTACATAGATTGGCCTTGGTGGCTGTACTACAATTTTCTCTAAGCTTTTTTGGTGGGCATTAAGAATCCTCTTTAAACTTCATTAGATGTTCCGCATTGCAGGTCCTCTTAATCTCCTGCCCCCCAGGTCTTCAAGTCAGTAGGTCCCGAGGCGTACTACTTTGGAGATCTTATAAGGGCCCTCCCACTTTGGAGTGAGCTTCCCCTTTTTACTAGGTTTAGATATTTGGTATATCCTGAGGACTAGGTCTCCTTCCTTAACGTTTGTGGGTCGGACATTCTTATTGTGGAATCGCTTTATCCTCTACTGATAGATATTCCTTCTTACGATCAAATTTTCCTGAACTTCCTCAAGTAGATTCTGGTTGCTCTGGGGCCCTCCCAAGTTCAGATTCTCATTGATGGCCATCAATCGGGGTTAAGGTATAACGACCTCCATGGGGATTACCACTTTGGGTCCGAATGTAAGATTGAACGAGGATTCTCCCATCGATATTCTCTTGGTTGTTATGTACGACTAGAGCACGATTGGAAGCTCATTAACTCACAATCCTTTAAGAGATTCGTCTAGTATTTTCTTGAGGCTATCTAGCATCTGGCGGTTGGCATTATCTGCTAGACCATTTGACTGAGGATGTAAGATGGAGGAGAATCTTTGCTGAATCTCCAAGTTTGTACAGAACTGGCAGAATTCTTTGCCAACGAACTTAGTCTTATTGTCAGTTTTCGAGGGATTCTGAATCAATAAATGAAGTTCTTCCAAAAGAACTGCTGAATTTGGTGTTCTATAATTGTGGCTAATGGTTCTTCCTCCATCCATTTAGTGAAGTAGTTGATGGCCATGATGAGGAAGTTTCACTATCCTGTTGCCTTGGGAAAAGCACCGACTAGATCCATTCCCCACATAGCAAAGGGAACCAGGCTCGACATTGATTGAGGATCTTTTTGGGGAGGGTCCTAGCTCCCATCTGGTAGCTGCCAGCTATCTCATGCATCTCCTTGAGGGCGTAGTGAAATTCTGCAAGAGATTGGCACCTATGATAGGGACGTCTGTCAATCATAGTGTATGACCATTTAAACAATACCCCTTCCATGATGGTGTACCTTTCTGCTCTCACTCAGACCTTCCTGGCCTCGGCAAGTTTTTCCGGAAGGATCCCATTTTGAAGAAAGTCAAATATGAGATCCATCCAATATCCCGACTGCGTTATAGAGCTGATGCAGAATGCTTCCGCATTGTCCCTGTCAATAGTCGGGTCAATCAAGACTTCCAAAAATGCAGTGTAGATCGAGCTTAACTGATTTCTTCGTAGTAGGTGCAATTGACAGAGGCCTCTTTGAAGTTTGTTAGGAGCCCCTTAACATGCGTTAGGTATTTGATCATACTGGTGTCTCGGGCTTCATATTCTCCTGAAATCTAGTTTACTACCAACTGCCAATCGCTGAAAACTCTCACCCTTTCTGCCCCAGCATTTCTAGCCAAGAGCATCCCGGTAATCAATGTTTCATACGCAACCTCATTATTAGAGGCTCAGAAGTTTAAGCGCAATGAGTATTGGAAGATGAATTCATCCGGACCTTGCAATATCTCTCCTGTCCCACTCTCTTCTTCACAAGATGACCCATCAACATAAAGGCTCCAAATGGGTTAATCCACCTGTAGTTTTGGGGTACAAAAAATGGCACATTCTGTGATGAATTCGGACAATGCCTGGACCTTAATGGCTGTTCTCAGCTTGTAGTCGATGTCATACTGACTTAATTCAATCAACCACTTGGTCAGCCATCCATAATTCTCCGGCTTTGTGGAGGACCTACTTCAGGGGCTTGTCGGTGAACACTTGGATGGAGTGAGCTAGGAAATAAGGGCAGAGCTTTTGGGCTAATGTAATTAGTGTGTATGCCATTTTCTCTATTCCGATGTATTGAAGCTCGACATTATGGTGCACTCTGCTTACATAGTAAATGGGTTTCTGAATCTGGTCTTCTTCTTGAATGTGGACGACGCTGAGGGCTAGCTCGAATGTTGCCTGGTAGAGGTAGAGGTAATGGGTCTCGCCTGGTTCCAGTTTGCAGAGAAGTGGGGGTTGACTAGGTACACCTTTAGCTTGGCAAAGGAGTGTAGCTGGAGCCCCCCCCCCCCCCCCCCCCCACTCAAAGTTGTTAGCCCCTCGGATGAGTTTGAAGAAAGGGAGACACTTATCTCTGGACATGGAGAGGAACTGCCCAATCGCAGCTAGGCGTCCTGCGAGCCTCTAAACCTCTTTGACATTTGTTGGGGGTGCCATGTCGAGGATGGCCTGTATTTTCTTTGGATTAGCTTTTATCCCTCTGCCGGAAGCCTGGGAATTTGCCCAAAGATATGCTGAAGGTGCACTTTGATGGATTCAGCCTAATATTTTTCCTTTTCAGGATGCTGAATGCTTCCTCCAAGTATTTAATGTGGTCATATTTGTCGTGGATCTTGACAAGGATGCCATCGACATAGACCTTCATATTGCAGCATATTTGGTCCTTGAAGACCTTATTTACCAGCCTCTGGTAAGTAGCTCCTGCGTTCTTAAGGCCAAACGATATGACCATGTGGCACTAAAGGCCTTGATCAATGAAGAATGAGGTCTTTGAAATGTCGGGGGGAACATCCAGATTTGGTTATATCTGGAGAAGACATCCATGAAACTGAGAAGCTCATCTCTGATCGTTCTATCTATGAGCGCGTCAATGTTTAGAAGCGGAAAGGGATCCATTGGGTATGCCTTGTTGAGGTCTGTGAAGTCTATGCAGATCCTCCACTTGCAACTTGCTTTCTTTAGCATGACAACATTTACAAACCAGTCCGGGTAGTTAACTTCCTGGATGAAATGGGCGGCACGAAATTTATCGACCTCCTCCTTCACAGCCTGCTACCAATTAGGCACAAAGTTTCTACGCTTCTGCTACACCGGTCTCAATGTAAGGCCTCCTCGTCCCGGATATACTTCTCGCTTCGGAGGAGGAGATCGAAAAAATCTGAGGGATACTTCTTAACCAGAGAGGTCTTCAGGAAGTCATGTAGGACATTGTGTTTAAAGACAGATACTGCAACCCCGACATCAAGGGATGGGATGGATATGGCCTCCCGTGCAAACCTCTGGACGAAGTCTCAGAGCGAATCTCTGTCATTTTGCTTCAAAACTAGCAGGAAAGCACCCGTTTTTTTAGCCTTGTGCCTAGTCACGAAGTGGGTAAGGAAATCCTCCTCGAGCTGGCCAAAGGAGTGGATGGAGCCGGGGGCGAGTCGGGAATACCACATCCTTGTGGAACCTCGCAATGTGGCAGGGAATGTCCTGCAGAAGAGTGCGTCGGAGACATTGTGAATCATCATGAGAATTTTGAAACTTTCGATGTGATCAGCTGGATCCAATTTGTTGTTATCAGTCTCGAATGCTGGATGCTTAAAGCCTCTCAGGATGGGGGCTTCAAGGATGTAAAAGGAGGGGGGAGGAACCAGGAGAAACCCTTACTTCGATTGCCTCCTGTCCTCGCCTATCCGGGCAAGGCCATCCTCCACGGAGACATTTTAGGACCGCTTCTTCGCATCCCTCGGATCAGGTGGACCCGTAGGACTCCTCATTGTCGATCGGAGAGAGGTGTGGGTTGTCCGAGCGGTAGTCGTTCCTTTGACCCTCTCGAAGGGATCACATGACCACATTCTGTAAATCCTGGAACTCGGCTTGGTTATGTGCCCCTTTTTTTCCCGGTCGCCCTTCGGGGCTCGCCGATCCACCAGAGAGTGGCTCCACTCTACTTCCCGCTCATGGGGGGAGTGACTGTCGCGGCTCCGTTGATGATCCGAACGGGCGCACCCATTTCAGGAGTGGTTGAGTTTGATGCGATGATGAAGGTCGTCCTCTTGCTACTGGTTATTAACAAGATCTCGCAGTTTCAATCCTGCTAGGCGCTCGGCCCACTGTCCAGCCGATCAAAAGATTCTAGGGATGGGGCCCTGCCAACATTCAAAATGTGGTCGTCACGTCCCTTTAGTGTCCACCCTACTGAGAGACGGATGCACCGAAGGAGGAGGCTGGGTGTTCGCCTGGCAATATAGGGTCGTCACCTTCTTTGCTTTCGGAGCCAAAGGATGCATGAGATCGTGGCACTTTAACCAGATGGCTGGATCTGTGTTAGTTCTCACAGACGCCGCCAATCTGATGCTATTTTTCCAGTATGGGAGTAACAGATAATGAGTTCTTGTATTGAAGTGGAAAGTTTACATCACAACCGTTGATCTAGTACTGATGTAAGGCTAGTATTTGATTAGATCTGTGGATTTGGTAGTGGTTGCACAGATTTTTGGTCACTAGAAACTTGCAAAGATAACCTGAAACACAGGGATGGATCCCGACGGCAGTAAGCAAAAGTGAAAAATTGGATTTAGTGGGCAAAATATTAATTACCTGTAACTGAGTAGAGGTTTCTGTATTTATAGGAATATGGAGCAACAGTTAGGGAAGGATTTCTTAACTGATTTGAATCAATCCTTTTGATTCAGGATCTGAACCGTTAATTATCTCTCTGATTATTAGGGGATTTAATTACCAGCCAAAAATGGTTGGTCCATCCCCCTACTTGGGCTGCAGTTGGTGTGGTAGGCCTATGGTCGGCCCATATTCGTGTTGTGAGTTTTTAGTTGTTGTAGAAAGGGTTGCTTCGCCCAGTAAGATCTTCAAGATTTGTGTGGGGATCGTACGGTCCTGATTAGCCATTATTTTTATCCAAATCATAAGCAGATAGCCTCACATCAATACCAGATCGACGGTTCTGATCTAAAATTTCCACTTTAATACAAAAACTCATTATCTGTTGCTCCCACACCGAAAAAGCAACACCATTGTCTATTAAACCTATTTACTCAAAAGAGCTGACTAAATTTAGTATTTGAAGTTTAAATGACATGTTTATTGTAGAGTTTCTCTTGTTTATGTCCTTGGTCGGCTTGTGTGGAGTTCATTGGACTAGGTGAAAAAGTTATAGGAAAGAGTAAACTCTTAATCTCATGAATTATATGTTCTTGACATTGCAAAATAGGAACTATCATGTTCTTGTCATATGAACTTTCTACAAACATTACGTATCATTTAAAATTAAAATCAAAACCTTGCTGAATTTTGTTACTACTTTTTTGCTAATATGGCCTTCACACAATAGCAAGTGAAAGGGATATCTGTATTTATTACTCTCAGTAAAGGCAAAATTTTTAATAGAGTAATGCATTACCCACTACCAATCTCACGATCATTTTTTTCACTACTTTAAGTGACACACTTTTATTGAAGAGTTCCCCAATATAGAATAATGTTTTTTGACTGTAATTATGGCTAATTATGACTAAACAAACAAGTATATTTGTATAAGTAAACAACTAGAAAAACCTTTTTTTAAGTCTACTTGATAAGTTGTTTTATATTGATTGGTTGCGGAGTGTAATGTGTATCCGGCATCCCCCTCACAAACAACTCTCGAATAGTGATGACTCCTACTATTGTGTTTGTGGATCCAATACACTAAGAAGGCGAAGAATGGGTTGAAGAAGAAGATCAAAGAAGCGCAAGACCAACTGCAACCTGAAGTTTTAGTCAGCCAAACTGGACAGTCGATTGTCAGGAGGACAGTCGACCGTCCAAGTCCTCTTAAAGGAATTTGAGACTTAATGGTCAAACATCAGGAGGACAGTCGATCGCTCAATGTTCTGGAATGCTCGGGGGTCAAAGCAGTCGACCGCCCTCTCTAATGGTCGACCATCGTGCTGATATATCTGGTGGCTACGATTATTTCACCATTCCAATGTCATTTTCGTCATGCATAAACTTATGTAATCTATATAGATTGTATGGTGTACGATTTTAGGGTTATAAGAAACATTGTTCTATGAGAATTGAGATAAACCCTACACCAAGAGGTGAGTTCTTGAGAGATTGTAAACCCATTTCATCATATTTATAGTGGAAATTGCAGGAGTGTCTCTGCGAAAAAAAGTAGTCATTGCATTGGGTAAACCACGAAAATCTCTCGTGTGTTCTTGTGTGTTGGCTTTTGATTGCTTTTGTTCTCTTGCTTTTGAATATATGGTTTTGCATGTTGTTGATGAATTATTCTGCAATTAAAACTCAACAAAATGATATCAGAGCACCAGGTTGGTAGCATTGACTGAGATCGGAGACAAGAGTAGAGTCAATGAGTTCGATGGAACCAATTTCATAATGTGAAAGATTTAGATGATAGCATATCTCCAACAGAATGATTTAGATGATCAATATTTGGGGTGAAGCCAGAAGGGGCAGAGGTAGATCGGTTGCGTTGGCAGCTTAGAACCGATTGGATCAGAAGGCGCTTGGTCAGATTCAGTTGTCGCTAAGTGGAAAGTCGCTATTCCATTTTGAGAAGGCAAAGACCGCAAATGAGGTAATGGAGATCCTAAAAGACATGTTTTAGAAACCAAATACAGCCAACTAGATTTTTCACCTGAAGAAGTTAGTCAACATGTAGTTGTTGGAAAGGGGTTCAGTGCCGGAGCACATCAATAATTTTTGTATCATTTACAATCAGATGGAATCGTCAGGGTTGAAGTTTGAGGAAAGGGCACAATCATTGCGATTACTATCCAATCTTCCTGATAGTTACGACACAATAGAACAAATTATTACAAGCACTACAACTGATGTGACCACTCTAAAGGATGTTATAAGCAGCATCATGAATGAGGATGTGAGAAGGAAGAGACATGGAGAGTCTTTGTTGTCATATCCTAACAACATCGTGTTGTCATTTAATAACCATGGCAGAAGCAACAACAATGGAAAGTCGCAAAGTAGGACTCACAGGTCCAAGTCAAGAGCAGGACATCCAAAGGTGAGTGTTGGCACTGTAAGAAGCTGAGACACAAAAGAGACCAATGTGAAGAGTATAAGAAAGTGCAAGCAAGTTCATAGGGAGCCAATGTGGTAAGTATTGAACCCATTTTAGATGAATTGTGTTTATTTGATGGATTCGATATTATGCAAGATGACTGGTGTATAGACTCGGATGCTTCTAATCATTTGTAACCCCTGTTTCTGATTTTTTGGATTTCTTTTGTAATTCTTTTCTTTTCTTGTTCCTGTAATATGTTTATTTTTAATAATGAATTTTGATATTCATCTTCAACCTAATTGTATTCTTTCAATCAAATTTATTTTTCATTTGCTGAACCCTGAGATTCCTATGCACTCTATTTTATTTTCTTTGTGTCTTGGGTATTTTATTAACCACTAATTGATTTGACTTTTTGAGCCCAACCCAAATTTAAACCCAAGCTCATTCTTATTGGATCCTAACCCAAACCTATAAAACCGTTACCCTAAACCCACATCCTAATTTTCCTATATATACTAATTAACATTAACCCTAATTAACTAACCTAATTATCATCTAATTTTTCTCCCCCGCCGCTCATTCTTCTTCTTCCCCTGTTCGACTACGAAACCCAACCCCTTGCACCTCGACCTCGCTATTGATGCTGCCTCCGAAACTCGAGCACCTGTTACACCATCCCCGACCATCCACCACCTTCACCATCTCCATCGTCACCAGCATCCCGTCTCCCTTCCTCCACCGTCGCTCCTACTCCCTCACCCCATCATCCTCGTTATCCCTGACCATCCTTCATCGCCCCACCATTGCTACCCTTGACCGCCAGTCCCTGTCACCATCACTTGCAACTCGAACACAGCAGAACCCCGCATCCCTTGCATTTGCCAGCCATCCACTGCTCTTCCTTCCACTGCACCGTCGTTCCTTGTCAGCCCTAAGCACCCACAACCAAACGACCTCACCATCCAACGCCTGCACCCTGAGCCTCCACTGCGTCACAGTCGCACACCTCCGAACCCCCTCCTTTCTTCGCCGCTCGCTGTCTTCCTCTTGCTGTTACTGCTGTTGTTCTTGTAGCGTGTTGTTACTACTGTCTCTCTTGCCTTCGTCGCTGCCATCCGTCGCCGTCGAGACTCTCGTTCCTGTTATTCTTTCTTATTTGGAATCGTTGTCTAGAAGACAAGTTTCCCTTGAACTAGTTTATTACTCTTGTTCAAGAATTCATTTTGATCTTCGCAAGTAGTTCCTCATTCAATTATCATATTTTATTTGTTCGATACACTTCGAAGAGACTATCAGGGACTCATCGGTGAAACCAAGTAGTGGTTTTCTTTTCATGTCATACCTTGATTCAAACTCAAGCCTTGTTATACATCTTCATATGCATACACTACATGAAATACATAGATTAGAAACATGTATATAGAGAATGATGATTTGAATGCATTTAGATTGGATGTGCTATGTTAATAATAATTTGTCTTGTTAATAGTAGAATTCCACCCTAATATGGAGTATAATTTTTTGTTCATTATTTTCCATGAAGTTATATTCATTTATGTGTCGTTTGTTGCTAATTAATAATTAATCTACTTACTGGCCTGTTGTTTACCCCATATTGTTTTGAGTTTTGACCCAGTTGCTGTTATAATTTAGTAGAACTTTGTCAACAACATTTGTAGCCCTCTGAATCTATTTTCCAGAACTTTTTACAGATCTAAATTCTGATTTTTAAACTGAAAAATATCATATTCTTAACACTGCTAGGTTTTTAATTTCCAGATTACTGTCTAAAGGTACACCGACATGATTTTCTATTAAAATAAAATGTTAACAGTAGAATTAGAACTTGAAATTAACTATATTGTTACTAGACATGACTAGGAGTCACCTTGTTATATTTGTAAGATTATTTGATGATTTTCCAGACCTGGTATAAATAGGAAAACATGACCATAGGTTGCTGCCAGAGCACTAGTTTAGTAAAGGACCAGATTATTGACATAACTGCAGATAATATTAATTAAAACTCATTAAATAAGAGTCGTAGCTCTGTGTGTCTGGAATCCAGATTATCCGACTGTTTTGCAATCCGTCCTAAAATTGCAAGATATTCATATTTTTGTACAGTGACTTATGAATTCCAGAAATGCAGTTTGAAAATACATTACCCAGTTTAACTAATTGAAATAGTAGATTAAACTAAGAATTAAAAACCTAGGATCATGTTGATACGGAACACTTTTAGGAACTAAGTTATGATTTTTATGAGATTTTAAAATGATTTTACACACAACTTTTGTATATAAGAATTTGACGCTAACATGCTGCCCGAACATGAAATCAGTAAAGAATGAGATTATTCACCTAGCCATTGTAGTTATAATATGTTGTGAATATGCATTGAAATCGGAAGGGAGTCTAGTGTCTGAAACCCTTGACGGAACCTGATTTTTTTTCCTGTAGCAACGGAAAAGTCAGTTTTTGTACAACAACATCTTGATGTCTAGAATGTGTGTTTTTGCGTTTTTAAGTATATTCATGTTTGATTTTGCATCTAGGGAATAGAATTAATTATACCATGTACTACATAGCCTTGACATCTCCTTTTGACCTCGACTTGATACTTTTATACCCATTGCATGTCCATATTTGAGTATAACAAAATATTAACAAGCTGGGGTAATAAGGGTCGAATTGGTAGTAAATAATCGGAGACTATACTCGGGGAAGGGTCTCTTATCGTTCGATTGATTATTTTTATTGATTGTGGATTATTGATTGTAGATTAGCGATTGTTAATAATTGATTATTGTGCTGAGTACACGATCTGTAGAGTTCACCACTATAGTCTAAACGATTACTTTTTGCATGCACCAAACCTGTGGTATGAGACACACTATTACGTGCATTAGATAGGATAATTAAAAGATTAATAAACTAGGATTGACACTTGCATTCCTGATCATGATTATTGTTATTGACCTTGAGTCATTGATTACAGTCATTGTTTATTGCATCATAAAATTCTAGATCTTTGATTTTAGTATCAACCATGTTATTGTTATTTGATTTTATTCTAGTTCATTATTTCTTGATAAACCACATTATCCTTGCTTCTTTGCTTCTACTACTTGTTGTCTGTAACTTGCTCTAATGGAAAAAAAATTTCCCACCTCTAGTTGATGAGTTTGCATGTACAGGAGGAAATTTGACTAAAGGACTTGGTGAGCAAACTTTCTGAAGAATGGAGCTGAATCATTAGACTGCTAAAGTTATTTCATGTTATTTGTTTATTTTTCTGCACTCTTATTTTTTATCGTACTTTGTATTCCAGGCTTATATGACCCAAAGTTTACTTTTCTCGCAGATGTTGGATATTATTTTATGAATTTATTTCATGGATATTTTGGAGTTTATTCATTGTTTATGTGGTTATTTATTCTTGCGTAGTTGTGATCTTTTGCATATCAATGAGTAATCTGTTATAGCTATGGATGATATTCATATCATTCACTGGGCCTTTGTTACGTGCTCGTATTCCCGTATTTTGGGATGCAGGACGTGACATCATTGTATATCCATGAGCGGTGCTTTTGAGAATTACAGGACAAGTGATTTTGCTGCAGTCACATTTTGCAATGAGCAATATATCCAGTTGTAGGTAAAGGCACAATGAGAGTGAAGCCTCGCAACGGCGAACAATTTGTCTTGAATGACATAAGATATATTCCAGGCTTGAGGAACAATTTAATCTCAACTAGTAAATTAGACAAAGAAGGATTCACAACAACCTTTCGACATGGAGAATGAAAGGTCACTATAGGAGCTAGGTTGGTGGTAAAAGGAAAGCGTGGTGACACGTTGTACTTACTCAGAGGAGGTGATTCAGATGATATAATTGTTGTTGCATCGATGGATAGTTCTCCTTCAATTCTATGGCATGTCAGGTTGAGGCACGTTGGTGAAAAGGGTGTCGATGAGATTTGTTTCAGGGATCTTTTTCTTGGGCTTAAGAAGGTTGAGATAGATTTCTGTGAAAACTATGTGATGGACAAACAGAAGGCAGTTAGCTTTCAGTTGAATGGGAGTGAGAAGAAGCTTTGAAGCTAAGAGTTGGTACATACAGATGTGTGAGGTCCAGCTCAGGAATTCTCTTATGGTGGTAAGAGATACTTCGTCACATTCATCGATGACGCTACAAGGAAAGTTTGGGTTAATACATTTCGTGAGAAATCAGAGGTGTTTGAGGCATTCAAAGCTAAGAAGGCTAGTGTAGAAAATGAGACGAGTTGCAAGATGAAAGCATTAAAATCAGACAATGGTGGTGAATACACAAAAGATTGTTGACTATATGGCAAAGGAAGGTATTCAAGGAATCAGGACAGTTCCTAGGACTTCGTAGAAGAATGGATTAGCAGAAAGAATGAATTGCACGATACTCGAAAGGCCGAGATGTATAAGACTTCATGTGTGTCTTTCGGTTAATCTTTGGGCAGATACAGTGGATACAGCAGTGTACTTGATTAACCGTTGGCCATCTAGTGCCCTTGTTGGTGCCATTTCGTGAGAACTATGGTTAGGTAACATGTCAACTAATTGCATTTAAAATTTTATGCTCGTATGGCATATGCACTACTCGACAGGGAAGAAAGAAAGAAAATGGATTCAAAATACAGAAAGTGTATATTCATTGGCTACAGTGGCGATGATTTTGGCTACAGACTTTGGGATTTTGTGGACCAAAAGGTCATTCACAGCGGGAATATAGTGTTCAATGAAGAGGTCATGTACAAGAATCGACACACAGGTCAAATCAATACAATAACTTAATAATCATATTCAGGTCCAGACACAGATTCATATTCAGATTCTGAAGGAATCCCTAGTGGTGGGGGCCCTACAGTGCAGCAATAAGTACATGTATTGTAGGCAGCTCAGGAGGCTCATGTGAGCCTGTTGGGAATGAGCATGACATCCAAATGAACAGGTATAACTTGTAATGCCCCGAATTCTAAAATACAGAAATTCGTGGCACAACAGGATCTTTACTTCACTTCGTACAATTTTATAAGGAATTTGAAAACTTTTATTACATCAAGTTCTTTTACAACAACCAGCGGAAATTAAATGAAGTACAACATGATATAAATGTACAATTTAAACATCAGCAACTTAAAATGGAAAGTAATCTTTATCATCAATCATCTTTATATCTCCTTGCAAATCCAATGCCTGCATTTGAAACTGTGGGCACGTTAGTAGCTTACAACTGACGCAATATTATAAACAACGATCCTTACTATGCTATACTATAACGATTTACTTACTTTAGCAACCACACACTTGAATGCATTACAAAGTGTAAGAGTGACTATCCTAAATATGTCAGTGTATGTTATGCCTTAAATGCCTAATGCAGACGTTTACACTATGATGCACTAATGCATGCTTTGTCGGATCTATTCATCCCATACTACATAGGTCCGAGGGCAAGCCTTAAAGTACTCCACATTATAGGGTTTATATCCCACGTTATGCAACCTAACCCAATGAATATACTCCAACGCGTAGTCATCGAAGAGTCACACCCCCACGATATTAGACATTATCGACCTACCCCTAGCCCACCTCAGTGGATTTACCAAGCGTATCCTCAGCCACAAACCCTAGCAAGTGGATCTCTCGCAACTATGAACCAGGCCTACCCCTAGCCCACCTTAGTGGATTTATCGGGCGTATCTTGTCCATTTCGAACATTCCTAGGGACTGCAGTCTCTTTATCGGCCTTTCCGATGATTGATGGATGTACCCCTAGTCCATATACATGGATTTACCGGTCGTACTCCTCGATCTCGGACCCCTAGGAGCTGCACATCCTTTACCAGTCATGTTCATCATTGTTTCTATCATATCTTCTACTAGTGCCTTTCACTAGTTTGAATTAACATCATCACAACCTAGATGCTGATTTACCCTCCTACCGGTCTTCACAATACCGAGACCCGATATTGGTCACTTCTCAAATTATTTTATCATTTCATCAATTGTCGGTACATGCGGCTCATTTAGCATCTAGATTACAACAATCCTCTCACTTATAGAGATCAATTAAGTCATGACTAACTTCAACATAAATCTCTCGTTCTTTATTCAAGTATCAATTACTTAATTCATTTGCTTCACAATTTTTTACCTTGCAATAATTGAATAACATTTAGAAAACAATGTCTTTAGTCAACTTCTTGAATACCAACACTTAGTTAATTCACTGAGATTATTTACTTCGACTATTTCTTACATTCTTTGATTAAATGAAGCTCCTCATATTATCCAAGTATAGTTTGAATACAAATTTTCTAATATCAAGTTCCATAAATTAATAACACAACTCACTAGAAAAACACTAGTTCTTATTTTAATTCGATTATTCAATCGCCTAAGTTACACAAGTCGTATTCGATATTTTTCACAAGGTATTCAATTTGTACAACCTTCCTATTTAATTCACTTATATTTCTCATTTTTGGATTGTTCCATAACCCATTAGCATGAATATAAATTTTTAGGCTTCCATTACATACCCAAAACAGTGGAAAAATATTTGTAATTGTCTAAATAATATCTAGAAATTATATTGTAATTTTCCCCAAATTTTAAAAGTCAAAAAGCACTAAAAAATATCAAAAAAACGAAAAATGCACTTTCTGTGCTTATGCAGTTTCGAACCCAGGACCCCCAAGGCAGCGGCGCAACGTGCACGCACTAGCCACACGGGACAAGCGTCCAAGCTGATAGTATATAGGTTTAATTATTTTTAACCCCAGTCTTTGTTCATCTTTCTATTTAAATTTCTTCTTATACTCTACAATTTTATTTGTTTTCCCAATTTAGTAGTTTACAAATTGTGTCTACAATCTCCAGAAATGTTTATCTATTAATTTTAACCATAATAAAATTTATTTTTATACATACATATTATAAAATGGTGATTTTTAGAAACAACATAACCATACATTTTTATTTATTAATAAGACTACTTCTTTCAACCCCAGTTCAAGATTTCATATCCTTCTTCTCTCTATCAATTTCATGAGAATATTTCATTTCACATTAATCTACAACTCTCCCTATTGTTTACCCAACTATATAATTTAACAATTTGTGCATAAAAGATCAATTTCAATTCATGCAACCCAAACATGGCACACTAACATGTATCCAACAACACTTCCATAACTCTATTTGCATTTTCAAGTTAATAACATGACAAAATACAAATTATCCTTCCATCTAGCATGCAATTGCTACCAACAAGATCAATACTACATGCAAATTAACCACACTAGAAGTCTAAAAATTCATGCCACATAATCATCACAATTAATTGAACATGCATACTACAATTTATCTAGAAAGTAGGGAAATCGCCCACCTCTTTGAAGAAAATGAAATTAGAACTCCTAGAACGAAAGCTCCTAGCTCCACACCTGTCACGGACCGCATCCCAAAAAGAGAATACGGAATATGGATATGTGACTAAGCCCAGCGAATGATTTTCATCATCCATAAGCTGTTCAGAATCTTTACAACATCTCACAGAAATAATCAGAGTCGGAAGCAAGAGAATCAACCAAGCATGCACATATGAATCAAAATACCAATACGAATACTTGAAACCAAAATATATTAATATCAAATAATTCATATCTGAATAAGTCAAATATCCTTGGCCACCTTGCCCAAATACAAATAAATCTAAGTACAAGATACAATATTCAAATAGCAACAGGAAATAATAATAATAGCAGGGAAATATGATAGCAAAACTCCAGCATCTAGTATCTCATCTCGCTTATACAATCTTGCAACTGATCTCCAAAATCTGCAATTTAACAATTGCAGGAAGAGGGAAAAAAGAAAACAAACTCCCGTCAATGCAAGTTACAGGCCGCTTGTAGTGCAGGATATAAGTACATGGAAAAACTAACTAATAACATGGAATATGCATGATAACAAAATAGAATACTAGCATGGCAAGATAAACAAATGCAAGTGGCATGTATCAAGTGTCAAGTGAATAAGTATCATGTAAACAAGTATCAAGTTGCAAGTGTCAAGTGAACAAGTATCAAGTAAACAAGCAACAAGTATCCAGTGTCGAGCAAGCAGGTAAACAGATAACAGGTGTCAAGTATCAAGTATCGAGTGAACAAGTATCAGGCATCATGTATCAAATATCAAGTATCAAGTATCAAGTGTCAAGTGATCATGTTCAAGTCTTGTATTATTACTATCTAGGTAGCACTTCATGCATCCATACTTTTACTACATGGTTGCTATATTCAAACAAGTTGCATTTAGATTTCGTAGGGGGTCATATAGGGCCGTGTACTCAGGGACAAGTAATCCAAATCATATGCCAAATTCCAAATTATCCAAATCATATACCAAATTCCAAATAATCCAAATCATATACCAAATTCCAAATAATCCAAATCATATACCAAATTCCAAATGTGGAAAATACGAGCCCCCTTCCAAATACAGTTTTTTATATTGTCCACTACTAGATCTTTATCTTAACCACAGCTTGTTACTTTTTATTACAAAATACACATGATCACGAGATAACGAGAACAAAATCGGGACAGGACAAGGATGTATCAAGAGCTCATATGATGCAAGGAACATGTTCTAAATCACAAAATACAAGAAACAACATGCAAGTATTCAAACATGGCAAAATATCAATTTGGGAGCAAGACGTTGCTGCACCAAAACTGAGATTTACACTCCCATAGAAATAAAAATCTGGATCCATTAAAAGATCTAGAAAATAGACTCCCGGCCGAATCCAGCAAACATATATAAGTCATATAGTATTTTACAAAATCAAGTCTCAAAACTGATTTGAATTTAGAAAACACGTTCAGCCAGAAATAAGAAGATTGTATTCAAGAACAGGAAAACAGTATGGAAACTCGCAAATTAAATCCACGAAAAATCTGCGTTATTCCCCTATATGTATAGCATCAGAATATAAAGTATCATAATTTTCCAATATAAATAGTTTGGTCAACAAAAATCAGAAAACGTCCAGATGTAGTAGTTTTGTAAATCTGGAATTGTAAAAGCTGCAGTACGAAAACAGCAATATCTCACAAACAATAA
This sequence comes from Hemerocallis citrina, assembly GCA_017893485.1. Classification (NCBI taxonomy): domain Eukaryota; kingdom Viridiplantae; phylum Streptophyta; class Magnoliopsida; order Asparagales; family Asphodelaceae; genus Hemerocallis; species Hemerocallis citrina. Next base: position 78,674,927 of record CM030365.1, on the reverse strand, counting down.
ATCCAAATCCAAATCCACCAAAAGGGTAATAAAAAGGTACAGTAGGCTAACTTTCATATTCAGAAATATTTTAGAGATAGCAAGCAGAATTTGGTCGAAAATCAGGTTCTTTACTGAACAGTAGTAAAATTCTGCAAGTAAAATCTTTATTTACAAGCATGAAAAGGTTTGTAAAACTCCTCAAATAAATACACCAAAATTCTGGATAAACCCCAATCAAGTCTAGAAGTACTGAGCAAAATTTCAGATCAAAATAATAATTTTAACACCAAAATAAAAATAGATTACTCTGCAGAATTCATAGAAAACAAAATTTGGAAATCTTTCGACACCACTGTAGTAAAGTAGGCATAACATACAAACCGTAAATCGAAACTGAATCCGTTAAAAGGGTTGGAAAATAGAAAGAATTCTCTACAAATCATGTTCACAAAATATTTTCAAATACTGACCTTAATAGGGTCTAAAATACTAATCAAAACAGAAAAGCCAGCAAAATTGAAAATATCGTATATGCATAAAATCCACTAGTTCACAAAGAACTCATCCAAACACAACCAAACACGAAATATAGTATACTAGGTGTCTAAGCAAAATGTTATAGGGTATTTTACAAGTCCACAACAAGTCTACCACGAATAACACGAACAAGCACAAGATAACACATGAACAACACGCATATATGCATCAAGATATGGTCAATCCTAGGTTATATCATGTCATGTATGTCGTGAGGCAACTAGGGTCAAATCATCACTATAGAGACAATATTAACAAGGAAATTCTCACACAAATTGTCTCTAGAACCCAACTACACTACAGACGATATTTATTACTTGTATTTACAAAGGAATTTAATACAAGTTACTTGCCTGAAAGACGACGACGAAAACGAAGCAAAAGCAAGAATAACGGAAACGGATTACCGGCAACGAACACAACGAACGGATCACAAACCAACTACGAACACATGATCACAAGGCACGGATCTCGATGATCATAAGGATGACCAAGATGATGAAGATCAAGAGATCCAATGGCTAGATCCAAGATCGATAATGATCATGATCAGATCAGATCGAACGGATCAGATCGAAGATCAAGATCAACAAGATCGGACGGTCCAGATCAAGGTGATGATGAAGTTGATGATGATCGCGATCGAACGGTCAAGAATCAATCAATCAAGATCAAGAGATCAATCAAACGGACGACCCACAATCAAATGATCAACACTTGATAATAAAAAAAACCATGGCAATGGGGAGTGCACGGGGAGATTCCTGAACGGACAGTAGGCGAGGGCGGCAGTGCTGGCTGTTGTCGGAGGAGCACACACAGGTGGGAAGCGCGCTGTGATGCTGTTGCCGGCTACAGGAGGTCGACTGCGGGGCTGTGTTGCAGTAGTTGCGCGGTAGGGCACGCACAGCGGGAGCACAGGGCGGCCTTGGTGGGATGGCGGGGCTGTGTTTCTGTCGACGACAAGGGGAGGTCGTGGTGCACGGGGCTGCCGAGGTCGAGCACAGCCAGTTGCAGTGCTGCGGGGTCCGGTGGCGTCATCGAGGCGCGTCGGCTACAAGGCACACAGGGTGAGGAAGACAAGAGGCAGGGCGAGGAGGATGGAGAGATGAACAGGCGGCTGATGGTGATAGGAGATGGCCGATGAACAGGCTGCATGCAGGGGGTATAAATAGGGGATAGAGAAATAGGGTTTAGAGTGAAGGGGAGGTGACGGCGGAACAGTGCAGGGTGCAAAATGGGTCGGTTTGTGTAGGGGAGTAGGTTGACATGTCTGGGGTGAAATAAACAGGGTTGGTGTATGGTTAAATGGGTTTGGGTATAGATTTGAGTATTGGTTAGTTTAGGATAATGGGTTTGGGTAAATTAACGGGTATTTGGGTTTTTGGGTTTTAAGGAAAATATCCAATAAGGAAAATAGGGTTTTAAATAGGGTTTATATTACAATTAAATAACAAATAAATATTTTTTTATAATAAAATGTTAATTTGTATTACAGTATAGAATTTATTTGAAGTAGATACAAATACAATTACCACATAGAAATGGATTTTTAAATAACCACACAAATATTAATAATAATAACAATAATAACAATAATAATAATAACAATAATAAGAAGAAAATGATAACAATAATAATAGTAATAATAATAACGGGTATTTATAACAAAAATGAAAATCATAGAAAATGGTTACAAATAACATTATTGAGCGTAAACAGATTTTAATAGGAGATCCAATAGTACAATTTAACAAAAATAATTTGAAAGCGGAAAACTAATTTACAAAAATTTTAAATACCAAAAATACACAGAAAATACGGATTTGGGGAAACAGGGGTTACAACACCGATTGCTCTTCTCCTCCAACTAGTCTCCAAGCACACCAAGGAAGAAACTGGTCGTTCTCCCTTGCTCTCTTTCTTTTTCTCTCTTGATTTTGATTAATGGTTTGTGCAAATATGATTGAAGAGTTGTAGGTATTTATAGGACATTTGTGTGGTAAAAAATGACCCCACTACTCACACAACCACCCACTCACCCACAACTCCCTCTCCACTATCCCTCTTTCTCCACTAAGGGTCGGCAATGCTTGGGGTGCACAACACGTGCACGTGCACCCCAAGTGCACACTCTGTCTCATTTATTTATATTTTTTTATTTGCTAGTTGTTACTAGTTTGTTATAAGACAAGTTTTGATTGCACTTGTCTCATTTGAAAGAGAATATTTAATAAATAATAAATTTTTGGGCTTTAATTTCCTAGTGGGATTAAATTAGTCTCCTAGGCCTTTGGACTTTTAATTTAGAAAAGAAATCAAATGAGACAAAATAATAAGAGAAATGTGTGCATAACTTAGAAAAAATTTTAGAGCCAAAAAATGAAACAAATTGCACGTGCGTTGCACGTGCAAAAAAAGTGAAAAATGCATTTTATACTAAAAATTCTTCTGGGATGTTACATAGCCAGAGCAGTTCAGGGATCCTAAACCAATTGGTGAATCGGTACCCACATTGAGAAGATCGACACAAGAAAGAAGGTCAACCAAGATATTTGATCCATCAGTTAGTATAGTTCATGAGCATGTTCTGAATACGGATTCAGGTGAGCCAGAGATTCATGAGGAGGCTTTGAAGGATAAGGCTCAAATTTAGTGGGAGTCGGCAATGAGTGATGAGATGAACTCCTTTGAATAGAACCAAACTTGAGAGCTACAGGGAAACACGCTCTTATTAACAAATGGATTTTCAGAGTAAAAAATGAGGCAGATCGCAGTAAGATGTATAAGGCAAGGCTTGTTGTGAAAGAGTTTTCTCAAAGGGAAGGTGCCGACTATAGTGAAATTTTTGCACTGGTAGTGAAAATGACTTCAATTAGGGTTCTGCTTAGTATTGTGGCAGTCGAAGACTTGCACTTAGAGTAGTTAGATGTGAAAACAACATTTCTCCATTGTGATGTCGAAGAAGAGTTGTACATGAGGCAACCCATAATTTTGAAGTAAAAGGAAAGGAAGACATGGTGTATCGACTGAAGAAAAGTCTTTATGGGCTCAAACAAGCACCACGACAATAGTACTTGAAGTTTGACTGCTTCATGAGAGGAAAGTGATTCGAGAGATGTGAATCAGATCATTGTGTATATGTATGCGGGTATGACGACAATAATACAATTATCTTAGCATTGTATATGGATGACATGTTGTTAGCAAGTTCATGTATATAGAAGATCAATGATGTGAACAAGATGCTAGATTCAGAATTTTCGATGAAAGACCTGGGTGAGGCAAAGCAAATCCTCTACATGAAGATAAGTAGAGATTGGAAAAGCAAAAAGCTTTGGCTATCACAAGCGGACTAAATGAAGAAGGTGTTGAAAAAATTTAATATGGATGGCGCGAGGCCAGCCACTTATTCCTTGGCCACACACTTCGAGTTATCTATGGATTTGTGTCCGACAACAGAGGTAGAGATGGATGAAACGACTGCAGTTCCTTATGCCTCAGCTGTTGGAAGTTTGATGGATGCGATGGTGTCTACAAGACCAGACATCACATAAGTAGTGAAAGTTATCAGCTGTTACATGAAAAATCCAGGTAAATAGCATTACGATGTAGTGAAGTGGATTCTTAGGTATCTTGCGGGTACTTCAGATTACTCACTTTGTTTTTGGGGGAGACTTTTTGCATATACGTGGTTATGTGGATGAAGATTTTTTAGGCGATCGCGATGGTTGCAGAAATATTACAGGGTATGTATTTACAGATGGAGGTACAGCTATTAGTTGGGCTTCACAGCTACAAAAGGTTGTTGCACAGTCAACCACAGAATCAGAGTACATGACACTTATAGAGGCAACGAAAGATATGTTGTGGATTTTGGAGCATATCAAACAGTTGGGCAGAAAGCAACTCATATGAGAGCTATGGTGTGGCGGTCAAAGTGAAGTTTTCTTGGTGAAAACCACAGCATATCACTCTAGGAATCTGCACATTCATATGAGGTATCACTTCATTAGAATGGCGTTTGAAAAGAAATTATTGAAGCTATCGAAGATTCTTGGCACTACGAATCCGGCGGACATGCTCACGAAGGTAGTGGACAGTAGGAAGCATCAGTTCTGCTATACGATATCGGATTGTCTCCAGGTTAATAGTTAAGGAGACTTGCAGAGGCACAACCCTAGACTAGGCAAATAGAGCAATGAAGAACAGATTAGAGACTTTGGCTATATTTCTCCAAGTGGAGAATTGGAGGCTTAACGGTCGACCGTCAGGAGGATAGTCGACCGCTCAATGTTCTGGACTACTTGTGTGTCAATGCAGTTGATCGTCCCTCTCTAACGGTCGACAGTGGACCGTACATACATACACATATATTGTATGGTGTGCAATTTTAGCGTTATAAGAAACATTCTTCAATGAGAATAGAGAGATCTAGCAGCCATTCTGTAGAGAGGAAGATAGAGATAAACCCTACACCTAGAGGTGAGTTCTTGAGAGATAGTAAACTCGTTTCTTCCTATTTCTAAAGGAAATTGTAGGAGTGTTTCTACACAGGGAAGTAGCCATTACATTGGGTGAACCTTGGAAAAATCTCGTGTGTTCTTGTGTGTTGGCTTTTGATTGCTTTTTCTCTCTCTTTTGATTCTATTTGCCATGCCCCGCTTCCCAAAAATACGAAACACAAGCACGTGACATTGGCCCAGCGAATGACTTGCGTCATCCATAAGCTGTTTACCCATTCAACTCAACAATAATAACAATACAAAATAATTGCACAGGCAATAATAACAACCACATGAATAATAATACTTGGAATAAACAATATGAAATAACCAAATATGATAATCCAACATCTGGAAACAAATAACAATATCTGGGTCATAAGCCCAAAACGATAATAAATCCAAACACAATGATAATAAGTTTCAATACAATAAGTTCAATGAAATAACAATCAACCAGAAAGTATTAAATCTTTAGAAAGCTTGTTCTCCAATTCCAGTAGGTAATTCTCCTTGATCAGCTGTGAAACACTTCATCTAAAAAGAGGAGAAAAATTGTCCTTAGAGCAAGTCATGGACAGCAAGTAGAGAAAGCAAAGAAGCAATGGAATAGCAATATAACAATGAATTCAATGAATCAATAGGAATCAATAACATGGGACGATAGCAATAATCAATATCAATGGTAATCGATGCAATGGTTATTTACGATGACTCAATGTTGAATGTCAGTAACACTTACATAATATTCGATATTAATAGAAACAATGATGTACAATATGGAATGTCGATGTTGTGTCAATCTTTGAGTCTATTAATTTTTAACTTAACTAATGCACGTACTACTATATCCTATAACTACAAGTTTGATGCATACAATCAATGTCGTTTAGACTCTAGTGGTGAATTCTATAAATCAAAGGTTGGTATGATAATCACTAATACGATAACAATATTGTTGCACGATACACTATAATGATACACCGATACACTGGTACGATACACAAAAGATTGAGGTGCCGTAGTCAGCGCTCCAACAATCAATCGATAAAACATTGGCCGGCACAGTCTCTATATTGTTCACTACCCAAGTCAATTCCTTAAACCCCGGCTTGTTAATTATTTTATCGATGCAAACAATACATTATGCAATTTAGAGACATTGGATGAACGATAGTAACAATAGAGAAACAATATGATGATAAATTTGGATAGAATGATGACAATAGCATATTAGGATCATGCAATGCAATACATACACTCCAATTCATGCAATACAATGATATAGCTATAATTATATTAAGAAATTATGGAAAACGAAATTCTGGAGAGCAAGAGGTCACTATACAAAAACCAGTTTTCCCGCGGCTACATAAATCGAAAACTGAAACCGTTAAAAATTCTGGAAACTATACTTCCCAACGATTCCAACGCATATTTAAAATAAAAAATCCAACAACATTAGCTAGGTCAAATACATCATTCTTTACAGGTTACATGATCTGACTGAAAATTGACATCATGTTGTTATATCTTTAGAATCAGCGAAAACTCAATTATAAATTCATCAAAAATATTCTTTAGACTCCTAAACATGTTAACTATTAGTCTGGAAATTACCAAAGCATTATTCTAAAATTAACTTAGCTTTTTAATAGTTTAAACATGAAAACATACATGAATCTGAAATTCTAGAAATAAAACACAGCAGTAGTAAAATCATCATAACTTTTGCAATACAACTCGGAATTTAAAGATCTTAGATGTTCTGGAAACTAGAGATATAGGGCTACAACTTTTATTCAGAAAGTAATTTATTTTGATGTCAAATACTGGGTCAAAAACGTCTCACAAATTTTAGACAGACAACAACATACAGATTTTCAATATATTTCATGAAACAAAGCGCTCTAACATGATGGGTTCCACTTTAATTAGTCAATAAACTTCATAATCAGCATGGTAGGTATAATAGCATAATAAACATCATTAATAATACACACATATACTAGTTCAACAACTACAAAATATCAATCGATCGTTCAAGCACACAACCTACCAATCAATTCTACGATAGATTATTTGTGTGTTGTTTGTGTGAATAAACCCTACTATCAATACTACATGGATGCATGAAAGATTCAACTATTGGAGTCAACAAAGGCACAAAGTCGAGAATATTTGGGTTAGCTCGTGTAAACCAGCAATACACTCAACGAAAGAGGAACAATAGTATACGATATGATGAACGATTGGATCTACTTACAAGAATTTTAATAAAAACTTGAATTTTATACAATATTCAATTCAAGAGGAAAAGTGACTTGCCTTATGGACGATTAATTCGAATACCAAAGAATAACGGGATGAGAATCCCGGATGAACGAACACGAACTGCAACAGTACGTGCACGGTACGTGCACAAGAATCCAAGACAGCAAAGAGAAGGGTGGCAGCAATGTCAGTGAGGGTTGGGATGGCGGCATCGACCGAAGGTCGATGGCGTCGAGCGACAGCAGTTGGTCGACTGGAGGCGACGAGCGGTTGGAGGTTGACTGGGCGTCGGGGGTTGCTGTCATTGAGGGAAAATAGAGGAGTAGCAGGGGAGGGGGTTGGTCTGGCTGGCGCTCGACAGAGGGGCATTGCAGAAGGGTGGCGACGGGACTGGGGATCGACAGAGGTTGGTCGGAAGGGATGAAGAGGGAGCACGATGGGTTTGGGCGGGAAAGTGGTGGTCGGGGAGAAAGAAAACAGGGAGAGAGAGAGAAGACGGCTATTGTGTTTAGGGTTGTGTTTTTTGTATTTTTAGGGTTTGCAATAGGGTTGTATTTATAGGATGCAATTAGGTTGTTGGGTTAATGGGATAGGATCCAATAATAATAGGTTTGGGTCTAGAAATGATTGCAATTGGGTTTTGGGTTCAAAAAGAGATGGATTTAAAGGCAATAAGGTTCAAATAAAATACTTACAATCAAATAAAAATGGGATCAACAAGAAAATAGCTCAAGAAGAAGAACAAGAGTAATTCAAGAACAAAATTTTAATTAAGATGGTCAAGGAAAAATAAAGTATTTCATTTTAATGCAAATATAATATTACAATGAAGAAAAAAATGAAAAGAACGGAAATGGAAGTTACAATCCTACCCACCTTACAACAAAATTTGGTCCTCGAAATTTAAGCAAATGGTAGTAGGGTAACCCCAAGGAAAAAAAAAAGAACTACACAAAAAGATGGGGAAACTTCTTCTGATTCTCTTCCTCAAGCTCCCAAGTCGACTCACCCGGCGAGTGAGAATTCCAAGCAATACAAACCAACCTGATGTCCTTATTCTTCAAAATCTTCTCCCGCCGGTCCAAGATCGAAACCAGACGGATCTCACAGGACAAATCTGGTCAAACAGACAATTCCGAGTGGTCAATAACATGACTATCATCCCTGACATACTTCCTGAGTTGGGAGACATGGATGACATCGTGCAGTCGAGAAAGAGTCAACGGCAATGCGAGTCTATAAGCCACCTTGCCTACTCGCTCCACCACATCAAATGGACGAATGAATCTAGGGCTTAGCTTGCCCCCTCCTCCAAACCGGATAGCACCTCTCCATGGTGATACCTTGAGGAACACATGGTCACCCACTTCAAATACCAACGGTCTCCTATGAATGTGTACCCATTTCCTCTGCCTGTCCTGAGCTGTCTGTAGATACTTCCTAATATGGGCACTGCTTCAACGGTCTTCGTGATCAACTCTAGCCCCAAAAGCTTCCTCTCACCAATGTCATTCCAGCACTCTAGTGATCTACACTTCCGATCATACAAAGCTTCATACGGAGCTACCTTAAGACTTGCTTAGTAGTTGTTATTGTATGAAAACTCCACCAAGTGTAGATGATCTTCCTAAGATCCTCCAAACTGAAGAACACAGGACCTCAACATCTCCTCCAATGTTTGAATAGTCCTCTCCAATTGTCCATCTGTCTGCAGATGGAATGCAGTACTAAATCTCAGCTTACTCCCAAGAGTGGTTTGAAGACTCTCTTGGAAGTGAGATCTGAATCTAGTATCTCTATCTGATATAATACTAACAGGGACCCCACGCAATCTGACAATCTCCTGCATATACTTCTCTGCAAGGCTCTCCGTAGACTAACCCACTCTAAAGGGAATAAAATGAGCACTCTTCATCAAGTGATCCACAATTACCCAGATGGCATTGTGACCCTTGGGACTTCTAGGCAAAGCAGTCACAAAATTCATAGTAATATTCTCCCACTTCCACTCCGGAATAGGAAGCGGTTGAAGAAGTCCAGCAGTCTTCTGATGTTCTGCTTTCACTTGCTGACAGATCAGACACTGCAAAACAAATCTTGCAATAGCTCTCTTCATACCATGACACCAGAAATGCAACTTCAAATCCCGATACATCTTCGTACCATCGGAATGAATAGAGTATGGCGAACAGTGAGCTTCTTTGAGTAACTTCTGTCTGACTTTCCCCTTCGGAACACATAGACGAGTACCAAAATGGAAAGATCCATCCTCATGAATAACCATATCATTCCTTGAACCACCTTCGACTTCAGCTCGAAACTTCTGCAACTGAACATCACCAGACTGTGCCTCCTTAATCTGATCTACCAAAGACGACTGCAACTAAAGCACCATACAACTCTGCTCGGAACCAGGCAAAACCACTTCCAAATCTAATCTCCTCATAGCTTCCACAAGTTCATCTTGCTCAGTAAGAACCATAGCAACCGGTCTTCTTCTTAAAGCATCAAGCACCAAATTAATCTTACCAGGATGATACTGTAAACTGATGTCACAATCCGCCATCAATTCTAACCATCGCCTCTGCCTCATATTCATCTCCTTCTAAGTGAACACATACTTAAGACTTTTGTGGTCAGTGAAAATCTCCACTCGGCCTCCAAGTAAGTAATGCCTCCGAAGCATCAAGGCAGAGATCACAGCTGCAAGCTCTATATCATGTGTAGGATAATCCTTCTCATGCAGCCTCAGTTGTCTAGATGCATATGCGACAACCTTGCCTCGTTGCATCAAGACAGCACTCAAACCTCTTCCTGAAGCATCACAATGAATTACGAAACCTCCTGATCCATCCGGTATAGTCAACATAGGTGCTGATGTCAACCGACTCTTCAATTCAGCGAAGGCTTCATCACAGGACTCATCCCACACAAACTTCTGATCCTTCCCAGTCAACTTGGTCAACGGCCCGGCAATCTTCGAGAAATCCCAAACAAACTTCCTATAGTACCCTTCTAGACCAAAAAAACTACGAACTTCCGATATTGACTTCAGTGTCAGCCAATCCTTAACTACAGAGATCTTGGACAGATCGACAGAAACTCCATCACCAAAATGATATGGCCCAAGAATGCCACACGATCTAGCCAAAACTCACACTTGCTAAGCTTCTTATACAGCTGATTCTTCCTCATTGTTTGCAAAACAACCTTCAAGTGTTCAGCATGCTCATCACAGTTCCGAGAGTAGACTAGAATATCATCAATGAACACCATAACAAACTTGTCAAAAAAGGAAGAGAAAACCTGATTCATCAATCTCATGAACACAGCTGGAGCATTAGTAACTCCGAATGGCATCACCAAGAATTTGTAGTGCCTATATCTTGTACGAAAAACAGTCTTCTATACATCCTCGGCTTTCACCTTAACCTGATGGTAACCAGAATAAAGATCCAGCTTCGAAAATATAGAATTGCCTCCTAATTGATCAAATAGGTCATCAGTCCTTGGCAACGGATACCGGTTCTTCACTGTGACATTATTCAGCTCATGGTAGTCAATACATAACTTGCGACTACCATCTTTCTTATTGACACACTGTACCGGAGCTCCCCAATGTGAGACATTCGGCCAGATAAAACCTCTATCCAGTAACTCCTAAATCTGCTCCTTCAACTGAGCCAGCTCAACAGGAGCCATTCTGTACGGCCTCTTAGAGATCGGAGCTATACTCGGCTGAACATCAATACTGAACACCACTTCACGATCTGGCAGTAATCCCGGCAATTTCTCAGAAAAAACATCTAGAAAGTCTCGCACAACCAACGGTGCAACATCACCATCTGCACATGCTTCTTCCATCACTCCAGCTTCTTGACTTGCCAACCTATCCACACAAGCAAGCGGTGTTTCATCAGCACAAAATTCAAATTCCTGATGTTATGGCATTCAGAACACCATTAGGAGCGGCTCTCCACTGATCAAAAATCTGCCTCTGAGGTGGGAGTGGTGGTCCGCCAAGACCACGAGCAAACACTCCCTACAGAGCGGGACCTCCAACTGGTGCAAGGGATCTGGACTTAGGGCAATCACGAACCATGTGATCATTACCTCATAGAAGGCACCGGCGATTCGCTATCCGACAGTCCTGGTGCAAGTGTCCAGTCTTGTAAATGTACAAATAGATCAAGTGCGGCCTCTGAACAGCAGGTGAGTATGGCAATGCCCTAGCAGGAATGGTCGGAACAGGCCTCCAATAGGCCCTCCAGAAGTCCTGGCAGCAATAGGGTGCGGAACAGATCGCTGAATGGCATGCTTCCTCATACTATTCTGCTCCTAAATTCTAGCAGCATCCAGGATATCAGCATAAGAACGAAGTCGCAAAGTAGTAAGATGGTCCTGAATCTCAATATCCAAGCCCAACAAGAAACGGCGGCCTATATCTTTGTCATTCGCAGAGCAGCAAGATGGTCCTGAATCTCAATATCCAAGCCCAACAAGAAACGACGGCCTATATCTTTGTCATTCGCCACCATAGAAGTAGCAAAACGACCTAGTCAGGTATATTCCGCAATGTACTCGTCCAAGGTCTGACTCCCCTGATTCAAGACAGTGTTGAGTTTAACGTCGGTACTTTATGAAATAACAACAAAAAAGCATGGATAAACACTATCTGACGAACCTGAGTTAATGAGACAAACTGTCATTTCATTTCATTCTTGGTGGCATTAGGGAAAAACTTCGTGAGGAAGCTCTCAGTGATGATGGCCCAGTGGATAGGTCACCCCAATCCTTCAGCCTCAGCTTACCACCAGATGTGGGCAAGATCAACAAGTTGGATGCACACGACATCCACACGATCAAGATCCGCAATCCGTGCTGCAGTCAACAGCTGCTCAGTCCTGATAAGCCATTGTTCGGCTTCAAGCGGACCCTCAGTGCCCGGGAACTTATCTGGATGGAGCCTCATGAAATCTACCACATTACTAGGTCTCGGTGGCAGCATTCCGGGTGCAGGTACAACAGGTTCTCTATTAGCAGCTTTGAAATCCACCCTAATCAGTTCATTATGTTCCTGCTGCATCCGCATCATCAGTCCATTCTGCTTACACGGCATTTGCATCATCTGTACAATAGTGGGCTCATCAGATTGATCATCCCCAGCAGAGAAAGACGAAGCACCTTTCCTAACCATGGTCTGCAATAAAAATAAAATGGTTAGCGTCCAAATCATAAGTTGGTTATCAATTATCCATGTGATTCCTACATTGCACATATTGTTCAGTCAAACCGGTAAAACCCAAATCTGACTAATATATCAGAGCCAAACCTCCATGTGTTAGTCACGTTTGACTGATACATTATCCAAACTTGGGCTCTGATACCACTAAAAACCTTGTCATGCCCTGCTTCCCAAAATTACAGAACACAAGCATATGACATTGGCCCAGCGAATGACTTGCGTCATCCATAAGCTGTTTACCCATTCAACTTAATAATAATAACAATACAAAACAATTGCACAGGCAATAATAACAACCACATGAACAATAATACTTGGAATAAACAATATGAAATAACCAAATATGATAATCCAACATCTGGAAACAAATAACAATATCCGGGTCATAATTCCAATAAAATAATAAATCCAAACACAATGATAATAAGTTTCAATACAATAAGTTCAATGAAATAACAATCAACCAGAAAGTATTAAATCTTTAGAAAGCTTGTTCTCCAATTCCAGTAGGTAATTATCCTTGATCAGCTGTGAAACACTTCATCTAAAAAGATGAGAAAATTGTCCTTAGAGCAAGTCATGGACAGCAAGTAGAGAACGCAAAGAAACAATGGAATAGCGATATAACAATTAATTCAATGAATCAATAGGAATCAATAACATGGGACGATAGCAAAAATCGATATCAGTGGTAATCAATGCAATGGTTATTTACGATGAGTCAATGTTCGATGTCAATAACACTTAGATAATATTCGATATCAATAGAAACAATGATGTACAATATGCAATGTCGATATTGTGTTAATCCTTACCTGCTGGAATCACGTACTACTTCATCCCATAACTACAGGTTCGATGCATACAATCAATATCGTTTAAACTCTAGTGGTGAATTCTATAGATCATGTGTCGGTACGATAATCACTGATACAATAACAATATTGTTACACAATACACTATAATGGTACACTTATATACTGATACGATAGACGAAAGATTGGGGTGCCGTAGTCAGCACTCCGACAATCAATCGATAAAACACTGGCCGACACAATCTCTATATTGTTCACTACCCAAGTCAATCCCTTAAACCCGAGCTTGTTAATTATTTTATCGATGCAAGCAATACATTATGAAATATAGAGACATTGGATGAACGATTGTAACAATAGAGGAACAATAGGATGATAAATTTGGACAGAATAATTACAATACCCTGCATTTTATTAAAATGAGAATTGTTGATTTATTTTCGTGTTGTGTACACACAAATTTTTGTATGTATATTTTCTTATAAAATTAGCATAAACAATTATTTCTTCCTTTCTCATTATTTTTTTTTCTAAAAAGTCTATTTTATAAAGCCTAAACTTATTTCTTAAATTAAGCTCACCCTAATAAATTAAAGTATTTTATTAAATAGCCTATGAGCCTAAAGCCCACAATTTTTTAGGCCTACAAACTTAATTAATCTTTTAATTGTCACAATTTGTTATGTAGACACAATTAGTGGATAATTGATTAATTAAATTTGTACAACTCTATAATAGGGGGGTACTAGGGAGCACGTGCACACACTAGAGTGTGCAATGCACACCCTAGAGAGTGGCCGGTTTTGAGCAAGAAGAGAGGGAGAGTGGGTGTAGCTGAGGGGAGTGGTTATGTGATCATGGAAGTTACTACAACTTTCCAATTCATCTTGGTCCTTAATCCATAACTCCTTGATTGAATCTTAGCCTTCCATTCTCAACCTAAAAATGTATAAATACCCCTTAGCTATTCTTCTCATGAAGACACTAAACAATTTGTTAAGAGAAAAGACTAAGAGAGAAAAAGTTAAGAGAGCAAAAGATTGAGGAGATTTGTGAGCAAAAGATTAGAGAGCATTTTTTTGTGTGTTCCATCCTAATAGAGGCCGGTCCATCATCAAGGAAGCAAGGAGAAGAGCTCGGGTTCCTAGCAAGCACAAGGAGGAGGAGACAATTTGCAATCCATTCTAGGAGGAGAAGGCTACTTTCTTGCATTCTAGGAGTTTTCATTCATTTCTTCAACTATAGGTGGGTGTTTCTCAATACTTCTAAATGTAGATGCCATGCTAGGGATGTTTGCTAAAATAGTGGAGAAGAAAATTGATAAATTGTAGTCTCATGTTTGGTTGATTAGAGATAAAATAGTAGTTTAAAGAATGACTGTTAAGATGATTGCTAATGAATAAAGATGTGAAATTAAAATGCTAGAATCAATCTTATCATCATACTTTATGTCTATAAATTATGCCATGTGAAACAAATTTGTACTTATGAGACACAAAATGACTAAATGCATCTTGCAGAATTAATTGTTTGAATTAGAACAATCCAATTGTAGAGAACAAGATCTAGTGCTTTAATCATGGTAATGGGTTGATAAAGTATTAAATAGAGTCATAAAGTGAATTTCGGAAAGCTAGATTTATAAATTATGTAGAAATGTAAAGTGTTCTCAATGTCGAAATTATGGACATAGAACACCAAATGAGATCAAAAATGCATGTGTTATTGGTAAATAATGAATTTAAAAATACTAGTTGACTGTATTTTTGTACATATATTAAAATCTGGAGAGTTTTGACTCAAAAAGAGAAGAAAAAGAACTAAAAATATTTTGGGTATTTGAAAACCTTAGTAGCATCAGTCGACCGATTATATTGTAACAGTTGACTGCTCTGAGTATTTGTTTTCGAGTTCAAATCTTTGCGGAACAGTTGACCAGTTATATTGAAACAGTCGACCGTCCTGATTATTTGTTTTCGAGTTCAAACTCTTGCGGATCAGTCGACCGACTACACTGTGGCAGTCGACTACCTTGACCATTGATTTTCGAGTTGTAAATCCTCACAGAACAGCCGACTGTCCATGTTTTAACAGTCGACTGCCCTAAAGTTTCTACTAATGTCTGGATTTTCATGAAATAATTTTCTATAACCTGTGGCCTAGTATAAATAAGAATTTGAGACTATTTTTGGCAAGAAAGAACTTATTATTTTATTGGTTTAAATTGTCTTTGAATAAAGAAAAATACATGCCTTGTTTAAAAGAGTTTTGAAATGAGTTTTGGCAATGAAAGTGTGAATTTTTGATAAAATGACAATACGGTAATTTCATGGGAAGAATGAATTATGAATGTGACAAGTTAGAAAAATGAATTCTTTTGTTCATGCATGAGTTTGTACATGAAAGTGAAATTGAATGTTATGATGAATTATGAAAGATTTTATGAGCATGAATATACAAATGCTATGAATATGAAAGGAAAATTAATGTTAATCATGAAAAAGACTTTATGACTGTGAAAACTCAATTTTGTGATTGTGAATTGAAATTGAGAACTAGAGTGTAGTTAAGCCTCATACCGGCATTGAAAAGAGATATGTTGAAATGAAAATTTGAGATGAACAGACCAAGATTGGGTCATGCTGAATAGATGATTAAGACCGGTATAGTTGAAAGGCTAACTCTAGATAATTGATTTTGTTCATGATTCAAATAACTAAGGATTAGATACATAGTAAAAAGGTGATGAAAATAAGAAAAAAACACGAGTATGAGGGCCTCGGAGCAACGGTGTGAGAGTATTCACAGGCTGTCTTCACGATGCGTCGTGACATGATGTGGATATATCTCCAGGAGTCCGTACCGCAGGCAACGCTCGTGGGGTGTTTGGTGACTGCAGGTGGTATCTTGTCCCATGACGAAGGTTGAATTGTCCACAGGTTGTCTTCACGATGCGTCGTGACATGACGTGGGATTCCCCTCCAGGTTGTCTATACATGAGCTCGTAACTCATAGAACATTTAGGATACTTATCGTAGTTACAGTGGTAGTTAAGTCATACCGAGGGATTGAACCCTACAAGATGAAGAACGGTTAAGGGCTTGCCCTCAAACCTATGTAGTATGGAATGCATAGAATCTGAACAAATGCACATTAGTGTCATGTAACATAATAACTGCATTTAGGACTAAGTGCACCACACAACACGACATCAATAGGATAGTTCCTTTAGCTTTGTCTGTGAACAAGTTTGTGGTTTATTAAGTGTTGAGAATCGTTATACTGTTTTCGGCATAGAGAGGATAGCCGTGTATAATATTTTGTCAGTTGAATGAACTGACGTGCCCACAGTTTTATACAGGGCAAAGTGATTAACAAGAATGCATGCTGATTAAAAGATGATCCAAGTGTTGTACATTTTAATTCATGTAATTTGTTGTAAAATTGCTTCCGCTGTAAATATGTAATGAAAGTGTAAACTCTGATGTACAAAAGTTTTTATTTCCTCGTAAAATTGTACGAAAGAAGTGTAAAGACCCGTGGAACTTCAAATTCAGTCTGTTTTGGAATTCGGGATATTACAATAATGACAATAGCACATTAGGATCATGCAATGCAATACATACACTTCAATTCATGCAATACAATGACATAGGTATAATTATATTAAGAAAACCTGAAAAACGAAATTCTAGATAGCAAGAGATCTTTGTACAAAAATAAGTTTTTCCGCTGCGACAGAAATCGAAAACTGAAACCGTCAAAAATTCTGGAAACTAGACTTCCCAAAGATTCCAACTCATATTTAAAATACAAAATCCGACAACAGTAGCTAGGTCAAATATATCATTCCTTACAGGTTACATGTTATGACTGAAAATTGACATCATGTTGTTATATCTTTAGAATCAGCGAAAACTCAATTATAAATTCATCAAAAAAATTCTTTACACTCCTAGACATGTTACATATCATTCTGGAAATTATCAAAACATTATTCTAACATTAACTTAGTTTTTAATAGTTTAAACATGAAAACATACATGAATCTGAAATTCTAGAAATAAAATACAGCAGTAGTAAAATCATCATAACTTTTGCAATACAACTTGAAGTTTAAATATCTTAGATGTTCTGGAAACTAGAGACATATGGCTACAACTCTTATTCAGAAATTTATTTATTTTGATGTCAAATACTGGGTCGAAAATATCTCACAAATTCCAGACAGACAACAACAAATACACTTTCAATATATTTCATGAAATAAAGCGATCTAACATGATGGGTTCCACTTCAATTAGTCAGTAAACTTCATAATCGACATGATAGGTATAATAGACTGGTAAACATCATCAAGAATACATGCATATACTAGTTCAACAACAACAAAACATCAATCGATCGTTCAAGCACACAACCTAGCAATCAATTCAACGAAAGATTATTTGTGTATTGTTTGTGTGAATAAACCCTACTATCAATACTACATGGATGCATGAAAGATTCAATTTTTGGAGTCAACAAAGGCACAAAGTCGAGAATATTTGGGTTAGCTCGTGTAAACCTGCAATATACTCAACGAAAGAGGAACAATAGAATACGATACGATGAACGATTGGATCTACTGGCAAGAATTTTAATAAAAACTTGAATTTGATACAATATTCAATTCAAGAGAAAAAGTGACTTGCCTTATGGACGACTAATTCGAATACCAAAGAATAACGGGATGAGAATCCCGGATGAACGAACACGAACAGCAACAATACGTGCACACTACGTGCACAAGAATCCAACATAGCAAAGAGAAGGGCAGCAGCAACATCAGCGAGTGCCGGAACGGCGGCGGCAACTGGAGGTTGACGGCGTCTAGCGACGGTTGGTGGTCGACTGAAGGTGGCGAGCGGCTGGAGGACGGCTGGGCATCGGGGGTTGCTGTCATTGAGGGAAAACAAAGGAGCAGCAGGGGAGGGGGTTGGGTCTAGTTGGCGCTCGATGGAGGGGCGTCGCAGACGGGTGGCGACGGGACTGGGGATCGCCAGAGGTTGGTCGGGAGGGATGAAAAGGGAGAACGATGGGTTTGGGCGGGAAAGTGGTGGTCGGGGAGAGAGAAAACAGGGAGAGAGAGAGAGACGATGGCTATTGTGTTTAGTGTTGTGTTTTTTGTATTTTTAGGGTTTGCAATAGGATTTTATTTATAGGATGCAATTAGGTTGTTGGGTTAATAGGTTAGTATCTAATAATAATGGGTTTGGGTTTAGAAATGATTGCAATTGGGTTTTTGATTCAAAAAGAGATGGATTTAAAGACAATAGGGTTCAAATAAAATACTCACAATCAAATAAAAATGGGACCAACAAGAAAATAGCTCAACAAGAAGAACAAAAGTAATTCATGAACAAAATTTTAATTAATATGGTCAAGGAAAAATAAACTATTTCATTCAAATGCAAATAAAATATTACAATGAAGGGAAAAAATGAAAAGAACGGAAACGGTAGTTACACTATTATTTTGCATCCCGTTGGTGTGTTATTCCACAGTTAGAACTTAACACATACTGGAGGATTTCACAATGCAAGTCACACATTCACATACTCGGGATCGGAGGGATTTTGTGGTTGGGAAGGAACTTTAATGAAAGTATGAAAGGAGAAAGAATTTAGGATTCTTCATCTCTAAAGTATGGAGAGTATGATTAATGTCATGTCTCGTATCATATGAGAAACCCTAGCCTCAACCTCTACCTATAGAGGGAGGCAAGAGCAAGATCTCATCGGATGCCTAGGATCTATTTTCAATCGATCCAATGTCTCCCATTTATCCCATTATAAGAGGGTGCCATCTTCCTAATTAGAAAGAATCAATCAAAAATCCATTTGATTGAGATACTTCTCCATATATAGTCTTAACCAAATTCTCTTACGGTATTTGGAAGGCCTTCCAATTAGGGGAAGGAAATGGTTAGGCCCCAATGGACCCACGAAAACACAAACTACATGAAATATTATCCCTTATTCCCTTGACCCACCCTTTTGACAGTCTCGTCATATCTATAAAAAAAAATTCTTGTTCAGCAAGAGAAAAGGAATATATATATATATATATATATCATGTTCGGAAGGGGAAGAAGATAAAGCAATTTAATATTTCTATTAAATATTTAAAGAGCTTAATTAAAAAAAGTTAAAAGTTAATGGCTTTATTCAAAACTATAAAAGGCTTGTCACTGTACTGGATTTTGCACGCAAAAATTCGACACGCGAAATAATTGAATTGGTAGCATTCACTTGGTACTGGAACACGCAAAATAATATCAACAATTGTGGGGGATGGTGATTGGTGACAATATAATCTACTCGCAAATGATGATAACCTTCAAAACGATTCTCCAGGTGACAATGCCAGCGAGATTAATTTATTTATCTTCACTATTATAATCTAAATTTTGAATCCAACCTCCCATAGATTATGTACAGTCAATCAACATATCTAATATATATGAATTTTTGAAGTGTTTAGACTCATAAAAGATACATGCATTAAATATATTCATGAAGCTAGTTTTTTTATGAAGATAAAAACGTATGAGAAGCCAGCCTTATTTTTATTCTATATATATAATGTTAGATTTAGGGAGATAGAAAAGAATACTTTCTTGGAATATTATTGAATGACTAGATTTGTCCGTGGACACGTGCCTACGGCACGTCGTCGGAACAATAATTAGTTGTAAATAAAAGTCCATGTTTCTAGTAGTATATGTTGAAAAATAATTATAAATGAAGGTGTAAAATCCAACTTCTTAGAACTTTAAGAGTGGAAAATGATGAAATTTAACTTGTTGAAGAGATATTTGCTATTTTCAATATAACATGTGCAATAAAAAAGCATAAAAATTCTGAAAATTTTACAAACCTAAAATCATAAAATCTAAATTTCTAAATAAGTTAAAAAAGAGTGGGAGAGAGAGAGGGAGAGAGAGAAAGAGAGAAATATGAAAAAGTGAAGAGAGAAGAGAGAGATAGTAATAAAATAATGAGTTTTTTAGTTAAGAAAGAATGGGTGAGAGAGGGAGAAAGAGAGAAAGAGAGAAATAGGAAAAAGTGAAGACAGAAGAGAGAGATGGTAATAAAGTAATGAGTTTTTTAGTTTTGGGGGAAAAATTTTAATTTTGGGATTTGAAATTTTTGGGCGGGAAAATATGTTTTGTGAGAATCAATCTAGACCATTGGTTTTAGGGGAGATTGAATAAGAGCCACTTGATAGCTTTCTTTGTAATTTATTATATAGATCATAATTGATTGATCATAACTGAGTATAATATCTCATATATACAGGAGAGAAATAAAGACTAAACTAATACATTATTCGATATGGGACTAAATTAATATCTCTTATCTAATACCCACTCTCAAAGTCAAGTTGGTTCAAGCAACATGAGTTTGGAATATTGACGATGTTCATGTGGCAAGGAGCGTGCATGATGGCACAGGGACGATCTTGGATCTGGGATGGTGCAAGGATCGCGCTTGGTGATGGTGCAGAGAAAGCGCTCGGAAGTGGTGCAAGGGACGGTGCACGGTAGATGGTGCAAGGGACGATATGGATCTTGGACCTGGGAAGTGTGGGAGTTTGTGTCAGCTTTTGAGACTGAAGAAGTAGTAGTAGTAGTGACGCTCGGTTGCGGTGCATGGGAAGATGTTGGGATCCCACCCCGTTTCTGGAGAAGTTTTAGTAGTAGTGGCGCTCAGGAGCGGCACATGGGACGAGGTTGGGATCTCACCCACTCTGTGGAGAAGTAGTAGTAGTAGTGGCGCTCGGTAGCGGCGCATGAGATGATATTGGGATCTCAACCCCTTTGTGGTAGTAGTGGTAGTGGTTCGGGATGGCCCTGGACAGACGGGATGGATGTCGGGAACTGGAATGATGTTGAGATCTCCCCTTCTCAAACTTAAGATGGATTAATCAGTGTGAGTTTGTATTTGAGATCTTGATGCAAAAGTTGGAGGGCGGCGATGGGAGGTGGGATGAGGGAGATAGGGAATTGGGATGATGTCGATATCTCCCACTATGAAACTCACGATGGATCAACCAGTGTGAGTTTGCTAACGAAGACCGGAATCTCTCGGGATCAGAACGATTGTAGAAGCTAAAGAACCTGTAAGATTTATTATTTTATTTTTTTTTTATTTTTTTTTTAGGGGGGCACAGAAACCGGTCAGGTTTGGGTTCAGGGAGGTAAGGGTGTCGGGTTTGGATTTGGGTTTGGGTCTTTTTTTTGGATTCGGGTATAGGGTAAATAGGTATTAGAGTTTGCATTTGGTTCGGGTTTGAAGTGTGTTTTGGTCGGGTTTGTGGTTTGATCTAAAAGCAGCCACTAAAATTTGAGATTAGGGTTTGGTTTGGGAGAGGTGGCGGCCAGGGTGGAATATGAGAGAGATGGGTCTAGGGTTTTGGGTGGTCGGGGTAGGTGGCGACGAGGAGTCAGAGTAGGTGTCGATGAGGAGTCGGGGTTTGGGGATGAAGACAGTTGAGAGTGGTGGCAGATTGGAAAGTCAGGATGTTGTTGTCAGGTTGTTGGTGTTAAAGGGGGCAATCGAGGGATGCAGCAAGGGTGAGAGGTAGGGTTCGGGTTCGGTGGTGCGAAGATGAAGTTAGTGACAGCAATGGTTGAGAAGATGAAGCCCTCGAGTGATGGTAGTGGTGTTGGAGTTCGCGGAAGAAGAGGCAGATCTGATGGTTGGGTGAAGCTGTGGGTTGCGGGTTGGAGTTTATGGGTTTTTTGGATTGGGTTTTGGAGATTTTGCTGATGTTGATATTGAAGGAAGGAGGGGATTCAGGAGTTCAGGGAGTATTGGGATCCGTCGCTGGAGTTGATGTTGTCGGAGTTGTTGTTGGAATCTGTCGCCGGAGTTGTTGGAATCTGTTGCCCGAGTTGTTGTTCCCCAAGTTGTTGGTGAGATCTATCGTCGGAGTTGTAGGGATCTGTTGCCCGAGTTGTTTGGGTATTTTTGGGGTTAAAAGTGGTGACTGAAAAAGGAGGAGAGGAGATTTGGTGGCTGGTGATGAGGGAGAAGAAGATTAGGGTGATGATTAGGGTTTAATTAGGATTAGGGGATTTGAGTTTGGGTTTTAGGAATTAGGGTTTTTTATTGGGATCAGGAGAGGGATGTCGAGAGGTGGAGTGATTCCGATGAAAACGAGAACCACTCCACCTCAATGAGGTAGATAAAATTAGTATAGACCTTATAGGAGTACAAGCACTAATACCATGTTAGATTTGGAGATAGAAAAGAATAGTTTGTTGGAATATTATTGATTGATCATAACTGAGTACAATATCTACTATATATAAGAGAGAAATAAAGACTAAACTGATACATTATTCGATATGGGACTAAACTAATATCTCACATCTAACATATAAAACCAATATACATGTGGAATGCACTTATATTCTGAACATAACGAAGTGTCACATGAATAAAGGTAATGAATACTTTCTATTGCTTGCAATAAAGTGCATCCAGATCGACCTAGTCTAATGCACTTTACTTAAAACTTTACTTCCATACTACATAAAGTATAAGACAATTAATATCGATATTGATGAGTGAAATTTCAACATAGTTTTTGTTACTCTATTTACGTATTAAAGTTGAAAGTTCTCATTTATTTCTTTAAATTTTATCTTCTTTCAACTTATTTTTATTTATTTGTTTGTTTTGTAAGGAATGAGATGATTGTTAGGATTGTGGATTCAAATACATAAAGTCACGGAGCTTGGAGTTGGAAAAAGAGAAGACACAAAGCAATGCGAAAAAGTAGCAATAAAAGTACTAGAACTCGTACGGCTGTTTTGAACATGAAGATAGATGAATCTAAACTTTTATTCTAAATCAAAGATGTTCATCGTCGAGTCTACTTCGAAACGAGTACTCATACGTCGCAAACGGAGTTCTGTAACTTTGGGAAAATCATTTTTTTCTACAGCTACACGCAGAAAACAACAAAAATGCAGTTGACCATGCAAAAACGCAGTCAACCTCTAAACTTTATGTTTGGAGAATAAAACAAAACAGTCAACCGCGCAAAAATGCAATCGACCTCATCGGCGCTTATGTTATATTTTGAGTGTGGATTTCGGATCCAATGAGTTGTGTGTGTGTGTGTGTGTGTGTATATATTAGGGATTCTTCGGGTGTTATATATATATGTTGTTGTGAACTCTAGGGCAATCAGAAAAGATATGCTAAGAGAATAGGAGGAGACGACTCATCACACAATTGGAGAGCAAAAGCCATAGTGTTCGTCAAGATCATCTAGAGTTCTTTCTTCTCTTCTACTTTTCACTATGCAATCCAATACAATGTTTGTTAGTTTCAAATTTGGTATGAACAAATTTTATTTTCTAGGGCTTCGATGTAGCCTAGTTTTGAAAGATATTTTATTCTTCTACTTTCCATGGTTGTGTATTTAAATTTTGTTCTTAATGAGTACAATTGTCTGGCTAACTACTATTTGATTTATTGAATCATGAGGGATGGCAAGAAGTAACTTGTGATTTAGAATTATTGAATTAAATACCATTGATTAAGCTAAATTAGACATAATTTATAGCGATTAATGTGACTGTAGAAATATGCATAGACTTAACGAATCTTCCAATAATTAAATTTGCATAGAAATATGAAGAATTATTAGTTAGAGATATGTTTGGTGTTATTCGAGCGAAGACATTGAATAATTAGGGAATTTTGGTCTACCACTTCGATAAGTAGAGTTTTTAGTTTATTGGAATTATGAATTGCGTGTGATTATTAGGTGAAATCAAAAACCCAAGATTTAGTTTTGCTATTAGTAAACCCTAAAATTTCATATTTCGTACTTTTTAATTAATTTAGTTTTTTCCATTAGTTTAATTTAATTTAGTTGTTGTTTTTATCAAATTATCGATTCTCTAGTAAATTTCCGTACTCAATAAAATAGTTACTCATTATGGGTTCGACACTCTTTTCTTTTAAACTATACTAGTTGCAATTTTGTGTGCTTGCAAAATTACTTCATCAAGTTTTTGACGCCGTTGCCGGGGACTAATTATTCCTTTATTGATATTGATAATAACCAAATTGTTACTAATTTGGATTATATTTTGTTTATAAAGATAGGTTTGATTAGTTTTTTGTTATTTAATAACTATATTTCAGGACATAGAAGTGTATCACAATGGCGAACGAGGGTAATGGAGAGAAAAATATGGCTTTGAGGAACTATGTTATGTCCTCGGTTAATGTAGCAACATCAAGCATAAAGAGGCCGGCTATACAAGCTAACAATTTTGATATGAAACCAGCAATCATTCAAAAGATTCAACAGGCTGTTCAGTTTTGGGGACTATCGCACGAGGATCCTAATATTCACATTGCAAACTTTCTAGAAATTTGCGACACTTTCAAGCACAATAGAGTGTCGGGCGATGTTAATGGTTGAGACTCTTTTCTTTTTCACTCAGAGATAAACCGAAGACTTGGCTAATTCTCTCCCACCACGTGCCATCACTACTTGGGAGATATTAGCACAAAAATTTATGGTTAAGTATTTTCCTCCGGCAAAGTGTACTAAGCTAAGGAATAAAATTACCACATTCACTAAATTTGAGACTGAGTCCTTGTATGATGCATGGGAGAGGCATAAAGATTTACTGAGAAAGTGTCATCTTCATGAACATCCAAAATGGCTGCAAGTCCAAACATTCTATAACGGTTTGGGAATTACAAATCGGTCTATGGTAGAGGCAGCAGCTGGAAAAGCTCTTATGAGCAAAACTCATGAAGCGGCCTATGAGCATTTAGAGAAGATGGCATCTAACAATTATCAATGATATTCAGAGAGAGCAATGCTAAGAAAAATTGTTGGAGTTTTTTTTAGCTTGATTAGATTTACCACATTGACGGTATAAATTGCGACTTTATCTAAATAACTAGGTAATATGAATGTCAATGCTATTCAAACTAATATTATTTATGATCATTGTACAGAGTAGGAAATCCATTTGCTCAACCAAATTTCGATAAAGCAAATTTTGTGTCCAACCTTCAACATCAAAACAATCCTTATTTGAACACGTATAATCCAGGATGGAAAAATCACCCCAATTTTTCTTGAAACGACAATCAAGGGGCAATTAGACCACCTCAAAATTATTTACAGAAAGAAAAGAAGCTGACGCTTGAGGAGATTTCAGGCAATACATGCAAATGACATATTTGGCGATCTAAAATAACGCGGCTTCTATTCGCAACCTTGAGGATCAGATTGGTCAGCTTTCAAATATTCTTACAAAAGGAACATCATGAACCTTACCCAGTAACACCGTGACCAATCCCAAAGAGCATGTCAAGGTAATAACATTCAGAAGAGAGCGAACAATTGAGCAGCCACAAGAATAAATTGTCAAACAAAATGTGGGTAAAAAGCAAGATGAGTTCGAGCCAGTTTTGGAGGAACAAACGTAGCAGGTGGTCAACCACCATGTTGGGAATTCTAAGAAGAAACCACCCCATGATTTCTATGGAGTTTAATTCTGAAACTTATCATTATTCACCGTATGATCCATTGATGCCTTTTCTGCAAAGACTTAAAATGAATAAGCTTTATAATCAACTATCTAAATTTTGAAGTATTTTTAAGCAATTTCATATTAATTTTCCTCTTATTTAAGCTTTAGAACAAATGCCTAAATATACTAAACTTTTTAAGGATATTTTATCAAACAAGTAGAAGTTGGAAGAGCATTAAATGGTGATGCTAACCGAAGAGAGTAGCGCAATTTTAAAAAAGAAGTTGTCTCCTAAACTTAAAGATCCAGGGATTTTTATGATTTATTGCACTATTGGAAATTATTCTTTTGATAGAGATTTGTGTGATTTAGGGGCAAGTATTAATCTTATGTCTTTTTCAATTTTCAGGAAACTTGCTATTGGATAAGCAATGCCCACTACAGTTTCTTTGTAATTGGCAGACAAATCTATCAAGTACCCAAATGAAATAATTGATGTTGTATTGGTGAAGGTAGACAACTTCATATTCCCAGCTGATTTCATTGAGGAAGAGAACAAATTCCAATGATTTTGGGGCAACATTTTCAGCTACGGGGAGATCTTTGATTGATGTCTAACAAGAAAAACTTATTTTGAAGGTTGAGAATGAGCAAGTAACATTTGATGTCTTTAAATTAATGGATTATTCTGTTGTTGTTCACTCGTGTTTTCGAGTTAGTGAAATTGATTTCAAGGTAAATGGTGAAACACCCCTGATCTATGAGTCAAAAGCCTTTAACCCCTGATCTATGAGTTAATGCAATAAACCCCCTAAACTACAAAATGTGGTTACGGAAAACCTAAAAGATTGTGTGAAATTACCAAATTGCCCTTATATTAATAAACCATTAAAAACTCCAAAAAACCGAAAATTTTCCTCTCTTTCTCAACCAAAATCTGTTTTTCTCAACTCCAAATCCAAATGCAAATCCAAATCCCAAATCCTAATCCAAATCCCCTCACTCTCTCCCCTAAACCAAAATCAAGAACCAAAATTGTAACAACCCGGATTTTCATATGAATATATGTATGATTTGTTAAGCACTAAAACGCTATAGTTATTTATTTATTTTTCTTTTTGAAGCTTTTAGTATGGATTTGACTCTTAAACTTCAACTAGACCCGATTGAACCCGAGTTAACCCTAGTTTAACTTTACACTTGTAGTGTACCATGGCATGTAACCAAAAAAAAAACTTGTGCACATGCACAAGCCAAATCCGACCAAGTGTTGGAGGGAAAGAAGGAGGGAAAACAAGTTAGGGTTAGGGTTTATTGTTTGAACTCAATTTGACTCATAATGAGTTCTTCTCCACTCCTACACTCCACCTTCATTCTCCCCCAATGCAGCCCTCTCACTTTCTCCCTCCATCCTCTCTCAAAAATCCATCCACATTCATTCCCCATCCTCTATTAAAACACCTGCATCTCATCCTAGCTCCATTTTTCATCTTTCCTTACAATTAAGCCATCTTCTATACCTCTAAGCCTTACTCTCTATACCCTAGCTACTGATTTGGAAGGAGAGAAACCAAGGAGAAGAAGAAAAGCCAAGGAGGAGGAACCAAGGAGCAAGAAGGCTAATCAAGGAGCTAGGAGCTTGTAAGATCTCTCTTTTCCATCAAACTCATCCAGGTGGGTGTTTCTAACCTTATGTTTGTTTCTAGTGTTGATTGGTGTTTGTGAAGACTGAAAAATGACATGCATACTCTTGAATGAACTTAAATAACTCGTTTTGTGCTAAGAAACCCAAACCAGAAAATCCTGTTAAAAGACTAAATTTTTGTTGTCAGTCTGTAGCTCATTTCATGAACACCACTTGGAATTTTAATCTGAAATTTTTAGAGAATGGTCCTATAGGTGTCATACACCTTCAGCAATTTTTATAGATTTTTATGATTTTTCCTGCTATTAAAATAAATTACAAACTTGAATACTGGTCAGAATTGAAAGAAGCAGTTTTTTATAGTTACTGTTGTGGAAAGAATGACTTGTATCTCACAGCATGCTTATGGGAATAATCTGAAATTTTAGTATGTCATTTTTGGATTTATCTAAAACCTATGTTTCAAATTTCATGAGAATTGGACAACTGTAGCTATGTCAATAAAATTATGCAAACTGAGTTAGATATTTTAGTGAACAGAACTGCTGTTGTTACTGCCCTGTTTTTGGATGTCATTCAAAAGGACATAATTGGAAATCTACATGGTAGAATCACTTGATTTTTGGGAGTGTTGTAACATCATGTGTCATGAAACTAGATTCTAAAATTTCATGATGATCTAACACCATATGCTATTTTAAATAGATTTTATCCCATGACTGTGTTGATCTGATCTGTTGTTTTGGAAGTCTGTATACTTATTAAAGATGGACCGGTAAGAGTGCCTAAACGACCTTATCTAAAGAGCCTTATAACTATGAACGTTTAGTAGACACATAGACCTTTCTAGAATGACCAATAAATCCTGATTTGGACAATTATTTGATTTTATATGATTTTTGCAAGTGATGACAGAAACACGGTGAAATATAGAGCTCACTGGTTTGCACCGTGTTCATAGAAATGGGTTTGAACTTGTACTTCCCTAGCTAAGAGTTGTTCTTTGAGGTCAAGAAACATGTCGTGGATGTGAGTATGAGTTAGGACTTAAGTGATCTAATGTTTCTTGCTAAGAGTAGCCCATAGTTGCTTGTAGACCCAAATATATACAACGGTGTTTAATGTTTGAAGTTCTATGTTCAAGACAAGATTGATCAAGCAAGCTTCAACAACTAAAGACAATGGCTCAAGCTCAAATTCAAGACTCAAGATCAAGACAAGATTCAGTGCTTCAATGTGTTTTATTAAATGTCTTATAAACAATTGTAATTTTATTTCTTTGAGTCTTAGAATGATGTAATAGCCTTGTCACACACACACTCACACATATCTTTATAATTGAGTGTTTTTTCACAAGTTTAAAGGTGGAAACAAGCTTGATTGAGATCAGCTGTTGAGTACCAGTCGACTGCCGTTTGGCACCAGTCGACTGTACTAGTACGAAACTGTTTGAACTTTTTCAAACTCTGGCCAGTCGACTCTTCATGGCAACCCAGTCGACTGTTCAAGTCGTTTCGACAGTTTTCAGAATTTAAAACGTGTTTTTCGAATTCAAAAGTTTTATATCCATTTTAAATCAGTTTTATAAACTACTAGGTTTGCCCGTTGACACGTGCCTATGGCACGTCTTTGGAACGGTGCACCTTATTTGATCATATAAAATAGTTTTGGAGGTTCAGCAAATTAATTAAAGTAACAAATATAGAGCAAAAAACATATTATATGATTTTTTTTTATTTTTAAAAAATTATTTTTAAAGTTTTTAAAATTTTAATTTTTTTAGTTTTTTAATTTTCTAAAATTTTTCAAAATTTTATTTTCTAAATTTTTTGAATAGAAGAGGAAGGGAGGGAGAGAGAGAGAGAAGAAAAAAAAATTAAATTAATATAGGAGTTGTTTAGGGTGGGAGATTTGAATTTGAGTTTTGGGGGAAACTTTTGGGGGGAAAATATGTTTTGTAAGGTTAGATCTGGAACTTTAAATTTCTGGGAGATTGAAGGTGAGCCACTTGATAGCTTTCTTTGTGTTTTATTATATAGATTTTACAACGTCCTAGCGATTCATCTCTATAAATAGAGCCTAGGAATCACCATGGATAGTGTTACCACTGATTCTGGTGTGGGGGTAAACAGATGAGATTTGTGAGTTCGCGGAAAAAAACCTGAACAGCGGATCCAAGCCTTCTGATTCCTGCTGCTACCTGCAAGGAAGTGCGATACACCGGGGTTGATTCTGGCGACGCACCCTCCGACGCTCTTGTCAGTAACCAGTGGTGATTAAGAAAGAGCTTAAGGTGGAAAAAGAGTGATTACCTGGTCACAGTGGTAGGGGGGAGGTATTTATAGACGCCATGGGAGTGATTAGGGACCTGATTTCCTGTGTAACTGTCAGGAGAAAAATCCTCCCAATCTGTTTAGGAAACTGACCCCTGATTCCCGGTGAGAGCAAATCAGGCCCGCTGATTCGGTCAAATCAGTGACCCTGATTTTCCTCTTGCTGATCTGGGTTTGTCTTGGGTCGGGACCCGTACCCAGTTAGAGTGGATCCGTTTGTGGGGTGTTGGATCTGTGAGAAGGAGACCCAGTACCCGTTTCGGACCCATTTGTATGTGAAATTACCGTTTTACCCCTGAGCTTCAAGATTCATGCCCAATCTAGACGGTTCCGATTTAACCCCATTTTTAGCCACATCATGAGCCCCCCACTCCTAAAGACTGGGTGTGATCAGCCTTTGAGGAGTAGTTTAACTGTTTCAGTGGCTAGTGGAGTTGTATCGGAGTCTGAATGGAGGATTTTGAATCCCGAAGGGGGTAGTGAGGTAATTTTTTGAAGCCATATGCTGTTCTGAAGCCTTGTTTGAATATTCGACAGTTTTTATTTATTTTTCGGATTATTTATTTAATTTTGCGAGGTGTTAACCAATCGTTCGGGGGCCTCAACAGTACTTTCTAGGCAATAATTATTCGTTCAGGGGCTCAAAAATATTCCCCCAAATTTTTAATTATTTTCTAGAATTTTTAGTTAATTTTCCCGAATTTTTAGCAATTTTTCGCAATTTTTAAATAAATAAAACGGTTTAGATAAATAAAAATTGATTTTTAAATACCGATTTATGGCGTGGCGCAATCTGGACCCTTGATCAGTGCCGAGCGCGATTTTCTGGACGATCAAATGGTTCCCATTCCTCGGCAGGTAGTTTCTTCATTAACGAGGGTCGGCTCCTCGGTTCCTCGGTTCGGCAGGTAGTTTCTCCATTAACAAGGGTCGGCTCCTCGGTTCCTCGGCTCATCAGCTCGGCTCCTCGGCTCTTCGGCTCGGAGTCAGCCGAGGTACGTGGCGTTATCTGGGCCGTCCATCTCAGCACGGATCCCCAAAAAATGCTATCTTGTCGTTTAGTGGACGTGGCGAGATCTGAGCCGTCCATCATGACGAGCGCGCTTTTCGACAAGATCCAATGGCTGATATGGGTCGGCGTGTTTTTTCGCCATATACGAGGGTCGGTTCCTCGTCCCCTCGGCTCGGCGAGCTTTTTCGCCATATACGAGGGTCGGTTCCTCGTCCCCTCGGCTCGGCAGGCTCTTTCGCCGTATAAGAGGGTCGGTTCCTCGTCCCCTCGGCTCGGCAGGTCGGCACACATAGGTCGGAGTGTACCGAGGTACGTGGCGAGATCTGGGCCGTCCGTCATGACGAGCGCGCTCTTTGACAAGATGTGACGGCTGAGATGGGTCGGCAGATTTTTTCGCCATGTACGAGGGTCGGTTCCTCGTCTCCTCGACTCGTCCCCTCGGCTAGGAAGGTCGAGGCACCAATGGTTCGGGATCAGCCGAAGTACGTGGCGTGATCCTGGGCGTCCATCTCAGCGCAGATCCCCAAAAAACACTATCTTGTCGTTTAGTCGACGTGGCAAAATCTGAGCCGTCCATCATGCCGAGCGCGTTTTTGACAAGATCTGACGGCTGAGGATGGTCGGCACGTTTTTTCGCCATGTACGAGGGTCAGTTCCTCGTCCCCTCGGCTCAGAAGATCGGTGCCGTTAGTCGAGGCACTGAGTTGGACATTTTGAAGGATGTAGTTTTGATGGGTCGCTACCTTCTGAGCCCAGTAGCTCGGCTGCTTGGCCAAGCTGTTCGGTAGCTCGGTTAAGCAGGCTGATGGCAGGCAGTTCGGAAGGTGCACGTGGTCAGATCTGGTGCGTCCATCATGGTGCGAATCACGAGGATGGGGTTCAGATCACGAGAAAACGTTATCTTGTCGTTTTGTGGGCGCGGCGCAATCTGAACCGTCCATCGAATTCTGACACGAATTTTGGAGAGATCCGACGGTAATTTCACCTCGAAAGGATTTTTCTCCATATAAGAGGGTCGGTTCCTCGTCCTCTCGGCTCGGAAGCTCGGTGCCGTTGGCCGAGGTGTGGAGACTTAGTAGCTTAGAGCTGTTTTGAAAAGACTCAGTGGCTTGGTTGCCCAGTCAAGCTGTTCGATAGCTCGGTTAGGCACACCGGTGGCCGAGTTGTGGACTCGGTGATTTGAGGATTTTCTGTTGTTGAAACTGAAACGTTGTAATGCTCCGCTTTGGCGTTTTGGCTTCTTAATGGGCTTTTTAGAATCCCAAGGCGGCCCAAACTCGCTTTTGGGGTTATATAAGTTCACTCCCCCACCCCCAAGCTCATTTCTCACTTTTACTCAAAAGATTTCACTTTTACTCTCTGCTCTCTGCTAGTGGCGATCTTTGCTCCAAGGCGGTTGCGCTAGCTGTCGCGTGGGCCAGGCGATTTCCGGCGAGCTCATTCCGACCGTGAACGTCACTTGAAAGGTCAGTCTACTAGCCTTAACTTTTTTATAAAGATGTCAAGAGTGAACTCGGGGAGTGAGGCCTCGTCCTCGGGCAATGATGGCGCCGAGGAGAGGAGGAAGGCGGAGATCCGAAGGAAGGGGAAACAGGTCGCCGAGCCGGCTGCGGCCGAGGCGAGGAAGGAGAAGAAGAAGAGGAGGGTGGTCACCCAATCTCCCGTGGTTGAGGTGATCGTGGAGAACCCAAAGCAGGCCCCCGAGATGGGACGATACCCTTCTGTACTGTCCGGGCATTCGGGGGTTAGGCAGTACGAAGGCGATCTTTTGAAGAAGGCAATCTTTGGCCAGTCGGAAGTTTACGAGGAACCCAATCCGGCACTTCCCACCGAGGCAGATGAGATCGGGTCGGTGCTATCCGAGAGGGATCTCCTTCGGATCAGAAAGGGGTTCACCATCCCTCCAGAGTACAAGTTAATTGTCCACGGCACTGGGATGCGGGCGAATTCCAAACTATCGTCGTCAGATATGTGCATGTTCGACTTCGACTCCCTGAACGCCGGACTGCATTTTCTACTGCATCCCTTCATTCTCCAAGTCCTCAGATGGTTCTGCCTCGCGCCGACCCAATTTATGCCAAACACATGGCATCATGTGAATGCCTTCCTGCTCCAGTGCCGCAATGCTAAAGTCGAGCCGGACTTGACGGTCTTCCGAGGCCTGTATCAAATAAATCGGATGCATAAAACCGAGCATCGGTACTACTTGGGGCCGAGGAAGGGTGTTAGGATCATAGCAAACCCGGACTCAATTAAAGGCTGGAAAGAAAAGTTCTTCATATTGAGGGGGGAACCGATGCTGCAAATTCCGAGCCGGTGGAAGCCTGAGGTGCCCAAGTTTGCGAGAGTCGACCCCGTACTGACTGAGGCCGAGGAGGAGGTGGCGAGGAAGATCATGGCCCTCCCCATGTTGAGTTGGAGGGAGTTGACGGAGGAGATGCTGTTCGGGTCTAGCCTTAGCCCCATCGACCCGAGTATGCTCCTGACATCTCGTTTATTTTTGTTTTTCTTTCAAGTCTTTAGCTCATCTTACTGACTCAATTTGTGTTTCGTTTGATGCAGAAGCGATGAAGATTGATTTCAACGCCATGATGGCCGATAGGTCCAAAGTGGCTGGCGGCAGGAAGAGGAAGAGGCCGACCGTGGCTGCCTCGTTAGCTCCGCAGCCCAAGGTCGCTCCGACTACCACTCCGCCTCCTCCGACCACCGAGGCGCCTTCGGCGGTGGTTGTTGCTGAGGAGCCCTCGGCGCCTATGGCATCTGCCCCGGTTGGTGGGGCCTTCGATGTTAATGCGGCGTTGTCGCTCGAGGCTCCGCCATTGACCGATGCGGCCGAGGAGATCCTGACCGAGCAGCACAAACAGCTGTTCGTGCCGAACTGGCGAGTGAAGAATCACGACGGATTCCTCGAAAACTCGCAGATGTCGGTGCAGGTCGTCAAGCACCTGGCAACCCCGAAGATAGAGCCGCACTGAAGGCGGGGACGGTCGGCGACGATACCTACGAAGTGGCTCGGTCGCTCGTATCGGTAAGTTTTTCATTGTGGATTTCTTCAAGTCTACTGCTCGGCCTGTATCATGTGCTTATCGTTGTCTTCACAGGCCACCTGTCACTTCGGCCATCTCCTCGAGACGTTCGCCGCGCAGGAGAAAGAGCTGAAGGCCGCCAGCGACAAAGACAGGGCAGAGAAGATCAAGGCGGTTCGGCAACTCGAGGCCGAGCAGAGGCGAGGCGAGGCCTTAGAAGTCCGGGTTGCCGATCTTGTGGCCGACCTGGAAAGAGCCAAGGGGCGACTTGATGCGGAGTCTGCCAAAGCCGCGAAGGCTGCGAGGAGCTGGCTGCGTCGGCAAAGTCTCTGGCCGATGTGAAGGCGGAGAAAGAGGCCTTGGCCACGCAGATTAGGGCCGAGGTCGAGGCTGAGGCGAAGAAGCACATGGCCACGAACATGGAGATGTCCTATCAGAGGGTGCTCGACCATGTTCAGGACCGTGTCCCTGGCTTCGAGCGGGTCGGCTACAGGCTGTGGCCGGGGTCACCCTCAGTCGGCGAGGAGGAGGGAAGCGAAGGTGACGAGGGGGAAGGTGATGACGACGAGGAGGTGGAGGCCGACCCTTCGGTGGCAGACCCCCAGGTTGAGGGGCCATCTGGCGACGCGCCTGTGGTCGAAGCGGCGACGCAGGTGGACCCCTGATCTCCTCGTAATTTTTGTAGTTTTTGTTCTTTTTCAAAAACAGTGTAATGCCTTTTGCGGACTGGCCACCGCTTTGATGATGAATGAAAAAGATTGTTTTGGTTTTGGACTTGTCTAAGTGTTTGGTTCGGTCATATAGTTCTTCAATGTTGTCCTTTTTTATTTCAGATCGCCGAGCAAACTCGTATCACCGCGGCAGCTCGGCGCTGTGGGAGTTGTTTCAGCAGTCCCGGGAGGATCGTCTCGAGGGCGAGGTCCATCTGACGAGGAGAATACTCCATAACGTAGAGAAGAGAAACAGCGAGTTGTTGGCCGAATTGCACCATCAGCGGATAGTCGAGGCCGAACTCTCTGCGAAGGAGGAAGAGTTGGCCCGGGCTTTGGCCGAGCGAGATGATTTTGCAAGGAGGGTAGAGCAGCTGCAAAGGGTAACGGTCGACAAGAGTATCGAGGTGACCCATTTGCGCCGTGTCATATCTGATAGCGCCGAGTATCCTGGTTCGGCGAAGCTTCCTCGGTTCAAGGTAATTGTGAGGGACGACACACTGAAGGATAGGATCGTTGAACTGGAGGAAGAGGTTGCTCGGCTTAAACCTCAGCCGGTGAGGGCTAATGTCCGGAGTACTTCGTGTACTCACGAAGAGATTGACCGAGGGATTACGTTCTATCAACTCGCGAGCCGAACCCCCATCATAAGTCGGACAGCAGCCGACGCCCAAAGTGGAGTAGCGGTATCTTCAAGTGGTGCTTCGGTTGGAGCGACTGTCAGGGTCAGCGGCGAGGGAGCGTCTCGATTTGTCGGCTTAGAGACGAGCTCAGAGGCCAAGAAGCGCCGACCCCGGGTATCCCTGAACCGGAGCGTCCCCCTACCGCGGAGGCACTAATTGGGTCGTATTGTGTTTTTGGGTCTCCGAACTGTCTTTTGTTGTAACCTTTTTGTAAATTTATCCAAGTTATATTAATGAAATTGGAGTTGGCTTGCTTGTTGTAGTGCTGTAATTGCTTTAGCTAGAGTTGGCTTGAAATGAACCGCGAGAAGCAAGTGTTTGCTTCGTCGAGCACCTTGGCCACGAAACTCATGCTTTAGCCGTGGTCCTGACTCTTGCTCGGTACATACCGGTGCGGCTCGGTGCCTCGGCAGAGGTGTAACTATTTCGAGGCTGGGGCCACGTGGCCTGAGCTGGATGGTGGATCATGATCAGGGCGTGGATCACGAGCAGGGAGGCGCAAGTTCCAAGAA
This sequence comes from Hemerocallis citrina, assembly GCA_017893485.1. Classification (NCBI taxonomy): domain Eukaryota; kingdom Viridiplantae; phylum Streptophyta; class Magnoliopsida; order Asparagales; family Asphodelaceae; genus Hemerocallis; species Hemerocallis citrina. Next base: position 78,639,083 of record CM030365.1, on the reverse strand, counting down.
AACACTATCTTGTCGTTTTGTGGACACGTGGCATGGTCAGGTCTGTTCATCACACTCTAGCACGCATTTTGAGATGATCTAACGGTGATTTCGCCTCGGAAGGAATTTTCGCCATATACAAGGGTCGGTCCCTCATCCGCTCGGCTCGAGGATTTGAATGGGCATAGTCGATCCGAACGATGTAATCCGAACCGGCGTTAGCATTGCTCGACGGTTGTGGGAGCAGTTCCGAACGGCGATCTACTTCTGGCTCGCCTAAGGGCAAGCCGGGGAAGTAAAGTCGAACCGAGTATTGGACTCCGAACCATCGGTAGATTTGTTCAACGGTTGTGGGAGCAGTTCCGAACGGCGATCTACTTCTGGCTTGCCTAAGGGCGAACTGGGGAAGTAAAGTCGAGCCGAGTGTTGGACTCCGAACCATCGGTGTAGTTCAACGGTTGTGGGAGCAGTTCCGAACGGCGATCTACTTCTGGCTCGCCTAAAGGCGAGCCGGGGAAGTAAAATCGAGCCAAGTGTTGGACTCCGAACCATCGGTGTAGTTCAACGGTTGTGGGAGTAGTTCCGAACGGCGATCTACTTCTGGCTCGCCTAAAGGCGAGCCGGGGAAGTAAAGTCGAGCCGAGTGTTGGACTCCGAACCATCGGTGTAGTTCAACGGTTGTGGGAGCAGTTCCGAATGGCGATCTACTTCTGGCTCGCCTAAAGGCGAGCCGGGAAAGTAAAGTCGAGCCGAGTGTTGGACTCCGAACCATCGGTGTAGTTCAACTGTTGTCGGAGCAGTTCCGAACGGCGATCTACTTCTGGCTCGCCTAAGGGCGAGCTGGGGAAGTAAAGTCGAGCCGGACATTGGACTCCAAACCATTGGTTGAAATTAAAAAACAAAAGATAAAGGCGGAGAGATGCAAGCAAATTTATAAGTATGAAAGAGCATTCTTCATTGATAATTGACGGCGAGCCATTTTTACATATAACAACTTAAGAAATGAATTACAAATTAGAGGAGAGGAATGGTTCGACACCTCGTGATACTCAGAGAGGCGTCGGGGCGCTTTCTTGGTATTTTAGGAGGTGGTCGGCATTCCAGGTCCTCGGAATCTCTTTGCCCTCTAGATCTTCCAGACGATAAGCTCCGGACCGAACTACCTTTGTGATTTTGTAGGGTCCTTCCCAGTTCGGGGCCAGTTTGCTCCTCTGATTAGGGAAGGAGATGGCTAGCTTTCTGAGGACCAAGTCCCCTTCCTTGAGATCGGCAGGCCGGACTTTCTTGTTGTACGCCAGTTCGACCCTCCTCCGGTAGTTCTGTTGGCGTATTGATGCTCTTTCTCTCAGCTCGTCCACCAGGTCTAAGTTGGCCCGGAGGTCTCTGGCATTATGTTCCTCATTGTAGGCTGCGAGATGAGGAGAAGGTATTCCGACTTCGAGCGGTATCACCGCCTCGGACCCATAGGTGAGGTTGAACGGGGACTCCCCCATGGGGGTACGCTTGTTAGTGCGGTAGTTCCACAGCACATTGGGGAGCTGGTCGACCCATAAGCCTCTAGAACACTTGTCCAGTCTCTTCTTGATACCAGAGAGGATCTGCCGGTTAGCGTTCTCCGCCTGTCCGTTCGACTGAGGGTGGGAGATGGACGAGAAGCGTTGTTGGATGGCAAGGTCTTCACACAGAGCTCGGAATGCGGCACCGGTGAACTGAGTCCCGTTGTCCGTTACAAGGACACGGGGGATGCCGAATCTGCAGATGATGCTCTTCCAGAAGAATTGGAGCACTTTGTTCTCGGTGATAGTGGCGAGGAGCTCGGCCTCAATCCACTTCGAGAAGTAGTCGATGGCTACGACCAAGAACTTGAACTGGCCCGGAGCTGGAGGGAAAGGCCCTAGTAAATCCATCCCCCACATTGCAAAGGGGACAGGACTTGATAGGGAGGAGAGGTTGGCTTGGGGGAGGCGACGAATGTTGGAATGTCTCTGGCAAGAACCACATTGCCGAACGTGTCGCTCGGCGTCTTGGAAGAGAGTCAACCAGAAGTATCCGTAATTCAGGACTTTCCGAGCCAAAGACCTAGACCCTGAATGAGCCCCGCCGATGCCTTCGTGGAGCTCCTGTAAGGCATAGTTGGCCTGTTCTAGGGAAAGGCACCTCAGGTACGGTCGGCCATCAATCTGCGAGAAGGAGCGCTTGTACAAGATTCCGTCGATCAGGACGTACCGCTCGGCTCTGGTTCTTACTCGGCGCGCTTCCTTGGGGTCCTCGGGGAGGAGTCCGTCCCTTAAGAACTCCACTAACGGCTTCATCCAATTATCTTGCAGTAGGACCGGCAATGACTCCACTGAGCCGGGGGTCTCGTCTTCTATGCTCGGCTTCATGAGAACCTCGATCAAGATGGTCTGCTCGAGACCTTGGAGGGAGGACGAGGCCAACTTGGAGAGGGCATCGGCTTGCGAATTCTCCTCTCGAGGGACTCGTTGGATGAGTGCCTCTTCGAACCGGCCCATGAGGGTTCGGACTTTGGCGAGGTACTTCGCCATCCGTTCGTCTCGCGCCTCGTACTCGCCCAAAACTTGGTTCACAACCAGCTGAGAGTCACTATGGATTCGGAGGTGCCGCGCCCCGGCACTTCGGGCAAGTCCGAGGCCCGCAATTAATGCTTCATACTCCGCCTCATTGTTTGAGGCCTTGAAATTCATGCGGAGGGCATACTGGAGGACGAAGTCATCAGGGCCGTTCAGGATGATCCCAGCACCGCTTCCCTCATTGCAGGAGGAACCGTCCACGAAAACTGTCCAAATAGGGGGTCCGTTCGGGACATGGCTAACCTCGGGAATGGTGGACTCGACGATGAAGTCGGTAAGGTCCTGAGCTTTGATCGCAGTCCGAGGCTGGTATGAGATGTCGTGTTGGCTCAGCTCGATGGACCACTTCATAAGCCGACCTGAGGTTTTCGGCTTGTGGAGGATTTGCTTCAGCAGTTGGTCGGTGAGGAACACAACCGAATGGGACTGAAAGTATGGGCGGAGCTTCCTTGCCGCCATGATCAGGGCGTAGGCCATCTTTTCTATCTTCAGATAACGGAGCTCGGCGTCCCTAAGCACCTTGCTCACATAGTAGATGGGCCTCTGAGCCCGATCTTCTTCCCTCACCAAAACCGCACTTAAGGTCTGCTCGGAAGCAGCCAAGTAGATGAAGAGGGTTTCCCCTGGAACGGGTTTGCTGAGCAGAGGAGGGTTCACCAAGTAGGCCTTCAGTTGGTCGAACGACTCCTGTTGCGGTTGGCCCCATTCGAAACCCTTAGCCCCCCTGAGAGCCTTGAAGAAGGGGAGGCACTTTTCCCCAGACTTCGAAAGGAACCGGCCATTAGCAGCGAGGCGACCCGTAAGCTTCTGCACTTCCTTGACATTCCGGGGCGGGGCCATGTCCAGTATGGCCTTGATTTTCTCGGGATTTGCTTCGATCCCTCGTTGGCTCACCATAACGCCGAGGAATTTTCCCGACGAGACCCCGAACGCACACTTGTTCGGATTAAGCCTCATGTTGTGTCTTCTCAATACGCCGAATGCCTCCTGGAGGTCGGCCACGTGGTCGGTACCTCGGATGCTCTTCACGAGCATGTCGTCGACGTATACTTCCATGTTGCGGCCTATCTGGCTTTGGAAGACTTTGTTGACGAGGCGCTGTAGGTGGCTCCAGCGTTCTTCAAACCGAACGGCATGACTCTATAGCAGTAGAGGCCCTGATCGGTAATGAAGGAAGTCTTCAGAATGTCCGGGGGGAACATTCGGATTTGATTATAGCCGGAGAAGGCGTCCATGAAGCTGAGAAGCTCATGGCCTGAGGTGGCATCGATGAGGGTGTCGATATTTGGGAGAGGGAATGGATCCTTCGGACACGCCTTATTCAGGTCAGTGAAGTCGATGCATATCCTCCAAGAACCATTGGACTTCTTAACCATGACCACATTGGAGAGCCACTCGGGATAGTTCACCTCCTGTATGAACCGAGCTTTTAAGAGCTTGTCCACCTCCTCCCTAATGGCTTGTTTTCGCTCGGGGGCGAACTTACGCCTCTTCTGCTGAACCGGTCTGCACCCTGGTTCGACGCTGAGACGGTTCACTAGAAAGTCCTCAAAAATCCCGGGCATATTCGCGGCGGACTAAGCAAATAGGTCGCGGTTCTCCCGGATGCACTGCACCAAGTCGGAGCATAGGGCAGTAGGCAAGGACTTGCTGATGAGGAACTTTCGACTCGGGTTCTCGTCCGAGAAGAGTACTTCTTCCAATTCGTCCGCCGACTCAGACGTGGATCGGACATTCGGCTCGGGGATTTCTAGAGTCTCGAGGGAGAGCACCGGACCCCCAGTGGAAGTCATGTAGCACTTCCGAGCCGTCTCTTAGCTGCCCCTGACTTCTCCCACTCCCGCCCGGGTGGGGAACTTCATCTTGAGGTGATACGCCGAAGGAATGGCTTCCAGGGCAGCTAGGCCAGGTCAGCCTAAGATAACATTGTATGCAGCTGGCACGTCGACGACCATAAAGTCCATCGGCTCTGTCCGGGTAGTAGGGGTCTTCCCAGCAGTTACGTCCAGGGTAATAACCCGTTCGACAGTTACTGGTACCCCTGTGAACCCGTGGAGCGTGTAGCCGACCAGTTTGAGGCGATCCCGAGACAGCTGCAGCCCTCGGAAGGCCGAGAGGAAGAGGATGTTCACCGAGCTCCCGTTGTCAACCAGGACCCTCTGCACTTTGAAGTTTGCCATGCGAAGGTCGATGACAAGTGTGTCGCAGTGGGGAGTTCAGACTCCCTCGAGGTCTTCATCAGAGAAAGTCACTGGGATGCCGAGGCCTTTGGGGGGAGGGGTGCTGTGAACTGAGTTGACCTCTCGGACGAAGGCTTTCCGAGAGGAGTTAGAGGAGCCCCCCATGGGGCCTCCGTGGATGAGGTGCAGAACTCGTTCTTCCTCGAACTCGGGGGTCTCATCGCGCCGCTCGGAGCGCTTGTTAGCCCCCCGAGGCGGAGGAGTGGCGTGTTCCCCCTGATTGTTCGCCTTCACAAATTTGGCCAACTGCCCCCTCTGGATGAGGGCCTCTATCTCATTTTTCAATGCCCGGCAGTCGTTGGTATCGTGGTCGTGGTCCCGGTGGTAACGGCACCATTTCTCTTTGTTCCTCCTCTTGGCCGGGGTGTTCATCCTCGGAGCGGGCGGTATCACTCCTTCCTTCTCCACTTCCATCAGGATGGTGGAGACATTGGTGGTGAGAGGGGTGAACTTCTCGAACCTGGGGGGAGGACGGCGCTGACCGCTGTTGTCCTTCTGTAGCTTTTTGGACCCCTCCTCCTCTGTCGTCTTCCTCTTCGATCCGAGGGCGGATCCTCCGAAATTCGGGAGGCACTCGGCCTCCTCCGCCCGAATGTACTTCTCGCATCTTAGGAGAAGATCGGCGAAGTTGTGCGGGGGCTTCTTGGCGAGGGACGACCGGAGGTTGGAGTTGAGGACATTCGACTGGAACGCGACGGTCGCAACTGACTGGTCGAGGGAGGCGATCGACCTGACCTCTGTGGTAAATCTCCTTACGTAGTCCCTCAGCTTTTCTCCCCTCTCCTGTCGGAGGTGGAGTAGGGAGAGGCTCGTCTTCTCTGTTCTCCTGCTACTCACAAAGTGAGTTATGAAGAGCGTTTCGAACTGCTCGAACGAGAAGATGGAAGAGGGAGCAAGCCGGGAGTACCATTCCCGTGCCGACCCCTTGAGAGTGGCGGGGAAGGTCTTGCAGAGCATGGCGTCGGAAGCTTGATGGATCAGCATTAAGGTCTTGAAGCTTTCAACATGATCAACAGGGTCTGACTCCCCTGAGTACGTTTCAAACTGCAGAGGTTTGAAACCCCTCGGGATGGGAGCCTCCATGATTGTTCGAGAGAAGGGGGGTCTGCTGGGGCGGACGGTCCCTGCTCTCGACTCCTCCTCTTTGTCCATGCGACCGATGCGCCTCTCCATCTCGTGGAGACGACGGTAGAGGGCATCGTCCCTCCGTTGGTAATCAAACGATCCCCTAGACTCTTCTTCATAGGAAGGGGAGTGGGGACTGCGGTGTCGATAGTCCTGGGATCGGCGAGGACTATGATGGTGTTGCTGGCGACTGGGAGCTGGGAGAGGACTTCTAGATCGGTGGCGAGGACTTGGAACCCGTGGGGGTGTTGGAACCCTCTGGGCATTATGTTTGTTGGGGCGAAGGTTGAGGGCCTGCAACACAGTCTCCTGGAATTGTAGGAACTCGGCACGAGTGATAGGTGCCTCATCGTTCCTCGGATAATGTCGATCAGCAGGGGAACGTGGCCTCCTCCTGTGACGCTCAGGAGATACGCCCCGTCCTCTTCGGTCCGGCGACCTCCTGCCATCTCGACGATGAGGAGATCGCTCGCCTTGATGTTGGCGGGAGGCTCCCTCTCGGGCCCGCTTCTCATATAGGCAGTTGCGAAGGTCCTCATCCTTTTGGCGGTTCAGAACGGTGTTGCGGAGGTCGGGGTGATGGGAAGCCATTGAATCCGAGGAGGCATTGTGAACCGAGGCATGGTCTGGGTGGAGAGGTTGCTTCTGCCTCTGCCCGTTCTGGCTAGCAGGTCCAATAGGGGGTTGTTGATTCAGGAGAGGATCTTGGACTGGGGGAGGAAGTTGCTCGGGCTGTGGAGGAGGATGCACGGGGACTTCCTCTTGCTGATCGGCGGGGTTGGGCCCACGGTTGGACCCCCTTGATCTGACCTTTCTGGGAGGCATGGTTGGAAAAGAGCTAATCGACGAGGAAGAGGCGGAGGCTATTCGTGTGGTTGTTCCCACAGATGGCGCCAATCTGTTACCGCTGATTCTGGTGTGGGGTAAACAGATGAGATTTGTGAGTTCGCGGAAGAAAACCTGAACAGCGGATCCAAGCCTTCTGATTCCTGCCGCTACCTGCAAGGAAGTGCGATACACCGGGGTTGATTCTGGCGACGCACCCTCCGACGCTCTTGTCAGTAACCAGTGGTGATTAAGAAAAAGCTTAAGGTGGAAAAAGAGTGACTACCTGGTCACAGTGGTAGGGGGGAGGTATTTATAGTCGCCATGGGAGTGATTAGGGACCTGATTTCCTGTGTAACTGTCAGGAGAAAAACCTCCCAATCTGTTTAGAAAACTGACCCCTGATTCCCGGTGAGAGCAAATCAGGCCTGTTGATTCGGTCAAATCAGTGACCCTGATTTTCCTCTTGCTGATCTGGGTTTGTCTTGGTTTGGGACCCGTACCCAGTTAGAGTGGATCCGTTTGTGGGGTGTTGGATCTGTGAGAAGGAGACCCAGTACCCGTTTCGGACCCATTTGTATGTGAAATTACCGTATTACCCCTGAGCTTCAAGATTCGTGCCCAATCTGGACGGTTCCGATTTAACCCCATTTTTAGCCACATCAGATAGGTTCCAAGCATTTTTGATAAAAGTTTAAGTTTTTGCTTTTGAAAAAGAACAAGTATTCAAACAAGCATTCATAATCTTCTAAGTCTTGGTTCTCTGAAATCAGTCTAGTATAACATTGAATTCATTTTAGACTAATTTCGGAAGTTGACCTATTAGCCTCCATACAAAAATTACAATCACAACAAGGCTATAGGTTGTTGTAACTATTTTATTGTTTTCTTTCACTCTCGGGTTGTGAGAGTGGTCCTCACGGTTGGAGAGTAGGGCTCTAGGTTGTAGAACTAGGTTTTCACTCTTGGTTGAAGAGTGGGTTTGCTCTCTCTAGTGGTGAGAGAGATCTACGGGTTTGACACGGTTGTTATCTAACGCCATAGGGTATTCTTGTATTTTTTCAAGAATAGTGAAAATTCTCAAGTGGGTTGCTTGGAGACTGGATGTAGGTCCGGAGGACCGAACCAGGATACATCGCTGTGTACTCTGTAGTTGATTCTCTTTGTGGTTGTATTTTCTTTACTTGCATTTTAATTTCTCTGTGAAACTTGTCTGGCAAGTCGACTGTCCCTCTTCTATAAGTCGACTGATCAGACTGGTATAACATAATCTTCAAAAAAAATTCTGACAAGTCGACTGAGTTCTGCTATAAGTCGACTGATCAGACTTGTATAAATACTCTTCTATTCTGATGCCCCAGTCGACTGTATTCCCTTTTCAAGACAACTGGATAGTAAGAAAAGTTCAATTTCGTTATTATTTTCTGTACAACAGTATTCACCCCCCTTCTAGTGTTTCTTGCCTTGCCTACAGGATCCAACACTTGGTATCAGAGCAAGGTTGAGTGCAATGGCAACTACTTCTAATGTAAGCCAATACCATGAAGGCCAATCCACACAAAGGCCACCCCTATTCAATGGAACCAATTACAACTATTAGAAGTGTAGAATGAAGATCTACCTTCAGTCCATCAATTATGAGATATGGAACATGACAGAGACCGAATACACCGCTCCTACCATTCCATATGCACAATGGAATAACAACTTGTAGAGCGAAACAATGAACAATGCAAAGGCGATGAACGCTCTATTTTGTGCCCTTACCAAGGAGGAGTTCAATTGTGTGTCCAATGCAACAACGGCGCATCAAATTTGGCGCACACACTCGAGGAAACTCATGAAGGAACTAATAAAGTTAAAGAGTCTAAAATATATGTTCTTGTTCATAGGTTTGAAATGTTCCGCATGAAAGAGAACGAGAATGTGTCTGAAATGATCACAAGGTTCACGGATATTACAAACTCTCTTGTGTTGCTTGGAAAGACGTACACGCAAGCGGAAATGGTGAGGAAAGTACTTCGTGCACTAACACCCAAATGGGAGAACAAGACCACCACCATAAAAGAGGCCAACGATTTAACACAACTCTCTCTTGAGAATCTTGTAGGAAATCTTATGGCGTTTGAGGTACAACTTGAAGACTTGAAGAACGCAAGAAGGATTTAGAACCTCAACAATCAAAGAAAAAGACTCTAGCATTCAAGGCCATGTCAGACTCCAAGGATAAAGAAGAAGATTAGGAAGAGATAGCCATGTTCACGAGAAAGTTCAAAAGGTTTCTAAGGAAAGTTAAATTTAATTCAAAAATCTAAGGATACTAATGAACTTCTAACTTGTTTCAAGTGTAACAAGAGAGGACATATGAAGAAGGATTGCCCACTAGAGAATGCGAAATCTAAAGAAAATGCTTTCAACTTCAAGAAGGAGAAGTACACCAAGAACAAGAACATGAAGAACAAAAGGCGTATCAAGCAACTTGGGACGATAGCGACTCTTCATCGGAAGAAGAAAGTGAAGAGACAAACGAGGTTGCTAATGTATGCTTTATGGCTTCACAAAATCAAGTAAGTGATGATTGTGATTCGAATGATTTATTAGATGCTTTCAATGAGATTTTTCAAAAGCTTAAAAAAGAAAAAATTAGAATTAAAAACTTGGAGAAAGTAAATCAAACACTTTCCCAAGAGAATCTTAACTTAGATAAAGAAGTCAAGTCTTTAAATTTTCGACTTTCTAATTTGGATATAGATCTTGTATCTCTTAAGAAAAATTATGAAGAGATATCCAAGAATGTATCTAAATTTAATAAAGGAAAGGAGAATTTAAATGATGTTCTCCAAAATCAAGTTCAATCTAATAAGAGATTTGGACTTGGTTTTCAAAAGTCTCTTGAAAAACCTAATGTTACTAAGAACACTAGTGTAAATAAGCCTAAATCTACTTCTAGTGTTAAGAATAAATTATATGTATTTTTTGAAAAACCTATAACTATAGTTTTTAATGAAAAAAGTAATTCTGTAGTTCAGACCAATCGACTAAACCCAAATTTCAGTCGCATGTCCAGAGGTTCTGAGTCTTATTCAGCAAGACGAAAACCTCAGATCAGTCGACCTATTACACCTCCCAGTCGACTGGATTTCAGTAACAGTCGACTGAAAGGTTCGATAAAGTCGACTGGACAAAGCAAAAATATATGGGTTCCAGTCAATCTGAGTGAGAAAGATAGAGTTACTTATATAAAATCATATATTCTGGCTGTATGTAATTCTGTAGATTATATTCTTATATTTGGTGAAAAATCAAACTCACTTTGGGTTTGGTTTCCCAAAAACTAATCTCTTTTGGACCCAATGAAAAGGGTACCGTATTCACATTGAAAATTTTATAGGTACCTAAAAGAGAACGTTGGATACTTGACAGCGGATGCTCAAAGCACATGACTGGTCATGCCAACTTCCTATCTTCCATTCAAGAGATTGATGGAGGAACAGTTACATTCGGTGACAACAACAAAGGAAAGGTTATTGGAATAGGCATGGTCGGTAAGCACACTAACCCTTCAATAGAAGATGTTTTTCTTATTAGTAGTCTTAAGCATAATTTATTAAGTATTAGCCAATTGTGTGAAAAGAGATATAAAATTATTTTTGAAAAAGATGCATGTTTAATTTATGACTCTACCATGCAAAATATAATTTTTCAAAGATTTAAGAAGAATAATATTTATGAATTGTGTTTAAAATCAAATGAATTTTCGAATGATTTTTGCTTAGTAGTTTCTAATAATGATTCTTGGCTTTGGCATAAGCGATTTGGCCATGTGAACACGAAAAATATTGCTAAATTTTCTAAATACAACCTAGTTAAAGGGCGGCCGAGACTATCCTATAAAAAGGATAAGTTATGTGATGCAAGTCAACTAGGTAAACAAATCAAATCTACTTTTAAGACAAAAGAAGTAATTTCTACTAGTAGACCTCTTGAATTAATCCACATGGATTTATTTGGCCCTACTAGAGTTGTTTCTTTAAATAAAAGTAGGTATGTATTTGTTTTAGTAGATGATTTTTCAAGATTCACCTGGGTTTTCTTTTTAAAACATAAGAATGATGCTTTTGATGAATTTGCAAATTTTTTTAAACGGATTCAAAATCAAAAGTCTCTAACCATAGTCACTATTAGAAGTGATCATGTTGGAGAATTTAAAAATGAAACGTTTTCAGAATATTGCAACAAGAATGGTATAACACATACACTTGCATTTCCTAGAGCTTCACCACAAAATGGAGTGGTCGAAAGAAAGAATAGGACTTTGCAAGAGTGTGCACGTACCATGCTTGTTGAAAGCAATTTATCTAAGTACTTTTGGGCTGAAGCTGTTGCTACAACTTGTTATATTTTGAATAGAATTTTGATTAGCATAAGCTTAAGAAAACATGTTATGAACTATTTTTTGATAAAATTCCTAAAGTATCTTATTTCAAAATATTTGGACGTAAGTGTTTCATTTTAAACACTAAAGATAATTTAGATAAGTTTGATCCTAGAACGAATGAAGGTATCTTCATTGGATACTCAAATAGGAGTAAAGCATATAGGATCTTCAATAAGTCAACTTTGACTATTGAAGAATCCATGCATGTTTCATGTGATGAATCTCTAACTTCATCTACTAAAGATGATGAAACTGATTTATCACCTTTAAATAACGTCATTAAATCTTTAGAGCAGACTACCCTAGCGGAAAAGTCGACCGATAAGGAAATCAAGTCGACTGATGTGAATCAGTCGACTGATGGACAAGTTAAGTCGACTGATCCTGTTGTGATGACTCAAACTTTACCAAAATCTTTTGTTGAAGTTAGAGATCATCCTCATGACTTAATAATTGGTGACATCTCACGTGGTATTCAAACCAGATCTCACGTTAACATGATTTCTCATACAGCTTTCTTGTCAGATTTTGAACCTAAAAATATACAAGAAGCCTGTGAGAATGAGTTTTGGATGAATGCCATGCAAGATGAATTAAACCAATTTATAAGAAATGATGTATGGAATTTAGTTCCACGACCTCCTGACCATACTATAATTGGTACCAAATGGGTATTCAAGAATAAATTAGATGAATCAGGACAAGTCGTTAGGAACAAAGCTAGATTAGTTGCTCAAGGGTATAATCAAGAAGAAGGCATAGATTTCGATGAAACATATGCTCCTGTTGCTAGACTAGAATCAATTAGGATCATGTTATCTTTTGCTTGTTTTATGAACTTTACACTTTTCCAAATGGATGTTAAAAGTGTTTTTCTTAATGGTTTTATAAAGGAACATGTTTATGTTAAGCAACCACCTGGTTTCGAACATAAACCATTCCCAAACCATGTTTTTAAATTGAAAAAGGTTTTATATGGTCTTAAACAAGCACCTCGTGCTTAGTATGATCGATTGAAGACTTTTCTTTTAGAAACTGGTTTTGAAATAGGTAAATTAGATACTACTTTGTTTATTAGGAGAAAAGAGACCGATATTTTGATCATACAAATATATGTAGATGACATAATCTTTGGTTCTACTAATAGTAATCTATGTCAAGAGTTTGCTAATACCATGAAAAATGAGTTTGAGATGAGTCACATAGGTGAACTCAATTATTTCCTTGGACTACCAAATGGCATATTTATTAATCAAGAAAATATGCTAAGGAATTACTTAAACGGTTTGGCATGGATAGCACGACTATTAAGACCACACCTATGGCTACTACCACTACCCTTGACAAAGATGAATTGGATAAGAGTGTCGATCACAAACTCTATCGATGTATGATTGGCTCACTCTTATATATAAGTTCTAGTAGACCAGACATTATGTTTAGTGTATGTTTGTGTGCTAGATATCAGTCAAGTCCTAAAGAGTCTCACTTAAAAGCTGTGAAACATATTTTAAGATACATTAAAGGCACGTCTGAGTATGGTCTATTTTATCCACGCACCGATAATTTTTAACTTTTGTCGTATAGTAACGCTGATTTTGCTGGCAGTAAAACTGACCGTAAAAGTACTAATGGAACATGTCACTTTTTGGGACATTCCCTAGTCTCTTGGTGCAGTAAGAAGCGAAATTCGGTATCTCTATCTACTACAGAACCTGAATATATTGCTGCAAGTTTGGCTTGTGCCCAAATTTTGTGGATGAAACAAACTCTATTAGATTATGGTATTTTATTTTCAAAACCTGCAATATATGTGTGATAATACCAATGCCATTAATTAATCTAAAAATCCGGTTCAACATTCACGTAGAAAACACATTTATATTAGATATCATTTTCTACGTGATCATGTTTTAAAAGGAGATATATCTTTAGACTTTATTTCTACTGATAAACAAGTAGCAGATATCTTTACTAAACCACTTAAGAAAGACACATTTATCACCTTAAGAAGAGAACTAGGAATTTGCAGTTTTTATAATATTTCTTGTTTTTTTATGGTAAGTCTACTTAGCACTACTTTTCGGTCAACTTCCCAAGTACTTTTCGAGATTTATTTTGTCTGAGTTTTTTGTGATCTGGACAGTCGACTGTGAACAGTACTCAGTCGACTGCCAAAAATATTACTTGTTATTTTCGTTTGAACTATTTTGCTTTCGACTAAGTCGACTGTTATAAAAATATAGTCGACTGTCGCACTTCAGTCTGTCTTTTAGATTCGAAAACGGCACACCTTTTCAGGCTATTTCTTTTACCCTTGACCGATCTGATCCCTTGATTACTCCTAGACTCAATCTCAGCCTTTGATTCTAAAGTAAAAATCCTAGTTTCTTACTTCTATCTTTTTATTCCTTCACCATCTCTCTCTCTGGAAGTGCAGAAGTCGGCTGTTGCAAAACCCATTGGCGATTCTAGATAAATCGAAGCTTTAATCCAGATTTCTTGTGGGTTTTTTTTCTTGCCGAAGTTCTTTCCAAGATCTCTTGAATTCATGTGCTTCTCTTTGCCTCTCATTGTTGGTATAACTCCTTGATTTCTTTTCTTGTTTATTGTTTTGGGTTTGAATCATGCCACCTAAAAGATCACATAGTTCTAATGTTGAGGAGGGAAAATCCTCTAGGAATTATCTCCAATATTTGAGAAGTCCAAACCTTGTTGAGAAATTTTTTATAATTTGTCAAATTGCAATTTTCCAGGAAGATTTGTTAATTTTCCTGATCTAGATAAGTTTCCCTTAGCCCCGTTGTTTGAACAATGTGGGTTGTTTGAGTTGTTATCTTTGGTGAACCAACCTTCCTGTTACCGTCAGCTTATATATTTGTTTTACACAAATATGAATGTTGTAACTTCTGAGGATGGTAGCGAAATATTTTTACTAACGTCAGTAAAAAATATTCACATGAAACTCACCTCTGCAAAATTAGGAGTTATTTTGAATCTTCCTAATGAAGGGATGGACTTAAGAGAAACTGAAATGGATGACGACTCTGTTTTGTCTATAAAAAAAATTTGTCAAATCGCGGTTCCCCTATGACAAACAAATCAATTAGACCGCTTGCTAAACTTGTTGCAAGAATTTTGTCATATAACATTATCCCTAAAACGGGTAGCTACGACCAATTCTCTTTTGAATTGCAACAAGCAGTGTATGCCATTTTTGACAACATCCAAATCTATTGGAGTCGGGTCATCTTTAGTCGTCTTCATAAGACTCATTCTTCTTTTCTTCCTTTTGTGCTTTACTCACTCATGTTTTCAACTTCTATGAAATTGATCTTGCTTACGAGACGAGTGTAGTAAATCACTATAAGTCTTTTGATCATGCAAGTATAGCACGTATGAAGTTGCTTAACTCTCCACCTAGGTCTCCTCCTAGGAATGTTCCTCCTATCCCCTTAGCCACTTCAGCTCGTCAGTCTTCTGATTCTAGTTCATCTCGTCCTCGTGCTGATTTTGATGATCCTAGGAGTCTTTACACTTCTGTAAATTATCTCATGGATCGTCAGGACAACCTTGAAGCCAGTATTTCCCATCTTACTCACTTGTTCACTTTCCAGTTTCCACCTCCACCTCCTCCCTCTCAAGGTGCCACAAATGATGATGAAGACGAAGATTGATTAGCTATATTTTCTCTAAATTTTCTACTTTTTATGTATTTTTTATTTTATGTCGTCTTTTGAACAATGTACTTCAAATTTCATATGTATAAATTTGCTTTGGTTTTGACTTGTGTTTGTTCTCTTGCAATATGTTCCTCTTTCTTTTTCTCCTTCTATTTTTTGTTGATGCCAAAGGGGGAGAAAAAGCTTGTGTATGTTATATGTGTATATGTTGTTTGCATTTGGTGCATGTTTTTGTGCATGTGTTTTTTTAACTTATGCATATTGTACATTAGTTAGGGGGAGCATTTGTATTTTTATTGTTAATGTAAGCTATTGTGTTGTCATCATCAAAAAGGGGAAGAATATTGATTCTTGGTTTTGATGACTACAAAACAATGCAAAGTTGTGCTACTTCTTATATATTGCTGGATGCATCAATGTCAATACCATGTGTGATACACAAAGGCAAAGTTGATCCATTGAAGCTCTCAAAGAAAATTTGATCAAGCTACAAAGTTCTAAGTTCAAGACAAGATTGATCAAACAAGCTTCAACAACTAAAAACAATGGCTCAAGCTCAAATTCAAGACTCAAGATCAAGATAAGATCAGTGCTTCAATGTGTTTTATTAAATGTCTTGTAAACAATTGTAATTTTATTTCTTTGAGTCTTAGAATGATGTAATAGCCTTGTCACACACACACACTCACAAATATCTTTATAATTGAGTGTTTTTTCACAAGTTTAACGGTCGAAACAAGCTTAATTAAGATCAGCTGTTGAGTACCAGTCGACTGCCATTTGGCACCAGTCGACTGTACTAGTACGAAACGGTCTGAACTTTTTCAAACTCTAGCCAGTCGACTCTTCATAGCAACCCAGTCGAATGTTCAAGTCGTTTCGACAGTTTTCAGAATTTAAAACTTGTTTTACAAATTCAAAAGTTTTATATCCGTTTTAAATCAATTTTATAAACTGTTTTACAACGTCCTAGCGATTCCTCTCTATAAATAGAGCCTAGGAAGCACCATGGATAGGTTCCAAGCATTTTTGATAAAAGTTTAAGTTTTTGCTTTTGAAAAAGAACAAGTATTCAAACAAGCATTCATAATCTTCTAAGTCTTGGTTCTCTGAAATCAGTCTAGTATAACATTGAATTCGTTTTAGACTGATTTCGAAAGTTGACCTATTAGCCTCCATATAAAAATCACAATCACAACAAGGCTATAGGTTGTTGTAACTCTTTTATTGTTTTCTTTCACTCTCGGGTTGTGAGAGTGGTCCTCTCGTTGGAAAATAGGGCTCTAGGTTGTAGAGTCAGGTTTTCACTCTTAGTTGAAGAGTAGGTTTGCTCTCTCTAGTGGTGAGAGAGATCTACGGGGTGGACAAGGTTGTTGTCTAACGCCATAGGGTATTCGTGTATTTTTTCAAGAATAGTGGAAAATCTCAAGTGGGTTGCTTAGGTACTAGATGTAGGTCAGGAGGACTGAACCAGGATACATCGATGTGTACTCTGTGGTTGATTCTCTCTGTGGTTGTATTTTCTTTACTTGCATTTTAATTTCTCTGTGAAACTTGTCTGGCAAGTCGACTGTCCCTCTTCTATAAGTTGACTGATCAGACTGGTATAACATAATCTTCGAAAACTATTCTGACAAGTCAACTGAGTTCCGATATAAGTCAACTGATTAGACTTGTATAAAATACTCTTCTAGTCTGACACCCCAGTCGACTGTATTCCCTTTTCAAGACGACTAGACAGTAAGAAAAAGTTCAATTTCGTTATTATTTTTTATACAACACTATTCACCCCCCCCCCCCCCCTCTAGTGTTTCTTGCCTTGCCTATAGGATCCAACAACCTTCAGATCCTCCAACCCCCCCCCCCCACCCCGCCGCGTTCAGATTTGAAAAAAAAAAGAAATAAACCACAAAGAAAGCCCAACAAAATCAAGAACAAAATCAGGAGATGATGATGATGATAATTGGTTTGAATCTAATTTTGAGGAACATAATCAAGAACAAAATCAAGAAGAACATAAACATTGGATTTTAGATTTGGATTTGGATTTTGGATTTTAGATTTGGATTTGGATTTTTGATTTTAGATTTGGATTTGGATTTTGATGGTTTAGTTTGTTTTTTATTTTGATTTTGGTTTTGGATTCTAGATTTGGATTTTGGATTTTATTTTTATTTTTTATGGATTTTTTTAATGGTTCAGTTTCAAATAAGGGCAAATTGGTCATTTCACACCTTCTTTTAAGTTTTCCGTACTGGATTTGACCACATTTTGTAGCTTAGGAGTTTATCGCATTGACTGATAGATCACGGGGTTAAAGGCTTTTGGCTCATAGATCATGGGTGTTTTTCGCCTTTTACCCTTGATTTAATTATGGGCAAAACATATAGGGCTGAAGTTGAAAAGTTACTGGTAGAAGTGTGTTTAACAAACTCAGCAACTCTTGAATCCGAGAAAGAAAATGTTTTGGAATCTGTTCAGTATTTAAAAGCTGCACCATCTATTCATGTTTCTTCTCAAATAAAATTCAACGATGTGGGGGTATAAAAGATGTCGTCTTCAAAAAAGAAATCCCTCAAACTCGAGCTTGAACTATTATCATCTAATTTGCGAGGTGCACAGAGAAAACCTAATCCACACATGAAGGAAGTTGTTAGAAATGAAGTTCTTATGTTGTTGGATATTGGCATCACATAACCATCTTAGCTACCATGTCCGGCTGAAGACTTAAAACTTAGCGCTTCTTGGGAGGCAACTCATGTTTTCTTTTTCTTTTCTTTAGAACTATTTTTCTTTTTGTTTAATTTAATTTTAACTTTTTATTTATTATAAGATTGCCTATGTTTGGGAGTTTCTGGGCAGAATTGATTTCTAGATCTATCTTAATGGCTAATTTTGGCAGGATTGATTCCAAATCTGGAAAAATGTGTCTAATCGATCGAAGGAAATTTTCTTAGCTTTCAAATGCAAATAATAATAATAATAATAATAATAATAATAATAATAATAATAATAATAATAATAATAATAATAATAATAAAATCAAGGAATTTGGACATTTACAACTCCAGATATCACCGAAACAAAGAACGTCACTCATCCAGAATTTCAACATAAATCAGGGGAGCAATACTGAACTTTTCTCATTTTTTCCCCTTTTCTTTTTCCATTGATGACAGTGTGTTATTTAAAGTTAGGGGAAGGGGATAAAATACTTATATTAAAAAAAAATACTTAAATTAGGATTACCATTGCACTTTTTGGTTTCTTTATTCTGCTAAAGCATTGCATCATTTTTTTTTATATTTAGGATAGGCAATATCTTATAAGAAAGATTAATCATACTTGTTTTTTAAGGATTATTGAAGTTTTAAATTTCATACAAAATTGTGGGGTTATGTGATTATGCATAAAAGATTAGTGTGATACTTTATCGCGATTGTCATCTACTATTGCTTGGTGGTTTGTTCGTAGTGATCGGTATTAGAGAAAATTTATCGTGATCGCGAATTATAAAATAAAACACAATTATAGTGTGATGCTTTATCGCGAATTATAGAATTAAACATAATTGATTAAGCGAAATTAGAGATAATTTATCGCGATTAATGTGACTGTAGAGAAATCCATAAAACTTAATGAATCTTCAAATAATTAAATTTCCATAAAGATATGTCAAATTATTAGTTGGGGATATGTTTATTGGTTATCGATAGAAGACATTGAATAATTATGGGATTTTGGTCTACAACTTTGAAAAGTAGAGGTTTTAGTCTGTTGGAATTATGAATTGTGTGGGATTACTGAGGTGAAATCAAAATCCCTAGATTTAGTTTTGTTATTAATAAAACCAAAAATTTTAGATTTCGTTCTTTTTTAATTAATTTAGTTTTTCCTTAAATTTAATTTAATTTAGTTATTGCTTTTATCAAATTATCGATTCTCCAAACAGTAGTTAATCTGGTAAATTTGAATACTCAATAAAATAGTTAGTTTTTGTCGGTTCAACACTCTTTTCTTTTAAACTATACTAGTTGTTGTGATTCTGTGCGCTTGCAAAATATTACATTAGATATTATAAATAATCAAGCTCATCCATGGAGAATCTTGAAAATAGAAAGAGAATAGCTTATGTTGGGTTTATGTCTTGCATACTATGGTTCGATATGAAGTGAAGACGACGAAGCGAGAAGTGGTTCGAAGCATCGCAAGTTGAAGAAGAAACATCAAGGAAGCAATTGGCAGGTGACCGCCATACTGGGCAGTCGACTGCCATAGTCCTCTCACTTGGGTCGAGCACATTGCAGCCGACTGCCCTAGGGAGCTAGTCAACCGACAGCGGTTGGAAGCAACAAACGGGTTGGGTCTGGGTGATTTTTTTTAGCCCATCTTTCTCTCTAAGTCAGATCGTACGGTTCTTATTGTGTAGCTTTCTCTACAGAATATATTGGACGGCTATTGTACGAAGACCACAACCTAAGGTTTCTCTAGATCACTATATATGATTGTAATGACCTCCTTTGAGAGGCAAGAATGTGTAAAGAGCAAAAAGAGAGAAAGTACTTCATTAAGAGTTTTCCACTGTAAACAACATATTATCTTCCGACGAGACTTGATGTTTCTTCTCTAGTTGAATAATTTTTTGATTATTTCTCCACTAGATTAGGGTTCGCCCAAACCGGGATAAAATTGTGTACTTTATGTGTTTAGTTTGATCTACTATTGCTTGGTAGTTTGTTCGTAGGGATCAGTATTCGCAAACTCAACAGTGAAATCCTAACAATTGGTATGAGAGCTTCAGGTCATAAATTTTTGTAGTTCAAGAGTTGCACGAGTTTCTTAGAAAAGATGACAGGTCCGGGTTACACGAAGATCAAGCAGTTCGACAGTAAGATCATCTTTAATCTCTTGAAGGAGGACATGCACGACGCATCGGTTCGACATGGCTTGGATCTAGCCCTAAAAGGAGATAAAGGGAGATCAATCTGCATAAAGTAGAAGAATTGGTAAGAGATTTATTCAGAAGCCTTGGGTTTAAATTACCTGATGCTTCTACACCTGATGTTATCGACGAAGGACATCAGGTGTAGAAGCATGGCGAGTCTATGGGAAAGACTCAGAATTGACTACTCAGAATTGCCATTACAGGATTAAATGTACTGGAAGAGAAACTGTTCAATTACTCAATGAAGGGAAATATCGCTCTTCTAGTCCGCTCTTCTAGATCATATAGTGAAATCCAATTTGGAATTATCTAAACTGAAGAGGATAAACACAGATGATCTAAAATCTTTCAACTTGATAGATTCACTACCAAATTCATATAAGCATTTGATAACCACATGAGAATTTGGAAGAGATTTATTCAGAAGCATTAGGTTTAATCTGTATGTTATCTGCGACGATGTCTGATGTAGAAGTGCGGCAAGTCTGTGAGCAAGACTCAAACTTACTACTAAGAATCGTCATTACAGAATCGGATGTATTAGAAGAAAAAACTGTTCAATTACTCAATGAAGAAATGTACTGCTCTTCTGGTCCGCTCTTCTAGATCATATAGTGGAATCCAATTCAGTGTTATCTGAATTGAGGGGGATAAATGCAAATGATTTAAAATCTTTCAACTTGATGGATTCACTGCAAGATTCATACAAGCATTTGACAACCACCATGCTAGACGAGAAATCTGCTAAGGCTAAGTTTTCGGTAGCAGGTGTGATCGAGGACTTGGAGGAGGGTGAACATAGAAGGGAGACTCATAGCTTATCATCTACTTTTATGAGTTGCATTGGGGTGGATGGTACTTCAAATGGAAGAAAAGTACACGTAAGGGTAGAATTTGTTGCAACCATTGCAGAAAGATTGGGCATTACAAGTGAGTTTGTCTCAAGTGGTTGAATCAGAAGAGCGCCAACATTGCTATTGCCATTGGATCATGTGATAACTTAGACTGTACTATTGTCTCAAGTTCCATAGATATGTATTCTGGTTGGTTTCTTGATTCAGGTAGTCCTTCTCATATTTGCTTCGAGATGGAAATTTTTCTACTTGCAAGCTTAAAGAAGATCACTCTGTGAGAACGGCATTTGATGAGATTTGTGAGGTGATGGGGGACGGAACAGTCGAGTTGAATTCGTCAGACCGAAAGGGGTAACACTACAAAATGTCATACATATTGCTTTGCTGAAACGAAATGTAATATCCTTGGAAACTCTAGAAGCATGATGTTGCAGGTACATAGCTCAGGGTGAAGTTATAACAGTTTGGAAAGATCGTCACAAGGTGATGAAGGGGAGCAGGGGTGTTCAGCACAACCTCTACATGCTTTGTGGGAATGGAAAAATTCGGCCAAGTGCTTTGAAACCCATCATTCTTAAAGTATTTTATAGTATGTCGTCAATAGAATCACTGAAGTGAGATCGTGACGTTCGAATATCATCGAGAGGTGGAGAGTGCCTCAGGGTAGGTGGAGTTCGTGCGGAGGGTGCTGCCTCCATGATAATGCCCACTGGGGTATGCCCTTGAATGGGGCATACTATTGAAAAAATAAAGGTGGTGATAGATTCAACTAGCAGAAAAAACCCACTAAATTTGGTTCGTTTACAAGAAGAGTGTAGAGGCGATTAGTCACACAAGTATGGATTCATGAGTATACAATCTAAAGTGGAGATTGTTGGATTTAAGTCTTGCATATTATGGTTCGATGTGAAGAGAAGACAATGAAGTGATAAGAGCTTTGAAGCATCACATGTAGAAGAAGAAACAACAAGCAAGCAATTGACAGTTGACTGCCATATTGGGCAGTTGACCGTCATAGCCCCCTGACTTGGGAGACCGCATTGCAATCGACTACCCTAGGCAGGCAGTCAACCGATAGCAGCTAGAAGCAGCAAATGGGTCAGATCTGGGTGATCTCTTTTGAGCTCATCTTCCTCTCCAGGTTAGACCATACAGTTCTTATCGTGTAGCTATCTTTGAAAGGTATACCGAATGGCTATTGTATCACGACTACAACATAGGGTTTCTGTAGATCTCTATATATGATTGTAATGGCTTCCTCTGGGAGGCAAGAGCATGTAAAGTGCAAAAGGAGAAAGTATTTTCATTATAAACAACATATTATCATCTAGTGAGGCTTGAGACACAAATAGGTTCTTGGTGAGAGTGATTGTAACTCTTGTATCTTCTATAGTTGAATAATATTGTTATCCCCCCCCCCCAGATTAAGTTCTCTCAAACTAGGATATAATTGCGTTCTTTATATGTTTGGTTTGATATATTATTGCAAGCATTGGTATAGGGTCGGGTCGGGTCCTTCACTACCCGAACCCGGACCCAGTCCCTTACGGGTCCGAAAATTGGACCCGGACCAGGACCCGTGATGTAACACCCCGATTTCTGGTAAGTGGGAAACCGTGACATAAGCCAGAATCTTTCCTTAATTAGCCACAACACACAGAAAAATAGGAAAATTTAAAACTTTTTATTCAACACAAATGTATTACAAGTCCGAATGTTATAAAACTGTAATACATTACAACAGTGTTACAATAATACTTTTATAACCCCAAGTGTTACAACTTTCAATAATTTACATCAGAGTACAATGAATAAAGAACAACATATATTACAATGGAAACTTAAAATGAAATCGACTCCCTGCTTCTCTTGCCTCGAGTCCTCCTAAATTCCGTACCTGCACTTCTGCAATCCGGTACCTATTGAAGTGGGGACGTCAGTACATATACTGACGCTTTAAGGCTGATAACTAGCAGCGAATCTCAAATATAGCAAACAGATTGATAAAAAGAGAAACGTGTATATATATTTAATGTGTCAATGTATGCTATGACTTAGACTCTAATGCAAGATTAACCAATACAATGATGCACTTATTCAAATGCAAGCAAGAATCTGGAACAGTATGTAGCTCATACTACATACGCCCCATATCAAGTCGTTTTCCCATATATAGGGATTTGAACCCACGCCATGAATTCTACTTTGTACCCATCCTGTTCCTGACATAATAATACACGACTGATTAGGTTGCAGGTACGGTCTAGTTCCACTACTGCAGTTTAATAGTGGTGTCCATATTTGCCACTATTGCCCGGCATACCAGATCTCACTCAAAAACCAACACGAACCACAAGATACTGTCAACCATCTTCCGTACCCTCAACTTATCATGAGAAGGCATAGAACCTGATGGAATCGTAGGGTCTATTTCCTTAGGAAAATCTCATGTTCTTATCATGGCACATTCAGGAATTAACAATCAAGATACGGAACCCGTGCTCCCAACCTGTCATGAAAAAGCACTGTCCGTATCCCTTTGACAGGAGAATACATCCCAATAACACCACCTAGTGTCAGCCTATAGAAGATGTTGGATTACAGGGTATCACCTCTAACGCCAACTCTCACCTTTTGAAAATTATTAGAGAAAAATGGTTAAGTAACTGTTACTACCCTAACGATGTCACTAATCCTAACCAAACAAGCGAGACATGCCACTGAGCTTCCAACTAGACATAAAAAAGCACCGTATGTATCCCTCTTCTAACCAAAAAACCGAGACATGCCACTGTGCTTCCAACTAGACATGAAAAAGCACCGTACGTGTCCCTCTTCTAACCAAACAAGCGAGACATGCCACTGTACTTCCAACTTGACATGAAAAAGCACCGTACGTATTCCTATTCTAGAGAGTGCAACAATTTGTCGACACAATTAACCAAGTCTTAACCTAGACTTCACAAGATTTCCTTGGATCCACTCATAGCCTACTTATTTAAGACAATACCTGCATACGAGCCCAATGAGCTGCGTACGAGACAACAATATACATACGAGCCAAATAAGCTACGTATGGGACCAACAGCTACATACGGTCAGGCGAGCCACGTATGAGACAACAACCTACATATGAAAACAAACATACAGGTAATCAACCTAAAAGCAACCGAATGTGCTTACCAGCAACTCTTGATCTTATATAATTAGAAGTAATAGAAGAATCTACTAACAGTCTAAAATAGGCATTCTACCAATGAGAAACCCAAAAAGAGACATAAAGGCATTCCGACAGCCTAGAAGCAACCAGTGCTACGCATATCGAATTTTAACAGTATACTTTTTAAAAGGGTAGGAATATCTACCACAACTCTCTAGTGGAACACTTATTCAGATTCTGTAAGGAATCCAAAATTCGGTCCATCGAACA
The DNA here is from genome assembly GCA_017893485.1 of Hemerocallis citrina. Taxonomy (NCBI): domain Eukaryota; kingdom Viridiplantae; phylum Streptophyta; class Magnoliopsida; order Asparagales; family Asphodelaceae; genus Hemerocallis; species Hemerocallis citrina. The sequence goes on along the minus strand of CM030365.1, from coordinate 78,614,973 downwards.
CACGTAATAGTTTACCCAAACTGCAGATTTTCAACAAAAAGCTGAAACTTCTATAGCTTGTAACTTTTGCTCTACTCGTCGAAATCTAACGAAACTAGGCGATTTGAAAAGGTGGGAACAAATACTACAACTCCTAGTTGACCACTTTCTCAGATTCCAAAGGGAATTCCAAATTCCTGACCTCGAACATACGCAACAGTTACCAAACTACAGATTTTCAATAAAAAGATGAAACTTCTGTAGCTTGTAACTTTTGCTTTACTCGTCAGAATCTAACGAAAGTGGACAATTTGAAATGGTGGGAACATCTACTAAAACTTTTCAGTTGACCATTTTCTCAGATTCCGTAAGGAATTCCAAATTTCTGACCTCGACCATACGCAAACAATTACCAAACTACAGATTTTTAATAAAAAGATGAAACTTCTGTAACTTGAAAATTTTTCTCCACTTATCGGAATCTAATGAAACTGGACAATTTGAAAAGGTGGGAACATCTACTAAAACATCCCAGTTGACCAATTTCTCAGATTCCATAAGGAACTCGAAGTTCCTACCGATCGAACACACGCAAATGGTAATAAAACAGCAGATTTGACAAAGAAAAACTAAAACTTTGAAAGACTATAACTTTTGTTCCACTTATTGGAATTTAACCTAAGAGGACAATTCGGAAAGGTGAGAACGTCTACTACAACTCCCTAGTTGGTCGGCTCCTCAGATTCAGTGAGTAAGACACTCAAAAACAACAAGGAATCAAGACAGATACAATTCCAACCCACTAATATACACAGCCAAGCTGAAAACTTTCTAAGACCATAACTTCTACTCTGCTTTTCGGAATTTAACTCGATAGATCAATTCGGAAAGGGGAGAGTCTCTACTACAACTTCCTAGTTGGCCCAAACCTCAGATTCTACAGGTAAGACACTCTAAAACACCAAAGAAATCAAACAACAAGCACACACAGCTCAAAGCTGACTACTGCACCTTCCAAATACCATAACTCCTACTCCACTTATCAGAATCTAGCCCAAGAGGTGAATTCAGAAAGGGGAAGATGTCTACTAAAACTTCCTAGTTGGACCGAACCTCAGATTCTACAGCTAAGACACTCTAAAACATCAAAGAATCAAAACAGCAAGAACCCAATCAGGACAGCTAGTTGCTGTACTTTGCAAACGGCATAACTCCTACTCTTCTTATCGGAATTGAACCCGAGTGGTCAATTCAGAAAGGGGAGAGACTCTATTACAACTTCCTAGTTGGTCCGAATCTCAAATTCAACCAGTAAAACCCTCAAAAATGACAAACAAACACAACAGCAAGCAACCTGTCAAACAGCTAGTTGCTGTATTTTCCCAAGATTATAACACATATTCCGCTTATCAGAAATTAACTCGCGAGGTCAACTCGGAAAGAGGAAGATGTCTACTACAACTTCCTAGTTGGTTCGAACCTCAAATTCAACCAGTAAAACCCTCAAAAATGACAAACAAACACAATAGCAAGCAACTTGTCAAAACAACTAGTTGCTACATTTTCCCAAGACCATAACTCCTATTCCGCTTATCGGAATTTAACCTGAGAGGTCAGTTCGGAAAGAGGAGAGTTTCTACTACAACTTGCTAGTTGGTCCGAACCTCAGATTCAACAGGTAAGACACTCTAAAACATCAAAGAAGCAAAATAGCAAGTTCACTCATCTCAAAGCTGGCTGCTGCGTCTTCCAAATACCATAACTCGTACTCCGCTGATCAGAATCTAGCCCGAGAGGCCAATTCGGAAAGGGAAGAATGTCTACTACAACTTCCTAGTTGGTCTGAACCTCAGATTCAACCATTAAAAGGCTCAAAAATGACAACCAAACAGAACAGTGAGCTTCTCAGCTGGCTCGCTGTCCTGATTTTGTAATGGGCATAACTTTTGCATCTCTTGTCAGATTTTAACCCGAGAGACCAATTTGGAAAGGGGAAAGTCTCTACTACAACTCCCTATTCGGTCCGAACCTCTAATTCTGAGAGGAACCCTAAGTTCTAGCTTCTCAAAGACACTGCGACGCTAATCCCAAAACAGTGAGTGCTGTGTTTTGCCTAAGCTCGCTGTTTTCGGGGAGATGCTCGTTTCACCCATCAAAATGGCTCCGAAAAATCCCCAAAAATTCTAGTATGCTAATAACACATATGAGAACCTCCAACATAAATTTTGTGTCAAAATTCCATCGTTTACATAGTCAAATAAAATCAACCCTACCACTTCAAAAATCGAATCTTTATTGTTCTATTTGTGTTCTACTACTTGAATCTTACACTCACTTTGTTCTAGTCCACACACAAACATAAGAACATGATTTTAATCTAATCCATAACAACATATAACAAAAAAAATCCCTAAGATAACTAAACAACTCAAGAGTGAGAAACCCCCACCTTGATTTTGGTTTGAAGAAGTTGCTTCTCCTTCTCCTCCTTGCTCCTTTTTCTTGCTCCTCTTCAAAGAGAACCCATGAACCCTAACCCCTCTTTTGATTTAATTTGATCTCTCTTTTCTTTTCTTTTCTAAAACAAAAACCAATAGAAGAAGAAGTAGAAGAAGTGAAATGAGATGAGAGTGAGAAGAGATGGAGAATTGAAGAGACAAAATGAAAATGGGGTTTTTTTCCCCCAAGGGATTGGCCGGCCCCTTCTTGTGGAGAGAGAGAGAAAGAGCTAGTGGATGAGAGAGAGCCACTTGTCTCTCTCTCTTTCTTGTGGCTCAAATTAGTTGCGAATTAATTTGTAAATTTTAATTTACAATAAAAACCCTATAAATTGCAATCAACACCCAAAATCATCTCTAACCCTTTATTTTGATCATGATTATGTAAAAACGGTTAGAGATGTATATCTGATATGTACGAAATAAAGGGTTGGAGATAATTTTGTAAAAACGTACGAAATCATCTCCGAAAATCACATACCACATAATTTTGTAAAAACGTACGAAATCGATACGATTCAACTACGTACGTATATCTGATTACACAGATAATTTTTATTAGTTAAAACGAATAATCTGTACAAAAATTATTTAATTCCGAGAAAATAATTTTATCACCGGTTTGGGAGATTCCAGTATCAATTTGATACAAAACAGTCATATATCGACTACTTTATACGTACAGATACTGTTTATTAACAAACCAGGTGATGTCCACCAAAAATATTTCAGTTCTGAAAATAATAATAATTTTTAATATATGCCCGGTATTTTCCAGACATTTCTCAAAAAGCATTTTTCAAGATTTTGCACAAGTGCACAAAACTGATACAATACCTGTATATACATACTAGTTTATATGTCTAGGTAACTTTTTAAATGAGGAAACCAAGTAATTTCAATTAAAAATATTTTAATTTAAAAAATAATTATTATCTATATAATAAAACACAAAGAAAGCTATCAAGTGGTTCTCCTTCAATCCCCCAAAAATCAAAGGTCCAGATTTAACCTCACAAAACATATTTTTCCCCCCAAAAGTTTCCCACCAAAAAAAAAAATTCAAATTCCCCACCCAAAACAATTCCTAACCAAAACAAAAATTCAAATTCCCCACCCAAAACAAATCCTATATTTATTTAAATTTTTTTTTTCTCTCTCCCTCCCTCCCTCCCTCTTCTATTCAAAAAAATAAGAAATTTCTTTTAAAAAAAATTTAAAACTAAAAAAATTAAAATTTTAAAAACTCAAAAAATAGTTCAAAAAAATATTTAATAAATTATATAATATGTTTTTTGCTGGACTCCAAAAGTTTCTCATATAATATGTTTGCTTCTTCAATTAATTTGCTCGATCTCCAAAACTATTTTATATGATCAAATAAAGTGCACCGTTCCGAAGACGTGTCGTAGGCACGTGTCAACGGGCAAACCTAGTATAAATATAATATCCATCTGGGATATTACAATACTCCCTCCTTAAAATAGTTCTGTCCTCAGAACTACGTTAAGTTAGGAAAACAGACAAACATTTATACACTAAATAACTTGGGAAAAGAAAGCTTATATGGCTTTCCGGCTTCCAAGTGACTCATCCACGAACTGGCAATCCAAAGAACCCAACCTTGATCCCAAAGTTGCCAGAAGAATCTACCAAAGTCGAGACGTAACTCTCGAATCTTCGTCAGAACTACCGACACTGGTGCTCCATGTTGCTTCCTTATGCCTTCAATGTGGACTTCTGCTAATTTCTCCAGCGACTAAGTCATCTTTATCGGAAGAAAATGTGCAGACTTTGTCAATCGGGTCCCAAATAACCCAACTTGAGTCATACATTTCCGAACTTCTTGGTAATTCCGTGATGAAGTCCATACTGATATTCTGATATTTTCCTTCATCAACTTGCCACTTCAGTGCCTCAATCCCTGCATTTTCAGCCTAAACCTTCTGACTTGCTTACTTAGACTTAATTGCAGCTTCCATCGTGCCAAAACTGAGCTTCAATCTTGAGTAATCACTTCAATACTAGCTTGACTGATCTCATCATCTTGCTTCTTACTTCCTTCACGGTCCTTGGCTGAGGCCAATTTTTCATCTATCTCGATCTTTTGCAATTCGGTAGCCACTCCCTCCTTAGAATAGGACATGGCCTACGAACGTCACTTCTGACTTCCAAGATTCGCTCCTATAATTTGCTCAAGATCATCGGATCATCCCTTGAAATCGGCTCAGTCTCTTCTATCAACACCTCCTCGGTTAGGATATCCTCGAACACCATTCATGTGTTTGAAAGATTGTGACACATATACTAGAATTAGTCCAGATATATAAAAATTATCAAACATAAGTTGAAAGAAACAACAATATGAATTATAATTGTCTACAACTAACTAAAACCCGACTCCTAAAAGGCATCCAAGTTTAATTTTCTAACTGTGCTGGACTGTAAATTGAGTCGGCTCTAATATCACTCGGTAACGTCCCGATTTCAGATAACTGGAAAACCGTGGCATAAGCCAGAATCTTTTCTTCAATTAGCCATAATACACAGAAAAATAGGAAAATTTAAAACTTTTTATTCAACACAAATGTATTACAAGTCTGAATGTTATAAAACTGTAATAAATTACAACAGTGTTACAATAATGCATTTACAATCTCAAGTGTTACAACTTTCAATAATTTACATCAGAGTACAATGAATAAAGAACAACATATATTACAGTGGAAACTTAAAATGAAATCGACTCCTTGCATCTCTTGCCTCGAGTCCTCGTGAATCCCGTACCTGCACTTCTGCAATCCGGTACCTATTGAAGTGGGGACGTCAGTACATATACTGACGCTTTAAGGCTGATAACTAGCAGCGAATCTCAACTATAGCAAACAGATTGATGAAAAAAGAAATGTGTATATATATTTGATGTGTCAGTGTATGCTATGACTTAGACTCTAATGCAAGATTAACCAATGCAATGATGCACTTATTCAAATGCAAGCATGAATCTAGAACAGTATGTAGCCCATACTACATACGCCTCATATCAAGCCGTTTCTCCATATATAGGAATTTGAACCCACGCCATGAATTCTACTTTGTACCTATCCTGTTCCTGACATAATACTACACGACTGATGAGGATGCAGGTACGGTCTAGTTCCGCTACTGCAGTTCAGTAGTGGTGTCCATATTTGCCACTATTGCCCGGCGTACCGGACCTCACTCAAAAACAAACACGAACCACAAGATACTGTCAACCTTCTTCCGTGCCCTTAACTTATCATGAGAAGGCATAGAACCTGATGGAATCGTAGGGTCTATTTTCCTAGGAAAACCTCTCGTTCTTATCATGGCACTTTCAAGAATTAACAATCAAGATACGGAACCCGTGCTCCCAACTTGTCATGAAAAACCACCGCTCGTAGCCCTTTGACAGAGGAATACATCCCAATAACACCACCTAGTATTAGCCTATAGGAGATGTTGGATTACAGGGTATCACCCCTAATCCCAACTCTCACACTTTGGCAATTTATAGAGAAAAATGGTTAAGTAATTGTTACTACCCTAACGATGTCACTAACCGTAACCAAACAAGCAAGGCATATCACTGTGCTTCCAACTAGACATGAAAAAGCACCGTACGAGTCCCTCTTCTAACCAGACAAGAGAGATATGCCACTGTACTTCCAACTCGACATGAAAAAGCACCGTACGTGTCCCTATTCTAGAGAGTGCAACAATTTGTCGACACAATTAACCAAGTCTTAACCTAGACTTCACAAGATCTCCTTGGATCCACTCATAGCCTACTTATTTAAAATAATACCTGCATACGAGCCCAATAAGCTTCGTACGAGACAACAATATACATACGAACCAAATAAGCTACGTATGGGACCAACAGCTACATACGGTCAGGCGAGCCACGTATGAGACAACAACCTACATATGAAAACAACCATACAGGTAATCAAGCTAGAAGCAACCAAACGTGATTACTAGCAACTCTTGATTTTCTATAATTAGAAGTAACAGAAGAATCTACTAACAGTCTAAAATAGGCATTCTACCAATGAGAAGCCCAAAAAGCGACATAAAGGCCTTCCGACAGCCTAGAAGCAACCAGTACTACGCTTATCGGATTTTAACAGAAATATACTTTTTAAAAGGGTAAGAATATCTACTACAACTCTCTAGTGGAACATTAATTCAGATTCTGTAAGGAATCCAAAATTCGGTCCATCGAATACACGCAACAGTTTACCCAAACTGCAGATTTTCAACAAAAAGCTGAAACTTCTGTAGCTTGTAACTTTTGCTCTGCTCGTCGGAATCTAACGAAATTAGTCGATTTGAAAAGGTGGGAACATATACTATAACTCCCTAATTGACCACTTTCTCAGATTCCAGAAGGAATTCCAAATTCCTAATCTCGAACATACACAACAGTTACCAAACTACAGATTTACAATAAAAAAATAAAATTCTCAGTAGCTTGTAACTTTTGCTCTACTAGTCGGAATCTAACGAAACTGGACAATTTGAAAAGGTGGGAATATCTACTAAAACTTTCCAGTTGACCATTTTCTCAGACTCTGTAAGGAATTCCAAATTCCTGACCTCGAACATTCGCAAACAATTACCAAACTACAAATTTTCAATAAAAAGATAAAACTTCTGTAGCTTGTAACTTTTGTTTCACTTATCGGAATCTAACGAAACTGGACAATTTGAAATGGTGGGAACATCTACTAAAACATCCCAGTTGACCAATTTCTTAGATTCCGTAAGGAACTCGAAGTTCCTACCCATCGAACACACGCAAATGGTAATAAAACAGCAGATTTGACAAAGAAAAACTGAAACTTTGAAAGACTATAACTTTGGTTCCACTTATTGGAATTTAACCCAAGCGGACAATTCGGAAAGGTGAGAACGTCTACTACAACTCCCTAGTTGGTCAGCTCCTCAGATTCACTGAGTAAGACACTTAAAAACAACAAGGAATCAAGACAAATACAATTCCAACCCACCAATATACACAGCCAAGTTGAAAACTTTCTAAGACCATAACTTCTATTCTGCTTGTCGGAATTTAACTCGAGAGATCAATTCGGAAAGGAGAAAGTCTCCACTAAAACTCCCTAGTTGGCCCGAACCTCAGATTCTACAGGTAAGACACTCTAAAACACCAAAGAAATCAAACAACAAGCACACTCAGCTCAAAGCTGGCGGCTGCACCTTCCAAACACCATAACTCATACTCCGCTTATCGAAATCTAGCCCAAAAGGTCAATTCGGAAAGGGGAAGTTGTCTACTAAAACTTCCTAGTTGGACCGAACCTCAGATTCTACAGCTAAGACACTCTAAAACATCAAAGAATCAAAACAGCAAGAACCAATCAAGATAGCTAGTTGCTGTACTTTGCAAATGGCATAACTCCTACTCCGCTTATCTGAATTTAACCCGAGAGGTCAATTCGGAAAGGGGAGAGACTCTACTACAACTTCCTAGTTGGTCCGAACCTCAAATTCAACCAATAAAACCCTCAAAAATGACAAACAAACACAACAGCAAGCAACCTGTCAAACAGCTAGTTGCTGTATTTTCCCAAGACCATAACACCCATTCCGCTTATCGGAATTTAACCCGAGAGGTCAATTCGGAAAGAGGAAGATGTCTACTACAACTTCCTAATTGGTCCGAACCACAAATTCAACTCGTAAAATGCTCAAAAATGACAAACAAACACAAAAGCAAGCAACCTGTCAAACAGCTAGTTGCTGTAACTTTCCAAGACCATAACTCCTATTCTGCTAATCAGAATTTAACCCGAGACGTCAATTCGGAAAGGGGAGAGTTTCAACTACAACTCCCTAGTTGGTCCGAACCTCAGATTCAATAGGTAAGACACTCTAAAACATCAAAGAAGCAAAACGGCAAGTTCACTCAGCTCAAAGCTGGCTGCTGCGTCTTCCAAATACCATAACTCCTACTCCGCTTATCAGAATCTAACCCGAGAGGCCAATTCGGAAAGGGGAGAATGTCTACTACAACTTCCTAGTTGGTCCGAACCTTAGATTCAACCATTAAAAGGCTCAAAAAGGACAACCAAACAAAAAAGTGAGCTTCTCAGTCGGCTCGCTGTACTGATTTTGTAATGGGCATAACTTTTGCATCTCTTATCGGATTTTAACCCGAGAGGCCAATTCGGAAAAGGTAAAGTCTCTACTACAACTCCCTAGTTGATCCGAACCTCTAAATCCCACAGGAACCCTAAGTTCTAGCCCCTCGAAGCCACTGCGACGATAATCCCAAAACAGTGAGTGTTGTGTTTTGCCTAAGCTCGCTGTTTTGGGGGAAATGCTCGTTTCACCCATCAAAATGGCTCCGAAAAATCCCCAAAAATTCCAGTATGCTAATAACACATATGAGAACCTCCCACGGAAAGTATGGGTCAAAGTTCCATCGTTTACATAGTCAAATAAAATCAACCCTACCACTTCAAAAATCGAATCTTTATTGTTCTCTTTGTGATCTACTACTTGAATCTTACACCCCCTCTATTCTAGTCCACACACAAACATAAGAACATGATTTTAATCTAATCTATAACAACATACAACAAAATAATTCCTAAAATAACTAAAACAACTAAAGAGTGAGAAACCCCCACCTTGCATTTGGTTGAAAGAACTTGCTTCTCCTTCTCCTTGCTCCTTTTTCTTGCTCCTCTTCAAAGAAAACCCATGAACCCTAACCCCTCTTTTGATTTGATTTGATTTGATCTCTTTTTTCTTTTCTTTTCTTCTCAATCTTTCTCTTTTCTAAAACAAAAACCAATATAAGAAGAAGTAGAAGAAGTGAAATGAGATGAGAATGAGAAGAGATGGAGATTTTAAGAGACAAAATGAAAATGGGGTTTTTTTCCCCCAAGGGATTGGCCGGCCCCTTCTTGTAGAGAGAGAGAGAGAGAGAGCTAGTGGATGAGAGAGAGCCACTTGTCTCTCTCTCTCTTTCTTGTGGCTCAAATTAATTGGGAATTAATTTGTAAATTTTAATTTAAAATAAAAACCCTATAAATTGCAATCAACACCCAAAATCATCTCTAACCCTTTATTTTGATCATGACTGATCAAAATAAGTGGTGTTTTCCAAAAATCACATATTACATGATTTTGTAAAAACGTACGAAATCGATACGATTCAACTACGTACGTATATCTGATTACACAGATAATTTTTATTAGTTAAAGCGAATAATCTTTACAAAAATTATTTAATTTCGAGAAAATAATTTTATCACCGGTTCAGGAGATTCCAGTATTAATTTAATACAAAACAGTCATATATCGACTAGTTTATACGTACAACTACTGTTTATTAACAAACCGGATGTCCACCAAAAATATTTCAGTTCTGAAAATAATAATAATTTTTAATATCTGCCTGGTATTTTTCAGACATTTCTCAAAATGCATTTTTAAAGATTTTGCACAAGTGCACAAAACTGATACAATACCTGTATATACATACTGGTATATATGTCCAGGTAACTTTTAAACTGAGAAAAACAAGTAATTTCAATTAAAAATATTTTAATTTAAAAAATAATAATTATATAAATATAATATCCGTTCGGGATATTACGAGGACCGGGTCCGGGTCATATTAAAATATTTCTGCCCGTTCGGGTAGGAGCGGAAGTGTGAGCGGCGAGCGGAGGTGGCAAGTGGAGGATTTAGAATAGATGAGAGAAAAAAAAGCATGAGTTTTGAGTTTGGAATAGGAAAATTTAGAATTGAGGAGGAATGAGAGGATGGATGAGGATAGAATATTTATTTTTATGTTGATTTTTTTGATTTTTTTAATGGGTCCGGGTCGGGTCTCTTTTGAGCGGACCTATACCCGGACCTGAAAGTACAACAGGTCCCTTTTTAGGACCCGGTCCAGGATAGGCCGGGTCAGTTCCGGTCCAAGGCCAGGTCCGGGTCGGGTCCGGGTCGGATCCGAATTTCGGGTATTTATACCAATGCTAATTATTATTTGCCGGTTTGTTCGTAGTGATTGGTTGCCGCAAACTCAACACTGAATCCTAATAGCTTAATATATATTAGTGGTCCACCTCAAATATTTACTTTATTAATGTTCTCAATCTTAAAAGAAGAAAAGATATAAGAGTTTGGAAACTCTTGGGCATAGCTTTGGTCTAACGGCATTGTCCTAATTTATATAGATTGTGGGTGTAATATGATCTGGGTCGGCCCTGAGTTTCCGAGGGTTAAGACGAAAGACCCAAATAATTATTTTTGGGGGCCCTAATTACAATATAATTTTTTTACAAGGGAAGTACATATTTGAGGATCCCTAAAAGTGTAAAAAAATCGGGGGCCTGAGTCGGCCGCCTCACCGGCCTCAGGGTGGGGTCGGCCTTGAATATGATGACATGAATCTATATAATAGAACACAAAGAATGCTATTGAGTGGCTCTCATTCATTTGGAAGAAAATCAGCGGTCTAGTTTTTTGCTCCAAAAGACATTTTTCCTCCCAAATGTTCCCCTCCCCCACACACACACACACAAAAAAAAAACAAAACAACTCCTTCATTTTTTACTCTCTTTCTCTCTCTTCCTCCTCTTTTCTCCATTTTCATAATTCTTTATCTCTTTCTTCTCTTTTTTTTAACCCAGGTATGTCAAAAAAAACAATGAATATTTTTATTGGTTACGCAATTTCGGATTATTTTTTTATTATTATTTCAAATTTTTAATTATATTTTTTTGTTCGGATTATGCTTTCATAACTCAATAACATTCACTTCCATTTAGTGTTTTTGAATTACCATATTTGATCTGATTGTATTATACTTCACCGAGTAATTGTTTTATATTAGAATGTTTCACTAAATTAATTTTGATTAGAATGCTTTTTATTATTATGCAATTTCGAATTATGTTTTTTTTGAATATTTGAGCATTTGCTGCTTTGAAAGATCGTTGCAGATTCTTTAATTGACTCGCTTGATCGTTCTTTTATGGACAAATCCATGCTTAATCCATGTATTTCGGATTTTTATAGCTGCAAAATTGTATCTTGATCAGCTTTGCTGTAATTTCACTTCACGTATACATCACAACAAATTTTCTCTTTTAAATTCATACATGGTTAACTACATAAAAAAAATAAGGGGGAAACTAACTCATGCAGTTTGAGGCGTTAATTGTAACTCATGCAGTTAGAAGATGAATTGCTACTTATGTTAGACTCCAAATCAAAAAAGAAATTTCTTATGCTCAAGTCACACATACCAAGGAATTTCATGTTCACTACTGTTGTAGATTCACAATATTATTTTTGAATCCCAAGTTGCTAACAAATAATCCTGCAATTTACAAACCGATAAACATCAAGGTCACTTCATAATCCTACTTCAAAGTATATTAATACATCAACGTCTAGTAACAAATAAACATCTATAAATTATCTCTTACTGTTGACATAATTTTTTTTATGTTGTATCGTTCATGCCGTCAGTACATGCCCACGGGCATACCTAGTACATCCACATGACACAATTATTAGGCCACTTGGAGGGAGGACACCACTAGCTTTATCAAGATAATGTGTCTATAAGAAGACGTACGATTACAATGTTTCTATTAACATTCTTTATAAAGGAACGGGAAAAAATGTCAGAAGAGAAAAAAAAATTCAATCACACTGAAAATTATATTCTCTCCACTACATACATGCTGTGCCCCGTTGGAAGAAGTGTTAAACATATCATACAAAATAAAATGGTTAAACATTTATATGTGCTTTAATATATTTTTCCCATGCAAAAGTACCTCTAGTTTGAATAGTCAATTATTTTGCAACCATGTCAATGAGAAAACATCTGTAAGCTTAAAGATTTTACTTCGCTAGCCCACACTGGATGATGTGAAGACCACATTAAACGGTGTTGATGGTGAATTTAAATTTGGAATCAAATTTCTAGTACTGCATAGGAGGAAATCCTCTTACAAAAGCTAGGTATTGTCTTCTTTATTTTTTATGTAAACCTCTTAAAGATGTATACACCACATCGCTGATGTTATAATTAAAGCTAAATTTTCAAAAACCCTACTGAAGTATTGGTTTTTTTTTTAAACTGCACTAAAAAAAATTTATTTGAAAAAATCACGCTCAACATTGGAATTAGTTTCGATTAGGTTTTATGTCACGTGCAGCGCACGTCACTTTTTTGGGGACAAAAATGCCCACAATCAGGATCGCTGGATCTCCCAGAAAGGCGTGCACCAATGATCAACGATCTAGATATCTTCAAAGTATGATTTATTATTTTTAATTCATTTTATTAATTTTTAATTCAGATTAATTATTAAAAAATTTCAAAAATAAATAAAATTTTGTGTTAATTAATTAAAAAAACTAAAAAAATAATAATAAATTCAGAAAATATGAAAATATTCAAAAATATTTAATTAAAAATTTAGAATAATTATTTTAAAAAACCAAATAAATAATTATTAAAAATAAAAAAAATTAGTGAAAATCCAGAAAAAAAATCTTTAAAAAAAGGATAATCTAGGAAAACTTAGAAAATTACTAAAAGTTCTACAAAGATGCAACTATTTCCAGAAGCTCAAAATAACACTGATATTTTAGTAACAGTTATAAACAGCACATGACTTCAGTGTATTGTGTCGCAAAAAAACACTTTGATCTTTTCAGGTTGTATTAGGAAAACATATCTAACTATTAAGTTTGTAATGAAAATTCACATTCATCTTTCTTTTATTTTTCAAAAAACCTCACTTAACTAATCCGTTTGTTCAAAAGAACTCACTTAACTACTGCTTTTTAGGGTAGAGTGAGGCAGAAAAAATGGAGAGAGAGGTGAGGAGAGAGAAAGCCTTCGTTCCTCGGGACCCGAGCAGATCCTTCACTCAGGTGCTTCAACTTCCCCCCCTCCCCGTCATCATGGCCCTGCACCCTTACCTCTTCGTTTCTCGCAACTCCTTCACTACCAATGAAAAGATTCAGGCCATACTGAACATGGATCCCCCTTCCAGTGTCAAAGACGTACAGAGACTCACAGGACGCCTCGTGACCATAGTGCGTTCTCTCCAAGTCAAGAGAAAAATGTCTCCCATTCTTCAAGGCCCTTAAAAGGGCGAAAGGCTTTAAGTGGGGGCAACAGCAGCAGGAGTCCTTCGATCAACTCAAAGCCTATCTAGTCAATCCCCCACTCTTGAGCAAGCCAAAGCCCGGGGAAGTCCTATATATACCGAGCTACCTCAGAATAGACCCTCAGCGCCGACCTGGTCAGATAAGAAGATAAGACGCAAAAGTCAATCTATTATGTGAGTAAGGTCCTCAAGGACACTGAACTCCATTATCCAAAGGTGGAAAAAATGGCCTATGCGTTAGTCATGGCAGCCCGAAAGCTCCACCCCTACTTCCAGTCGCACTCGGTGGTCGTTCTTACCAACAAGCCACTCAAGAAAATTCTCTACAAGCCCGAAACTTCAGGGCGCCATATGAAGTGGTCTATAGAGCTGAGTCAATATGATATCAACTATCAACTCCAAACCACTATCAAGGCACAAGCCCTGGCAAAATTTATTTTAGAAAGCACTATCCCCGACCCCAGCTAGGCAATAGAGGAACCCCCGATCTGGATCGTGTATGTTGATGGGTCCACATGTGCTGACGGGAGTGGGGCTAGGGTCTTCTTGACCGATCCCGATGACTTCGTTCTTCAATACTCACTCTGCATTAATTTTTGGGCATCAAACAATGAGGCTGAATATGAGGCTCTCATAGCCGGTCTGTGTATGACACGCAAGACCGGGGCCCAACGCGTTAAAATATTCAGTGACTCACAGCTGGTAGTGAACCAGGTATCGGGGGAGTATGAGGTAAGAGATTGTTGCATGGCCAAATATTTGGCCAAGGTCAAAGGGCTGCTAGCCTCTTTCAAAGATGCACAACTCCAGCGAATCCCCCGAGAGGAGAATTCAAAGGCAGATGCCCTCTCGAAGCTGGCATCTTCTTCCCTCCAAGGGTTAGAACAAACCGTCTTGACAAAAGTCCTCTTGAGAGCTAGCATCGAGGAAGAATGTCCCGAACTGATAGAGACGCTGCCCCCAGCACTCGGAGAGAATTGGATGAGGCCCTTGCTCGAATTCCTCAATGATGGAATCCTCCCTCCAGACCCTAAAGAGGCTAGAAGAATCAGAACCAGAGTCGAGCGATACACGCTCATCGAAGGGATCATGTACAAATGCTCTTACACTCAAGTGGACGACAACCCTACTTGAGATGCCTCTCCCCCGAGGAGGCCCAGTATGCTCTAAAGGAGACCCATGAAGGGATGTGTGGCGCTCATTTGGGAGCAAGGTTCCTCGCCAACAAAATCTTAAATTATGGGTATTTCTGGCCCACACTCCTTAGCGACGCCGAACAGCACGTTCGCCAATGCGCCCCCAGACAAAAGTTCTCAAAAATCGGCACTTACTACAAGCCCATCTCTCCTCCTTATCCAATCCGATTCCTTTCGCAATAACGGGGATGGACTTGTTCGGACCGTTCCCTCCAACGCCGAGCCAGCTGAAGTTCCTTGTCATTGCTATCGACTACTTCTCCAAATGGATCAAAGCCAAGCCTCTAGCGATGATCACTGAGAACATAGTTCAGCGGTTCTTTTGGAAAAACATCGTCTGCAGATTCGGTGTTCCTCGAATCTTGGTAACGAGCAATAGGGCCCAGTTTACGGGAGCAGCCTTTCGCAATTTTTGTACACATCTCGGTATCCAACAACGATTCTCCTCAATATCCCACCCGCAATCTACCGATCAAGCAGAGAACGCCAATCAGCAAATTCTCTCCGGCCTAAAAAAGAGACTGGACAAGTCTGCCAAGTGATTATGGGCGAGCAGCTCCCCAATGTGTTGTGGAACTATCGGACCGCACTACTAAGAGGACCCCGACAGGAGAATCTCCTTCAATCTCACCTACGGTTCCGAAGTCGTCATCCCACTGAAAGTTGGCCTACCTTCTCCCAGCTTGATTGCATTCAATGAAAAGCAAAATTCGAACCAGCTTCGGGGCAACTTGGACCTCATTGATGAAATTCGGGAAAGATCCTCCATCCGTCAGGAGATTTATCGACGTAGGATCGAGCATTCCTACAACAAGAAAGTATGCCCCACTAATCTCAAAGAAGGAAATTTGGTTCCTAGAAAAGTATCAATTTCTTTCTCGAGCAAGAAGGAAAAACTATCTCCTAATTGTAAAGGGCCCTATAGGATCTCCAAAGTTGTTCGCCCTGGTGCTTACCAACTTGAAGACCCAGGAGGCAAGAGAGTACCCAGAACATGGAATGCGAAATACTTATTGAAGTACAGAGAAGGTGTTTAAACACCCCTCCAAGCAACTTCTAATTCTAGAGCATTTCTAAATTTGTTTCTCTTCTTATTTAGTTGATTTTTTTAAATATAATAATGGCTTGCAACTCAGAAGCAATCACATAGTCATCTTTAATAAAAGCAGTTTACTTCTTAGAAAACCAGCTGTCTAAATGTTCTGGTTGTCTCACGTACACTAAGTATAAAAACTGTCTTAACGACAAGTACGGAGTCCAACACTTTGTTCGATGCTACTTTAGCTACTTGCGGACAAGCAAGTACGAAGTAGCTCACCATTCGGAATTGCTCCCACAACGGTTGAAACTCTCTTAACAACAATTTCGAAGTCCAATACTTGGTTCGATGCTACTTTAGCTACTTGCGAACAAGCAAGTGCGAAGTAGCTCACCATTCGGAATTGCTCCTACAACTGTTGAAACTCTCTTAACAACAAATTCAGAGTCCAATACTTGGTCGATGCTATTTTAACTACTGGCGAACAAGCAAGTGCGAAGTAGCTCACCATTCAGAATTGCTCCCGCAATTGTTGAACATGGTTATTAGGTGAAAGAAGCTCGTTCAACTAAAAACATTGCGCGAACACCACAAATAATTTTATTCCATTAAAAGTCAAGATACAGGTCTTATTCAAAGACTGCTACAAACATTTTGTTCCACCAAATATGGAGATACAAGTCTTATTCAAGACCACACTTCTACAAAACTATAAAGCCTCGCTCTAACCCCTCCTAGGAAGTTGTACACTTCTATTAAGAGATATGCAAGGACGACGTGCACCATGCCACTCCCTCGTGGCCTCCGAAGGGATATCCAAGCCTGCGAGTTGGGTGGTGCCATCAGGGCCCAAAGTCCTAGCCACCGCACCAATAGATGCTCCGCTCGACGAGCCGACCACCCCGCTTTGAGCATCCCCAGGATTACGTAAAAAAGGAGGCAACTGAAGTGCTAACTTGTAAAACGATCTCCCTTGGGCGTATCATCTCGAGGGCAAGAAGTGCTTCTAACATTGCTCCTCTCAGAAAGCCGTTGCAGGCGAAGATTCTCTGCCTCTAACTCAACGACCCACTCTTTGAGAGAGTCATCCATCACTTTGAGCTTCGAGCGAGGCACTCGGCCCGAACCAACCCTCCGTGTGACATTGAAGATAGCCCTCCGAAGATGAGCCACTTCAAGACACTTTTCGAGCACCACGTTCTTTAATTCATCCCTCTCGGATCTCGCTTCGAATAAAGAGTGGAAAAGGAACTTGAGCCTCAAGCCTTGGCCGACAGCCATCGAAGGGCAAGTCTCCTCACCTTCAGGGGGCACTTCGCGAATCCTCTCTTCGAGATGCCTCATCTTGATATCTCAGCGAGCCATAGTCAGCCTCAAATGACCCAACTCCTGCTCTGCTTTAAAAAGCATCTCCCGAGACTGAGCAAGCCCTAACTCGGTAATGCCTAGCTTAGAGAAGAGATATGATACCTCGTTACCCTAGAAAATTCAGCCAAAGAGAAGCGTAAATCTCTCTGAGGAAGGCGAAGAGTACAAGGAGGCGGAGGAAGTCGAGGTCGCGGCCGAAGAGATAGAGGCAGCCACAGGCCTAGGGGTCATGCCCCTCGCAACTGTTGTCGAGGCACGAGGTGCCGAACATCTTGCGACTGAGGATCATTCGAAAGAGGTCGACCTATGACTCAGTTGTACTTTCATTTCCTCTTTAGTCTAGGTTCTTTGTATTGAAGCCTAATAGTGGACTGGCCACCGCTTTTTGTATTTTCATTGGAGTAAATGAAAAGAAACTTTTGTGGCAACTAATGAGACTTCATGTATCCCTACTTTGAAATCACCTTGGAGTAACTATATTTAGTCGTAGTACCATCTAATAGTCCCTTTTAGACTTAGTGATCATCAAAACCTGGGATAGGGTCCAGGAACAGACGCCATCCGGCGCAGTCGACGTCAAGGAATTTTTCCCGAACTTCATCAATAGCGCTCGCGTAGGCCTTAGCCATGTTCGCATAGAGGAATCCTTTGGCCTTCTCCATCGCTTACTCTTCGGCCTCCTTTGTCACCGTTATCCTTGTAATACCCCGTATTTCTGAAATAGATATATATATGATTTGAAAAATATATAATAAATGAATTTGAGATGTTGTCCTATAGGATATTTCTATAGGAAGGATTGTTTGGAAAGTTGGTTGGAATTAATTGATTTGAAAAGGATTTGTTGAAAACCGGTTTGTGTGAAGGTGGGGGGACCCACCGATTGAGAAGAACAGCATATGTGCTGTTCTTGTATGGGTTTGACGTGGCACATGATGGAGGGGCCCACGGCTTCTTTCATGCATGTGTGTGCACGGGATGAAGATTGGTAAGGTAATATGAAGGGATTTAATCCCATATCGAAGATTAAATATAAAATAATATAGTATAAATAATAAATGCCAAGGATCAAGAGTCACCAATTCGGTTAACCACCTTTTGAGAGGCGGCCTGTGGTGGGTAGTTGTACTACATAGTATCTAATTTGTCTTATAAATTATATAAATTGTCCGAGCCCGGGGCTGGGGTGTTACAAATGGTATCAGAGCCGACTTTCGACACCGAGTGTGTGAGAGCAGTGAGTTATGGACTCCAGGATGATTGGCGGAGTGAGACAGACAATCCCCAGAAGTCTGGGACGATGGACAGAAATCCACAGAATGATCCACAGAGTGGGATTGGTCTCCAGAATTCCAAAGACGAGAGTGACGCTCACAGAAATGCTCTACATCGGCTAGAAAGTAGATCCTGCACTAGATTGTGCATGCCCCGTGCTCATCAGCGAGGATGCTGATTTCTGAAGGGGGGGTGTATGTAATACCCTGTATTTCTGAAATAGATATATATATGATTTGAAAAATATATGATAAATGAATTTGAGATGTTGTCCTATAGGATATTTCTATAGGAAGGATTGTTTGGAAAGTTGGTTGGAATTAATTGATTTGAAAAGGATTTGTTGAAAACCGGTTTGTGTGAAGGTGGGGGGACCCACCAATTGAGAAGAACAGCATATGTGCTGTTCTTGTATGGGTTTGACGTGGCACATGATGGAGGGGCCCACGGCTTCTTTCATGCGTGTGTGTGCATGGGATGAAGATTGGTAAGGTAATATGAAGGGATTTAATCCCATATCAAAGATTAAATATAAAATAATATAGTATAAATAATAAATGCCAAGGATCAAGAGTCACCAATTCGGTTAACCACCTTTTGAGAGGCGGCCTGTGGTGGGCAGTTGTACTACATAGTATCTAATTTGTCTTATAAATTGTATAAATTGTCCGAGCCCGGGGCAGGGGTGTTACAATCCTCGCAGAGGCGACAGCCTCCTCCTTGTCCTTTGCGACGCGCTCTTGCTCCTTCAATAACCGAGCTTTGTCCACCTCTAACTTGGGGACAGTGGCCTTGAGGTACTCCACCCTCGAGGCTTCAGCTCGGCCTAAATCCTCGATTGCTCGAGGTCCTTCGCCATCCTAGCTCTATCGGACCGGGCCTTCTCGGTCTCAAGCTTCAACTCCTTCTCCAGTTCGGTCATCTTCTCCATTAGATGTCCGAAGTGGCAAGTAATCTGCATAAAAATATGAACTCAATCGTGTCAAGTATATTAAAAAAATATTTAAAAAAATTTAAAAAATAAAAAAAAAAGATTCCAAGAAGTTATGAGCCTAACCGACATAGCAGCTCGAGCAATCTCGAGCGCGTCATCGCTAGCCGTCCCCGCCTCCAGGGCGACCTTGTCCTTCGGCGTAGCAAGATGCCGAACTGCCTGCATACAAGAGGATGAACTACCGAGGAATCCGTCTAGCTTCCTTACTTGCCAGTCGGGGACGAATATTTTCTTATATTCCTCGGTCAGGAATTCCTCAGCCTCAGCAGTTAGGGGAGGTGCCTTCAAGCCCAAAGCAACCAAAATAGGGAAGGCCCCCGTGTCCGCAGAGACCGAAGGTCCCACCGAAGCCTCTCGCTGCTGAACTACCGCAATCGCCTTTGAGGACTGCTCCACGGAGGTGACAAAAGACTTCAACTTTGGCGAAGAAACCTTGCTGGCCACTCTCTTCCTCTTCTTAGAGCCTTGCTACCCAGAATGTCGTGCCCCACAAGCAGCTCTTCGAAATACATCGATTCTGCAACGAAAGAAACTGCCGAGGTTACGGGCAAACAAAATTCGACAGTTAAATATATATATATATGAGTTACGCCGATCTAAAATGATAAAAAGCATACTGGGGTTTATATGGCTAAGACCCCCGCCCCCCCTTAAAGAGCGCCTCCTCAGTCAAATCCTTCCATTCAAACTTCGGTCGATCGAGGAGCATCTGGACCATCTCATCTTTCTCGGGGCTAAGAACTGGACTCTCCTTTACCCTCTTTGAAACTTCCTCGACCCAAGCCATCGGGATGACCCAGGGTTCTCGACTTCGGATAAGGAAGTACTTATCCCTCCAATTTTTGATCGAGTCAGGACAGCTGACGAGCTTTGCACCATGCCTCGGGGCTAAGTAGAACCTAAACTCCGACATGTGCTGCTGGTGAACCCGGTAGATAGTTCGCACCACACTAAACCGAGGCTCGAAACCCGCGGCTTGGCAGTGAAGGATGAACTCGTTGATTAGCCTCCATACGTTCGGCATATACTGTACCGGGCTGATCCTGTACCATCGCAGAACTTCAACGATAAAAGGATGAAGAGGCAATCAAACACCGGCCAACAGGCCAAAAACACATGTCTACTGGCATCGGGGAGTCGGCCCTCACACCAGGTCCTGGCAACATCAAGTCGAACTCAATCAAAATCTGAAAGCAATCCCGGATCATTGTAAGGTCCATTTCAGAGAGAATAGAGATGGTGTCATCAGCCTCTGCAGTCTCTCGAGCCTCGTTCTCCCCGAAGCTCCATCCCAGACCGTACATGATACGCTCTGCCATGTCACCCGGATGATCCCGAACTCTATGGAGTCTAGTAAGGGGCCCGAGCAACCTGCCGAACTCTCCCAATCTTCGCTCCGTCTCGACAATAGTCTCCACTACCGCCGAAGCGGACCCTACCACGGCTTTACCCTTGTCGATTGCGGGGACTTGACTAGAGGTCATCTCAAGGTCGACGATGGGCGAGGTCTCCTGCCTCGAGGGGATAATAGACATTCTCTAAAAAGTAAGCTAAGTTATCTAAAATTACCTTGATTTGATGGCAACGGCCGGAAAAGATTACCGGAGACAGAACATTCCACCGGAAGCTCCCGTTAGACAGTAAAAAATTGTTGAGTACAAATTTAGAGAATGAGCAAATGAGGGGTGGGGGTAGAGATTTATAGAGAAATAATTCATTGGCACATTCACCAAGGTTAAAGGGGCCCCATTAGCGCAAAAGCCATGCCCATTTACCGCAAGACGACAAGATGAGCAAGGCAAACCAAGTTACTTGACTGGTTAACGATCAACGGTCAACGGTCAACGATGCCACGTGTCGCCGTCTTGAAGTCCTCCTAGACTTCGGCAACATGTGCCGAGCATTCTTACCACCGACGTCAAAATGCAAGAAATGGCATTGACTGGTCAACGATCAACGATGCCACGTGTTGCCGTCTCGAAGTCCTCCTAGACTTTGGCAACATGTGCCGAGCATTCTTGCCACCGATGTCAAAATGCAAGAAATGGCATTGCCTGGTCAACGGTCAACGACCAACGATGCCACGTGTCTCCATCTCGAAGTCCTCTTAGACTTCAGCAACATATGCCGAGCATTCTTGCCACCGACGTTAAAATGCAAGAAATGACGTTGACTGGTCAACGGTCAACGACGCCACGTGTCGCCATCTCGAAGTCCTCCTAGACTTCGGCAACATGTGCCGAACATTCTTGCCACTAACATCAAAACACAAGAAATGGCGTTGACTAGTCAACGGTCAACGATGCCACGTGTCGCCTTCTCGAAGTCCTCCTAGACTTCAGCAACATGTGCCGAGCATTCTTGCCACCAACGTCAAAACACAAGAAATGGTGTTGATTGGTCAATGGTCAATGGTCAGTGAAGCCACGTGTCGCCATCTCGAAGTCCTCGTAGACTTCGGTAACATTTGCCGAGCATTCTTGCCACCGACGTCAAAACACAAGAAATGGCGTTGACTGGTCAATGGTCAACGGTCAACAGTGCCACGAGTTGCCGTCTCGAAGTCATCCTAGACTTCGGCAATATGTGCCGAGCATTCTTGCCACCAACATCAAAACGTAAGAAACGGTGTTGACTGGTCAACGGTCAACGGTCAACGATGCCACGTGTCGCCGTCTCGAAGTCCTCCTAGACTTCGACAACATGTGCCGAGCATTCTTGCTACCGATGTTAAAAGGCAAGAAATGGTGTTGACTGGTCAATGGTCAACGATAAACGACGCCACGTGTCGCCATCTCAAAGTCCTCCTTGACTTCGGCAACATGTGCCAAGCATTCTTGCCACCGACGTCAAAATGCAAGAAATAGCATTGACTGGTCAACGGTCAACAGTCAACGATGCCACGTATCGTCATCTCGAAGTCTTCCTGGGCTTCGGCAGCTCTCGCCGAGCTCTCTTGCCCTCGACACCAAACATGCCACGTGTCAACCTATCGAAGTATCTATGGGGTTCGGAGCCGTTGCAGAGCGCTCTTGCCACCGACCCTCATTTGAGGGGAAAATGGTTACCTCCTGATGCGTGCATATGATCAGAGCGCCCAGATCGAGCCACGTCAACTAGAGCCAGACCAACCGTCTGATCGTTCGGAAAATCACCCCAGCGACGTGATCGACACTCCAGATTGCGCCACGTTGTTATTTATTTGATTAATTCTTTTATTTTTATTATTAAATCAAATTAATTATTTAAAAATTGCGAAAAATAACTAAAAATTGGGGGGGAAATTAATTAAAATTTCTTAAAAAATAATTATAAATTCGGAAAAAATACTTTTGAGCTCCTGGAAAAATAATTATTAATTAGAATGGTTAATACTTTTTTGAAAATATATTGTTACTTCGAAAAATTGAATAAATGATTCGAAAAATAGTTTAAAAATTAGAAAAATCAATGGAAAATCCAGAAGATCCCTCCAACACATTTGAATACAAGGCAGGCTCAATTGAACATTGTTAAACCCTGTGTGCAATTCTAAAGCTCCTAAAGAAGTCCGATAAAATCTCGTACGCCATTAAAACAAGGAAACTATTTCCCCAAAGGCTGTTAAACTCAGTCTTCGGGAGTGGGGGCTCATGATATGGCTAAAAATGGGATTAAATCGAGACCGTTCAAACCGAGCACGAATCTTAAAGCTCTCAAGGGGAAAACGGTAATTTCAACCACAAACGGGTCTAAATTGGGAACTGTGTCTTTTTTTAAAGCCCAATAACCCAAAAACGGCTCTGTCCTATTGGGTATGGGTAGCAACCCATTACAAACCAATTCAGATATCTAAAGAGTAATTCAAATTCGTGATTATCTCTAAGAGGCGGTTTAAACTGCCTCTCTTATCATGAAACGAGTTTAAAGTCTACATCTTATCCAAAAATACCGGGACATAGAGATAAATGATTATCTCTAAACTATTTCTTAAGGCGACTATAAATACCCCTCTCCCCCTACTATAATAAGGTAATCAATATTTTTCCACATAAACGGTCTTTCATAATCTTCGTAATTACTGACTTGAGCGTCGGAGGATTTTTCGCCGGAATCCATCCCGGTGTATCGAACTTTTTTGCAGGTTAACGGTAGCGGCAAGAAATCAGTCAAACGTCCGTGAAAGTCAACAGATTTGTCTTATTTATTTTCTAAAGAATGCACAAATTCATCAGCTTACTCGCACACCAAAATCACACCAAAATCAGCAGCAACATTTGGCATGCCATGTCGACGCCTTTGTCACTGAGTACCAGATTTCTAATAAGACTAATCATTATAAATTGGAGAAGATATTTGAAGTCCACACGTCTTAACCTCTACATCCTTGTCATTCATATATCCTAGGCTTAATAATTCACCTAAAGTTTGGAGGCAGGCTTGACCTCCACTTCGATTTGTGATAGTTTGGAGGCAGCCTAGACCTCCACTTCGAATTCCATCACAAAAAAAGATGTGCTTGCTATGCATACTACAAATAGCAGGTATAGAAATGTGGAGGCCTCTTCATCTTGCAATCATAGACGACCAGTTTTCTACTTGTAGATATTTGTCTGTGAAAGCATATGAAAGGAAGAATGACAGCCATATATATATGTATGACTGTAGTTCACTTGCATTATTGCAAACTAATTATACTATTACTAATAATTTATACGTGTGATGTACGTTTTAATAATTTTAAAAAATAAAAATTAAAATTTTGACGTGAGAAAATTTTGAACCAAAAATTTTCTTTATATTAATTATGTACGTGCATTACACATGTATAATATCGTAATATTAGAAATAAAAGTTGTGTGGAGGGATAATGGAATCTCGTTCCCCACCGCAAACTTCACTTTCCATAATCCTATCTTCTTTGTTCTCATACTTTATCTTATCTAACTTAATTGCAACACGCTATCTGCTAAGCTATGATTGATTGTAGAATTTCTATTGTCTGATTCCAGTAGTTATATATTATTAGCATGAGATAATAGATTAGAACACCAAGAAAATTAAATAATGAAAAGAAATTCTAAACAGATGGAATCAGATCAGATCACATCACATCACATCACATGTGTGATTAGTTATCCTAATATCATATATCAAAATGATTACATATGTTTTGTTTTATCTCTCCTATTTTAATGATAGATTTTATCACCAAACAAACTTTATTTATAACCAAACAAATACGTGCATTGTAATCCAACGAAAACGTGCAATACACATACATAACTAATATTAATTATGTCTTAGATTCGACGTCAGACAACATCAGAATTTTTTTAATAAAATTATGTATTTATAAAGACGTGTATCACACGTGTAAATTACTAGTTATTTTCATGAGAAAGATTGTTTTTTGATGAAAAAGTCTTGGCTCGAACCAGGTACTCTGAATTTGAACCGTCACTCAATTACCCACCCCACATAATACCAATCAGAACATGGCCTGTTGATAATGAGAAAGTTTGTTACTAAATAAACTTTATTTGTAACTAAATAAATGCATGTATTGACAGTATTGTAACTCAACAAACACGTGCAATGCACATGTATAACTAATATAAAAGAAATCTTAGGTTAGATGTCAGACAACGTCAAAATTATATATATATATATATATATATATATATATATATATATATATATATATATATATATATATATAGGAAAATCTTTCATTGTGCACCACCCCTCATTGTGCACTCGTGTGCACTCGACCTTCCCATCTTTGTATTGACGATCCGAACCGTTCACATTGATCTACACATCTAAATTAGTTTAAATATGTAAAATCAAATCATTTGAAATTTATTTGCTCATCCATCGTGTTACTATAAAAACAATGATTTTCATTCATACAATTTTGGAACACTTTAATGGATTGGCAAATAAATTTCAAATAATTTGATTTTACCTATTTAGACTAATTTAAATGTGTAAATCAATGTGAACAGTTCGGATCGTCGATACGAAGAAGGAAAGGCCGAATATCTATATAATAAATTACAAAGAAAGCTATCAAGTGGCTCACAATCAATCCCCCCAAAATCAAAGACCCATATCAAACCTTACAAAACACATTTTTCCTCCAAAATTTCAAACCCCAAAATCAAAATTTTTCCCATAAAAAACTCATTACTTTATTACAATCTCTCTCCTTTCTTTACTTTTTCATATTTCTCTTTTTCTCTCTCTATCTCTCCCTCCCATTCTTTCTTTATTTACTTAAAAATTTTGATTTTAAAATTTCGGTTTTGTAAAATTTCATAATTTTTAATAGCAAATATCTCTTCAACAATTAAATTTCATTATTTTTCACACTTAAAGTTCTAAGAAGTTAGATTTTATACCCTCATTTATAATTATTTTTCAATATAGACTTTTATTTATAACTAATTATTGTCATACTATTCAAACTTGAGCTACATAATTATTGTTTTACTGTTTACATGGCTTTTCGTATTTTGTATTGTTCCGAAGACGTGCCGTAGGTACGTGCCCACGGGCAAATCTAGTATATATATAAAAACTAATGTTTTTCAACAGTGTTTTCTGACTAGGTAACGAAGCTAGGAAGACAGCTTTCATGAAGAGAATTACTGTTCGTTTATAGTACTCGTTTATAGTACTCATTAGTTTACTCTTCAAGAAATTAATTAGTGGCGATATTCGATTGGCTTACGCTATAATAGCTGGGTCCACGTCGGGCATAGCTAGCTCAGTATCATCCTTGTCTTCTTGTTTCATCTCTTGACAGATGAATCTTATGATTATCCTGATAATAATGCACCGAGTTTTGGATTTTTTTTTTTCCTGAAATGGACCAATTTTTAAAACTAATTATTAAAGTAGACCACTTTCGAAAATAATTTCAAAAATATACCAGTTCTCATAGATTGCGGCGGGCATGGTCAATTGTGAGGCCACCGTTTTCAACTGCGGCTTAATTCATTTCATATTAGGGATAGAGAGACTTCGAAACTTTGATAAATTTTTCTAAGTAAAAATGTACTAAATATACCTAAATATAGCAGAGGCCACAGTTTCCAACCGCGGCCTCTATTATATTTAGGCCGCAGGTTGAAACTGCGACCTATATTTCATTTATTTTTACTTGAAAATTTTTTCGAAGTCTTGAAGTCTCTCTAGCCGAAATATGAAATGAACTAAGACCGCAGTTCTCGAAATAACACATTTTTAAATAGGAGCCGCAGTTCCCAACTACGGCCTAACAATCGAGCAGGCCACAGTTCGTAACTGCGGCCTATGAGGACTGATCAATTTTCAGAATTAGTTTCAAAAGTAGTCTATTTTATGAATTAGTTTCAAAAAGTGTCCCATTTCGGGAAAAAAACTCTTGAGTTTTGAGGGAATGTTATTGTACCTAGCTGCTATTATCATTATTATTATGGTATATATGTCTGCTAAGTATTTGGTTCAGCTGAGTTGGAACTTTAGTAGCGAGAAGTGATAACATATCTGATACAACCAAACAAGTAGATCAAACAAAGCACACAAAGCACACAATGTTTTGTCCCATTTCAAGCGAATATAATCCGAAGAAAATAAGGAAGATATTATTCAACTAGAGAAGATTGCACAAGTTATAAACTCTCTCACTAAGAATCTATCTATATATCTCTCAAGTCTCACTATAAGATAATCGGTTGGTTACAATGGAGAACTCTCAATGAAGTACTTCCTCTCTCAATAAAAGCTAGTACAATATATAGAGATCTAGAAAAACCCTAAGTTTAGTCTTGATACAATAACCGTCTGATATATCATGAAGAGAGAGCCACACGATAGGAGCCGTACGATCTAACTTGGAGTAGAAGATAGGCTCAAAACAGATCACTCAGATCCGACCCCATTGCTGCATGCCGCCATTGTCGATCGACTGCCTAAAGTGACAGTCGACCGCATTGGTCATTCCCTAAAACAGAGGGCTTGGGCAGTTAACTACCCTGTTGGTGTAGCTGCTGGCTGCTGCTTTCTTTTTTTCTCCATCGACACTTCAACCTCTTCTCGCTTCATTGAGTTCTCTTCCCATCGAACTTAATTATGCAAGATATGAACCCAATAATATTTAGTCTAATAAAGGTAGTTGCAAGTGAAAGAAAGTATTATTTTTTTCCTTTTGAAGTTAGGATGCAATTAATGCAGAGATGAGAGAGAGAGAGAGGAGAGATTGTTCGGTACAAGAGCATACAGTATTGTTTTCTATGTCCATTGCTAAATATAGCATTTAGAAATAGCAATAGAAAGACCACGCTGTAGTAGTCCAAGTCTAAAAATAGAAGCGACGGAATAACATCTTCCCTCTTTGTATTTTTTTTTTTTTTTTGGGTATTCGGTAAAGAAAAAATCAAAAAAAATCAAAAAAAAGTCAAAAACACACCAAACAGATGATGTTCATCCGTCTAGTGTGTTCTTGTTTTCTTTTTAGGTTTTTTTTTTTAGTTTGTTAAAATCATTAAAAAAAATCAAAAAATTCAAAAAAAACACACCAAACGGATGAACATCATCCGTCATCCGTCTGGGTGTTTTTCGATTTTTTTTGTTTAAAAAAAAAAATAAAAAATCCAAAAAACACACCAGACGGAACAATTTCATCCATCTAGCGTGTTTTGAGTGATTTTTTTTATAATTGTTTTCGACGAGAGACGGAAGATCTTCATCCGTCTCACATTTTTTTTATTCTTATTTAACCAGACGGCATATCTTCATCAGTCCCTTTCGTCAAACGGATGAACATCGTTCGTCTCCTTTTTTTAGCAATTGTCTAAAGGAGCTGCTAAGTTTAGCAGACTACTGTTCATTTCTATCCTAAATTATGGGTTTATGCAAACGACTGTAAGGTATATTTCTAAATCAATTTCTAATTTTTGAGTTTTTAGCCAATCGGCAGTGGATGCTCCAAGAGAGTATTCTTTTTGTTTTTCAAGTGATAGTTACCATCAAATTGATTCCTAACTTTAACTGTAATAGTTAGTCTGCATTTGCGGCCCAAACCACTACAGCTGGAGCCGTAACAATCAGTTCAAACACAAGGAAAAATTATTTTAACTGTAAAATATTCTAAAGGAAGTGCAGCATCATTCTTCCCTCCCTCTATAAAAAAGCTAGCATCAACAGAGTATATATAGGCAGAGAGAATACGAGTTCTGAAAAGAGAGATAGAATAGATGGCTCCAAATGTGACAATTGCAGCCTCATCTCCAAAGCCAGGTGAAGCGACAAAGAAGGAATCCCCCCTCCCTTCACCAAAAGGGCAGTGCTTATGCTCGCCAACGACTCATCAGGGCTCGTTCCGGTGCCGGTTTCATCGCTCTATGTCATCTGCATGGATGCGCAGGTCCAAATCCATGCCATCTAATACCAAGTCTGCTTGTACTACCAGTACTTAATCCAGCTTCCCTGACCTCTTCATTAGCATCCATCTCTGCATTTCTAGCTTGTAAGAAAATGCAAATGTTTCTATTGCATATAGTATGTAGAAATCACTAACATATGTCCATGGGTTAATATATATAGAGAGAGAGAACTCTGTTGTACCACAGTGATTTTGAAGAAAAGGGAGGTTCTTTTCACCAAGTGTGATGGTTGATGACTAAGCTTTGGAATTTCTCCCTAACAAAGAGGTGTAGGCATCAACAAGTGAGCTAATTTCTGTTAATACTTGGCATCAATATCGTAGGTCGGATTAAACTACTCTCGTGGTTTCAAACTGAAACAGGGTTTATGCTCTCTCTTGTACTCCAAGACTTATAATGAACTCAATCGTGCAATCGCTATATTGCTGTAGGCCAAGCTGAACTAGACCATGTAAATTTTGGAGGTTGTACTTTGATGTTTTCTTCTTGTGGTATGGTTTGAAGATCTTGTAAGACTATGTTACGTGCGGATGTTGTAATCATGTTTTGCAAACCAGAAAGCTCGCAGATATACATGTTAGGGCCGTTGAGATCTACCATGATGGCGATGTCGGAGGTAGGCGGAGCTTAAGGATTGGCCTGGAATGTCAAAACAGCTGCTGGAGGGTACAGAATATTGTTCCTAACAATTCATAGGCGCAACCAACAACAAACAAATACAACGAAACAGAGGAAGCAAAATCACAAATAGAAAAGATTTGTCATCAGTCCTACACATATTGGGACCTGGGACTCTTCAAACAATCACACTTGAATAGACTTTTACAATAATATCTGTAATCTCAAGGACTCTCCCCCTCCGTGTTTTTTCTTGGATTTGAATGGTGCAGCAATAAAGCGTAGATACCATAGATATTTCTCAACCCTACAAGTATTTGAATAACACCCTAAATTCACAAAACTGAGACTAGTTAAATCGGACAATCTGTGTTCTATACGCGGTCAGAGCAGGAAGCCGGCCTGATTTGAAAGCAGAACTACTAACAATCCGTCAGTATGTCCTACATTATTTGAAAGCGGAACTACTAACAAAATCAAGTTTGTAATATATGAACTTTGAGCTTGCATCAAGTTTGTAAAAAATAAGTTCACATCTTGCAAGCGCTTACACAACAGACACTGACTCATTGGTGATCTCCCCTGAAAGTCGTGTCAGAAGCAACAGGGCTACTAAACGATACATGTTCACAGTCTGAAAACAGCAGTCTGATTCAGTTTTTATACTAACAAAGTATATACGGGAGAGAAGAAAAACCGAGTGTTTAACAGCATGCATATTATTCAGGTTTAACAGCTTCTCATATCTCATGATCAGAACACAACACGGCTTCCCTGATAACACAAAGCATGTCAGTGAGGGAGATGAGCCCCCAGAGCAACCCCTCATGGTCCACAACCCATACTCGGTGAACATACTCCTCCACCACCTCCTCTATCACCTTACCCATGCTTGTCTCATGGTAGCATGTAATAGGCTTTCTAGTTGTGGGGCTTGGGCAGGGCCGGCCCTGAGTTTACAGGGTCGGCGAACTCCCGAAATGGGAGGCCCCAAACGAAATTGGTTTTTTTATAAAAAATGGTATTTTTTTTTTTTTTTTTTACAACGTATGACAAGAGACATGTGTTTCTCAGTGGCGGAGGAAGGAAGAGAGGAGGGGGGACATTTGGGACCCCAAAAATTTTGTAAAACCCCCTAATATAGACCAAAATTTTTATTTGGCCCCCCCAGTTAAAAAAAATTTGGGACCCCCAAGTCTAATCCACCTCTTATTAAAGGCTCAATTACGTCGATGTCGGGGAAAAAAAAATTGGGACCCCCATTTTGATTCGTCTGGCTCCGCCACTGGTGTTTCTCATGACTTGCATATGGAGTATAATTGAGTATTACTGAATAATATTTTGCTTCTTTAATTATTTTAATGATTGCACCTTTTACCTCACTTACTAACAATCATATCAACTCATTTTAGATTTTGTGGCTAAGATAATGCTTACGAGAATCACATGGAACTTCCTAAGGTGTTCTTTCATTATTTGATCGAATTCGGCAATATTTTCAGTCATGCTTCGGAAATTTTCATTATTCTCTTAATAAATCTTCTCATTGTCGCCACGAAATGCCAACGCAAATTTAGTAACTGTTTTAATAACAACAATGATCCTTAGCAAAACCTATCTCCAATATTCTCTTTCCTTGATTTATTAATTATTCCACACCTCTGTCAATGACATCACACTTTTTCAATTTCATTTCAATTCAAGCCAACTTGTCATGCAACTAATGTGGTCATCATTATGTTCATGACTTTGATGCATTTGGCTAATATTATGTCAATAATTAAATCCTTCGCTAGCAAACCGACTATTGTCCCTTTCTTTCATAAACAACTTACAACAAAAACAAAATACCTTACCAAACTAGTCGAATAGACAAGTCATGTAAAATAGTTGAATCAGGATATGCACGAGTAGTCATCCCTGAGCTCAACATCAACATATAGTAATAGAGCTCTAGCGGCTAATAAGCATCTCCTATCATGCTTTTCTTCTAATTCTATGTCTCCTACAAACTCATCGTGTGTATCCCATTGTTGGGAAGGAGGATTTGGGTAGTCTTCGGCGGGATCATTTTGTGGGACAATTGGAAGTCTACGGGAAGTACCGGTGGAATCTTGTCTACTTTGGCTACGGCCGCTACCGCGTGATCTAGATATGTTGATATGTAGCAGTGTGTGTAAAAAAAATAAACACAATCTAGGCGCGATAAGTTACAAAAAAAAATCTAGAAAACAATAGGGTTGTGAGAGAGAATAACAAAAAACCAACAAACAAATATGATACAAAAAATTATAACTACAAAAGAAATAAAAATAGAAGAAGAGAGATATGAAATTTTGATACCGTTCACCGTGGATACTCGTATATAAAAAAAATCCGTAAAAATAAGAATAGAAGTAGAAGTCCCGAATTGAAGACTTGAGAGCTTGGAGGAGAGTTGAAGACTTGATCACTTGGAGGAGAATTGAAGACTTGAAGACGATCGGAATTTTGAGTTCGATACGATCGGAATTTGTCGTTTGATCGTGTATATGTCTTGCTACCTTGTTTGTTGAATTGTTCACAAATTGAAATGAATTGAGTAATAATAGTAGAGAGAATAAGAGAGTAAGGTGTGAATTTTTTATTTGGATTTTAGGGGTATTTATAGGGGGGAAACCACAAAAAAACCAAAAAAAACAAAAAAAAGGGCTAAAAAAGCCGTTAATAGCTCTCGGGTTGGGGATCAGCCCGTTGGACCTGCGGGTCGACGGTCGACCCGGGGCGGGTCGAACATTTGACCCGTACGGGTCGAACGCAACCCGCAGGTCGACCCGCGTGTTGGCGGGTGGGTCAAATTTTTTTTAGCGGGTTAACGGGCCGGGTTACACGGGTTGAATTCGCTTAATTCGCGACCCGGGTCGACCCGTTAACATTGACAGATTCGACCCGAACCCGAACCATCGTTTCGCGGGCTGGGTCGCGGGTCGACCCGACCCGTTTGCCATCCCTAGCTGATCCCCCTCCCACACAAAGAGCTAACAAGCACGATGATGGGAATTCCGGGTCCTAAGATTCAGAACAGAGGACGGTGCTCCACTCCATCCATGGCGAACCCATAAGAGGAGAATCAAAATCCTCCCAAAAAGCCTTCATCCCACAGATGAATTCAATGCAGAACTTCTCCCTAGCCAAGAGTACGGGGGTTCCAATAACATTCTCAGATAAAGATCTAGAGGGCGTTCGAACGCATCGCAACAACACACTTGTAATCAGTCTCTACATGGCCAACCACGAGGGATGTCTCTTTCTAGTGGACAATGATAGTTCAACATCCTCTTTCTTAAAGCGTTCAAAGGCGGCCTCAAGCTCTCTCAGGACCGTCTCAAGCCCATCAGTTACACTCTCCACAGGTTCTATGGGATCCCAGTCCAAATCGAAGGAATTATCACCCTTGATGTGACTGCAGGAAATGTCCAACAACCTGAATCGATGCAATAGGTTTCATGTCCATTAACGTAAATGCTGCTCACAATGCCATCTTTGGCCGACCTGGCCTAACAGCTATAACTTCATGTTCCAATTGTAAGTATTTTCCTCCGTATTTCTTTCATTTCAGTTATCTATATTTTTCCCTTTTGTTTGAACTCATTAGCATGCACTTGACTATGTAATAATTTATTAATTAGTGTTCAAGCCCAAATCATGTCTAGTCATTCTGTTCTTGTGGATCTTTTATTTGAATTCAAACTCGAACCCTAAACTCAAGCCCAAGCCCAAATCCTAATTCACTAACCTACCTTACCTATTTAAACCCACTAATCACAATCTCCAACCCTAATCTCCTTCCTTAAATAGCCAGCCGCCAACCCCATCTTATTGCCTATATTAACCCCCTAATCTCTTCCTTATAATTTCCCTAATCACCAACCTATTAACCCTAATCACCATCATCTTCAACCTCAGACTCAACCCCTTCCACACCTCAAACCCGAACCCTCAACACCCGACAACCACCTCCATCATCCACACCAACAGCCTCACCCTCGCCCAACCTCCACATCATCTCAATCCTGAACTCCATTGAGGCTCACACACCCTCTTCAACTCAAACAGCCGCACCACCATCAACAGCCACCTTCTTGAACTCCATCACCACCATTCAAAACCATCAATCTCGAACTCCATCTCATCCCGACCTCCATCTTGCTGCCTCCTCTACCCGGCAACCATGACAACAACAACACCCTCTCCTTCGCCCTCATACACGCACGATCCAGCGACCAACCCAACTCCTTGCTGCCGTGCTTGCTTCCATTGTCTTTGTTGTCGTCGCTCGCTAATCATCCTATCGTATGGCTACTGTTCTTGCTGTTATCGCTACCCTCGTTGTTGTTCTAGTTGTCGTCGCTACCCTTGCTTGTCGTCGTTGTTGTCGTGT
Source organism: Hemerocallis citrina (assembly GCA_017893485.1). Lineage (NCBI taxonomy): Eukaryota > Viridiplantae > Streptophyta > Magnoliopsida > Asparagales > Asphodelaceae > Hemerocallis > Hemerocallis citrina. The sequence goes on along the minus strand of CM030365.1, from coordinate 78,580,972 downwards.
TGCTGTCGTCGCTTGTTGTCCATGCTGTCGTTGCTTATCATGCCCCGCTTCCCAAAACACGGGAATACGAGCACGTAACAAAGGCTCAGTGAATGATGTGTACATCATCCATAAGTTGTAACAGATTAACTCAACAACATGAAATATGATCACAACCACGCATGAATAAATAATCACATAAACAATGAATAAACTTCAATAATCCATGAAATAAATCCACAAAATAATATTCAACATCTGTAAGAAAATAAACTTCAGGTCACAAAAGCCCGAAATACAAAGTACGGTAATAATAACAATACTAGAAAAGAAATAACATGACGAAATAATTATAGCATCCTAATAATTCAGCTCCAAACTCTAGAAGATTTGCTCACCAAGTCCTTCAGTCAAATCTCCTCATGCACCTACAAGCTCAACATCTAGAGTTTTGGGGGGGGGGGAGGGGGGGGGGGGGGGGGGGGGGGGGGGGGGGGGTCTTTCCGCTAGAGCAAATTACGGACAACAAGTAGTAAAAGCAAAGAACAAGGAAACATGGTTGTCAATATATTATGAACCGAAACAAAATCAAACGTCAATAACAGGGGTTGATAATACGATCAAAGACTATAATCAAAGATGCAATAATCAAGACAACAATCTACAATCACGCGGATAACTATAATCTTGATAAGAATGCAAGTGTCAATCCTAAGTTTAATAGTCTTTTATTATCCTATCTAATACAAATAAATCTGTGTCGCACACTACAGGTTCAGTGCATGCAAACAGTGATCGTTTAGACTATAGTGGTGAACTTTACAGATCGTGTACTCAGAAACAATAATCAATAATCCATAACCATAATCAATCAAACAACAAGGGACCCTTCTCCGAGTACAGTCTCTGATTGTTCACTACCAAGTCGACTATTATTACTCTGACTTGTTATTATTTTATTATACTCAAATGTGGACATGCAATTGGTACAAAAGTGTCGCGGCAATGTCAAGAGGGTGTCAAGGCTATGCAGTACATGAAATAATTAATTATATTCACTAGATGCAAAACCAAATACGGTTATACTTAACAACACAAAAACACACATTCTGGACAACAAGACGTTGTACAAAAACCAACTTTCCTGTTGTGCAGGAAAGTAAATCAGGTTCCGTCAGGAATTTCAGAAACTAGACTCATTGCCGGTTCCAACACATATTCACACGATATATTATAATCACAGTAACTATGTGTATAGTTTCATTCGTTACTGATTTCATGTTCAGACAACATGTTGGGGTCAAATTCTTATATATAAAAGTTGGTTGTAAATTCATTTAAAAATTTTATAAAATTATAATTTAGTTCCTAACAGTGTTCAGTAACAACGCAATTAATCTCAGGTCTAAATTCTTAATTTGGCCTACTGTTTCAATTAGTTAAATATGGTAATATATTTTCAGACTGTGTTCTGGAATTCAGACGTTACACTACGAGAATATGAATATCATGCAATCCGTAAGTCAGATTGTAAAATCGTCAGATAGTCTAGATTCTAGACACAGAGGGCTACAAGTCTTGTTTAAAAAGTTCTAAATAATATTATCTGTAGCTAAGTCAAAAGTCTGGTTCTTTACTGAACTAGTGCTCTGGCAGAAACCTAGGGTCATGTTCTCATACATATAATGGGTCTGGAAAATTCACCAAATAATCTTACAAAATTCAAAGTAGCTCCTAATCATGTCTAGTAACAGCCTAGTTAATCTGACGTTTTATTCTACTTTTAATACACTACTTTAAATAACAAATAAAGTCGATATGGAATTAAAAAACCTAGCAGTATTAAAAATAGCATAACTTACAGTCTACTAATCAGAATCCAGATCTGTCGAATGTTCTATAAACTAGATTCAAAAAACTATGACTTTCATTTAGAAGTGGTAAATTAATTCTGACAGAAACTGAGTCAAAAATTCATTACAAGATGGTACAAACAGCATGGCCAGCAAGTTGATTATTATTAATTAGCAACAAACGAGATACACAAGCATATAACTTTATGACAATAATTAACAGGAAATTATACTCAATCATTAGGTAGAATTCTACTGTTAACAAGACAATTTATTGTTTCCATAGCATTAAATTCACGAATCTAGTTATAACATCATATCCAATTGAAATGCATTCAAATCATGATTCTTCTACATATACGTGTTTCTAGTTTATGTTCGTGTGGTGTATGCACATGATGACAGATAACAGGCTTAGAATTGAATCAAATGTATGGCACGAAAATAAAACTAGTACTTGATTTTGGATAAGGTATCAAGCAAAATAAGATACGATAAATGAAATATGGACTATTTGCGGAGATCAAAAGAATTCTTGAACTAGAATAACAAGTTGGTTCAAGAGGAATTTGTCTTATGATCAATATATGACGACCTCGACGGTAGAAAGGAGTGCGAGAACACACAGCAAGCAGCGGCAACACAAGCAAGAACGACAACGGCAGTAAATAAGAGAACAGCAGCAACACACATGGCAGCAATGGGACTTTGGGTGTAAGGCAGCAACGGGGGTGTCGATTAGTGCAGGTGCTAGCAGGTGTGAGGCAGGGAGGTAAAGTTGGGTGCTCGGTGGCGGCAATGGCAAGGTGGAGCGACGAGGGGGAAGGAGCAGGCGGCGAGGGGCGTTAGTGATGACGGCGAGAGGCAGCAGCATGGTGTGGTGGTGAGGATGATGGTCGAGTTGGTGCAGTGAGGTCGAGGGAGATGATGGGTCTGGAGGTCGACGACAATGGCAGCACCGACGAGGAGGGTCGGCGAGGGTGGCTGCAGAAATGCGGGAGCGACGGAGTTCGGGGTGATGAGGTGGGGGTGGGGGGGGGTTGCGGGAAAGAGAAGCAAGAGGGTAACCGGTTGAAGGAAGAATTAATTAGGGTTTAATGATTAGGGTTAGGGGATTAATTAGTATATATAGAGGATTAAGCCATTGGGTTTGGATTAGAGTTAACGGGTTTGGATTAGGATCCAATAAGAAAACAACTAAGAAATAATATATTAAATTAAATAACCGATATACAATAAACAAAATAGAGTGTACTGGAAAACCAGGTTTCAAGCCACAATTTATTATTAAATAAATCAGAATACAAGAATTTAAGATAAACAATAATTACAAATAGAAATCCGAAAAATTGGAAACAGGGGTTACATTGCTTCCGTGGTTGCTGTCGTTGCTCCCATTGTTATTGCCCTTGTACCGCCACTTGTTGCCATCGTTGCTTCTCTTCTTCCTGTTGTTTGTCCATGTTTGTAATCGTCATACACATGGCACTCGTTTTCTGCAACTCTTGCAAGTAGTTCTTTCTCATTATTGAATTATCGTACCATCGATTCTAATCATATTCCCTTTTGTATCGAATTATCGTACTACCACTTTGTTCATGATCTCTTCTTGATTTATTCGAGTCTCGAACCATTCGATACATATATATACCATATTTAAGTGTCTTGTTTGATTTTGTTTCGATTCAATATTCATAGAAAAACTCATATAATTTCATTGTCATGACCGCCATATTGCATACACCACGTAAGCACAAACTTATATATATATATATAGTAAGTCTATTATTAGATGGTGGGAAGAGCCCTTATCGTGAGCAATACATCTCAGTCATCGTACTGCGATCAGATGGCTGAGATCTTCTCCGCCCAATTCAGAGTGTGAGATAAGTGAGAGAGGGGTAAATTGGTCATTTCTATAGTATGGGATCTCTTCTTTTCAATTCTTTCTTCTCTTCTCAGCTTCCCCTTCACCAAAAACCCTCCAAATCGAGCGATTCCCATTCCCGACTTCAACTAAACCTTCATCATCTTCTCTCCCAAATCGAGCCTTTGGTTCCCTATCTCCACCTTCCTCATCTTCACCTTCTCTCCCCTACGCCCAAATCCACCCCGACGCTCCTCCCCGACGCTCGATTGCCCTTGAAATCCCCCAAATCGAACAACCCTAGCTAGGTTATCCTCCCCGACGCTCCTTCCTGACGCTCTCCCCACAACACCCCCAAACCGTACCTTCTTGCATATCCTCCATCTCCACCTCAAATCCTGCTCGATAAAGTTCCCCGGATTCCCAAGTCAACTGCGACTGTGTCTATCCAAGAAACTCTCAGGTATTGAACCCTAACCCTAGTTTCCGTGGATTCATAAATTTTATTGTTTTGATTAATTTATAGCGAAAAGATGGAACTTTATGGTTTTGTGGCTGAATTTTTACAATGTGAATGACTGCAATTTTTACAATGTGAATGACAATTTACTAATTTAGGTAGAGATGAGTAATGTGAATTGATGTAAGTAATTTACTAATTTAGGAAGCTTTTGAATAATGTGAATGGAATGGAATTTATTTCTCACACAAAGAGTTGTGTAAATTGATGTATGTAAAATTAGCTTAGTTAGATAAATTGATATATGTAAAAATAGCTTAGTTTCTTTATTTATAGCTTGTTTTCATATATTTATTATCTCATGGATTGTTGTAATTAGTTTTTTAGATAACTTGAAGTGATTCTTTTTACTTACAAAGTTTATTACATGCCTTTGCAAAATGGAGTTTGAAAATGAAGAGATACTTAGCCAAGATCTTTGTAACGGGTGGAGAGACGGTGATGAATATTGTAAACCAATAGTTGGGCTAGTATTTGAAACTTTAGAAGAGGGTTTGAATTTTACATAAAGTATGCAAAGTTAGCTGATTTTTCTGTTCGTAAGTCTACTACATTGGATGACAAATCTATAGATGAGAGGTATTCACAACTATTTGTATGCTCAAAAGCAAGGAAAGCTTGTAGATAAAGTTTGAGTATTTACGAAAAATGTGGAAAAAGCATCATCTTCATATTTGCGCTTAGCAGTGTTGTTGTGAGATTTGGGAGTTCTCATTAACACTAGGAGATTAGGGAGTTCTCATTTTGTAATTTGCACCAAAGTTGAGTTTCTTTTTATATCAAAGAATTTGATTTCAAATTTTGTTCAATGCATTAAAGTGGAACTTATTTTTATACATTGGAAAGATTTTCATATATGGAACATTTGATGCCTGTAAATGAAGTATGCATAGAATTAATTTGTTACCTTCCTTTATGTTTAGAGTTTTTTGATGTGAACGGATAGAGTCGAAAGACTCCAGCCACAGCTTTATGTTTAGAGTTAAAAATGATTTTCTAGTTTCAATTAATTGAACTAAATTCGAGTGATGTTGTAACCCCTGTTTCTCGAAATACATATTTTCTGAGAATTTTCGATAAATAAATTATTTATAAGTTCATTATTATTTTTAAAACTCGACTTGGACCTTCTAATAAAATCTTTTCGAACCAGAAGTTCCATTTTCTTCGAATAGTAGTGTATTCTAACTTCAATGATTATTTTCGAAGTGATCAACTATTTGTATTTTATTTTATTACAAATTGGATTTTATATACTATTGAATTTATGTGTGCCATGATTTTATTAATTTATTGTTATTTATTATTTTAATTTAGAACTCTATTTTTCCTTATTGGATAATCCATCTAAACCCACTTTGTACCATTAACCCAATTTTTCTTAGTTGTTTGTTGACCAGAATCTCTCCTGTAATCCCCCCAATCTCTATCCCTAATTATGAGCCTATTGATCCCCCTCATTGTGTAATCTCCGTAACTCCCTCCCTAAAATCACTCTATACCTTACTTTTATATTATTTCTATAATTTATTATATCTCTCTCTCCTTCTCTGTTAAGAACCAAACAAACAAAAACAAACAGACCAAAACAAATCAAAACCAAACGAATCAGAACAAACCCAACATCCATCTTCTCCTTCTCCCGCTCACCCCCACCTCCGAGCTTCCCACTCTCCCTTCCCCGTTCACCTCCGAGAACCATCTACAACACCTCGAGCCCCGCCATTGCCGCTCCACCGCTCGACCTCCGAGACCCATTTTCGCCATCTCCGACCTTCTTCAACCTCGCACCCCATCCCCGCCATTACCCATCAACCAAGCTCTCGACCCTTCATCACCGTCTCGCCTCACCACCCCCATCACCGAACCCAAACCCACTCCTCTCCATTGCCGTCGCCACCATCTCCATCGCTCGTCGTCATCCCTACCATCGAACCCATCTTCCATCATCGTCCCCAACTCCATCCATCGAAACTCCGAAACCCATTTCACCATCTCCGTTCGCCTTCGCCTTCCTCTCGTCTTCACCACCAAGACCTTCCACATCGCCGCCCCTAACCTCCACCATCCTCGTCGCCAACATCCGAAACCGTCCCCGCTCTCATCCTCCCCTGTTCTCTGAGCGAGAACAGAGCTTCGCTCGCCCTCGCGACAGTGCAGCTCCTCTGCGCCGTCGACCGCCACCCGAGCGCTGCCTGTCGCAGCCAGCCGCGCCAGACGTTGCCTCGTCGCCCCGTTGCATCGCCACGCCGATGGACCGCCGGCGCTACCCTCTCTCTCTCTCTCTCCCCGTCGCATTAAAGAAGAAGGAAGCAGTAGGCGCGATTTAATCTCAACCATTGATCGCATCAAGATTCGTGCAACTCAAGGCCATTCTGATCGCTGTCCCGTGTTTTGCCACACCGGATCCCGAAGTGCTGTTCCGTGTTCTGGCCCAGATCCGGTGCGAGGAGCGCTCTGATTCGCTGAGATCCGCTGTTTGCTGTTTTGCCGCGCCGGATCGAAAGTTGCTGTTTGCTGTTCGGGAGAATCTGGTGTGGGAAATTTCGATCCAATTTTTCTTCGACAATCGGTCTATTCGTCTTCAGTAAAAGGCAAGTCACTTCTATCGAATGTATTTTTTTGTATCATATTCGATAAATATTGTTGAAATTCCGCAAGTGGATCTTATTTTAAAATCGTAAAATATTGCTGTATCAATCGTCGAGATGCCACGGATTTACACGAGCGAATCCAAGTGGTAGTCTCGACATCGTGCCATCTTTTTGCCTCTAAAGTATAGAATGTTCATATACCATATAGTTATAGTTATTGATTATAAAATAGTGAATTATAAACACATTTCATATCATGAAATTAAATGACAAATAGCTATAGTAGATTGTAGAAATTTGTTGATCGTTAATGTGATTGTTACTGCTAAATTGTTGAATTGTAATTATTAAAATGTTAGACGTCGCCTACATCATTACCATGTTCACCTAAAGTTGATTCGCTGCGATTAGGAGTAATTAAACTCCAATTTACTATTATTAAATCCTATTTTTATCATTTTACTTAAAATGAACATATAGACTATTCAGAAAATTACGCTAATCTGAACCTTAACACGCTGTTTAGACCTAGAACACTTCATTAAAATCAGAAACTCCCTGAAAGTAAATCGTAGCCCTATCTGTCTAGATGTCGATAGACACCAAAACTTTCGAATTCGGAGTTATACTGCTCCAGTTATGAACTTTTTACCACAGCTGCGCTGTAAATTCCAGATTCACGTACATAACAAGTTAGGCTAATGAATTAAGTAAACCATTAATCATATATAGCCAAGATAAATTTCAGATTTGAAAATAACATGTTTAGGGTGTTAAAAAGTATTTTTACTGATTTTTATAATATTTATTTACTGCCTTTATAATTAAAATTAGACAACATCTACACCCAGCCAGATTTGGGATTCTATGCTTTATAATGTACAATTGTGTTTATAATGTTATATTTAGTGTATTTAATTATATATAGTGTATTGCATGATCTTAGGATTGTTTTGACACCTTCTCTAGCGTCCCTTATTAATTGCATTATTGTATGATAATTGAGTAAAGAAAGTAAAGCAAGCCGGGGTTAAGGGTGGATTAGGGTAGTTGATGACATAGTGACTGTACTCGGAAGAGGGGCCCGTGTTTCCCTAACTATCGGTATATTGGTTATTGGTTATTGGTTATTGGTTATATCGGTTATCGGTTAATTGCAGATTACTGACTACAGTATCTCGATTGATTCGATCATCGGTCATTATTGAATAATGTTCCCGAGTACATGAACTATAGAATCTACCACCTTAGTCTAAACGAAATTGATTGTATGCATGGAACCTGTAGTATGGGATGCAGTAGTATGTGCATTAGCTAGGATTTAAAAATGAATAATAGACTTAAGACCCCACCACATTATCATTGTATATTGTTACCTCAATAAACAGTGTTATTATTATTATTGCCCTTATTGGTATTGTTTATCGTTATTGTGGTAAATCGTATTTAATGCATATTATATTGTTATCTGTTTTACACTGTTCAATACTATCGACTTCATCGTTCATTTGAATTCATTGCTATACCTTTATTGCCATTGTTTCACTGTTTCTCCACTTGCATGTCCACGACTTGCTCTAAGGACAAATTATTCTTTCTTTTTAGATGAACAAGTAACAGGTGTACAAGGAGAATCTTCAGAAGACATTGGTGAGCAGTTCTCTACGATTGGAGCTGGAGCCTATCGAGCTATTTGGGTAAGTTCTTGTATTCCAGATTTGGTTATTGAATTTCATTATCGTTTATGTGATTATGTTTTTCTGCGTGGTTGTGATTCATTTTTCTTATATTGTTGAGTTAAGACTGGTACAGCTTATGAATGATATGAGTTGGTGTACTTATATCATTCGCTGGGCCTCAGTTACGTGCCTGTATTCCCGTATTCCGGGAAGCGGGGCGTGACAAGGTTTTTAGTGGTATCAGAGCTCAGGTTTGGGCTAATGTGTTAGTTGACTAATACATTAGACAGACTTGACTCAACCAAGCTGACTCAACAATATGTACACCACGTTGATCACATGGATAATGAATAACCAACATAATCTGGATACTCCTCTGTTTTGATTCCTCCTTGATCCCTTCACATTTAGTCCTTTCATTTCTCAGTTGTTTCGTCCCTTCCATTCATTTACATTTATTAATTTCTTGTTGGGTATAGAATCTTTCTTTTGTACCCATATTATTTTGATTCTGGTGCAAACAATCTCTGATTTTCTGTTTGCCTCGTTGATTCCTTCTTATTTCAACTCGTGTGTCGTTCATTGTTTTCCCTGCCTTGCATTCATTTTTAATTGTTGATTCATATTGAATATCGTGTTAGTTATTTCTTCTCTGCTATATTCTCTTCAATTCCGATTTTGCCCCTCGTCCTTCTTCCTTCGAATTCAATTCCTTAATTTTCTTTTGTCCCTTCTAGTCATCAATCTCTTTAACTCCTTATTGGGAGTGGCTTCGTTTTTCTCCTATCTATTTTATAATTATTTTTCCCGAATACCTTCTATTTTTCGATTATTAATTGTTATATTTATTTTCGATCTTCCATAAAAATGTTTCTCAACAAGGGTTCTTGTTATTCCGAATAATGGTGTGTTTTAACTTCACTTTTCGTTTTTGATCGACTATATATTTCTACTGGATTATTTCGATAAGACAAATTCTTATTTGTTGTATAATACTACTATTATTACTATTATTATTATTGATATTATTTTCATTATCATCACTAGTATTATTATTTTTACTACTATTGATATTCTTATTGTTGTTTTCATTATTTTATTATTGTTGATTAATGATGAATTACTTCCACAAATGTTGGACCCGAACTATATCTTGTCTTGCATTACTACTTTTTCTAGTGTTGTTAATATTTCAATATTATTATTATTATTATTATTATTATTATTATTATTATCATTCTTTTTGCAATTACTATTATCATTATTGATGTGATCACTGTTCTTATCATTGATATTCTTATTGTTAATAGTATCAATATTTTGTTATTATTATTGCTATTCGTGTTATTATTTTTATCGTTACTATTATAATTATTATTAATTTGTTTTGAGCCTAAGCATGCTCAATTTTATATACATTTCACCACTTCGGTGCAACCTAATGTCGAGATGGCAAATATGCAACTCGATGTCATTGGAGGCAAATTGCAGCTGGATACCGGCGAGGCAAAATGTGCAGCCGAATATCCAGACGGCAACTTGAAACCTGATATCGTGAAGGCAATTATGCAACTTGATGTTAAGGAGGCAAGATTTTCTACCTATTTGCAAATTGATATTTCAAGACAATTCTTACTTATATAATGAAACTAAAGGTAAGTAAATATTTCCTTTATGACACTTTGTTTATACAGTTACATTTTATGTTTCCATACGATTTGAACTCGTATAGTTGATTTTACTCTATTTTGTGTATAAGATTATTATTGCTATTATTTTTAATATCACTGTTGTTATTTTTAATGTTATCATTATTATTATTATTGCATTATTTTCATGGATGTGTTAGATTCTATTTTGTCATGTATGTACTATCATTATTATTAGTATTGTTGATAATTTTTATTTTATTACTACCTGTATGATTATGATGACTTTGATTACGGTTACTATTGTTGTTATTATTATTATTTTTATTATGGTCATTATTACTTGTATCATTGTTGTTATTAATATTTTCAATATTATTGTTATTATTATTACATTTTTTTTATATTATCATTGTTATATTTATTTTGTTATTATTATTCTACTACTATTGATATTATTATCATTGATATTTGTTGTTATTATTCCTGTTAAAGCCACTAGTTTTGATTTGTATTATATCATTTAATTACTTAGATTGAAGCTCAAGCCTTATATTCACCTTGCATTATTGCTTGTCTCTATTTGGAGCCCATACCATTTTTGATTCCTGTGTCTTAATCTTCTCTCCCTGCTCGGTTCGTCGATCAGTGCCATGTGGTCTACAGCGAGATGTCTGCAACTTAGAACGTCGCCATCAGAGTAGCGCAGCAGAAGCGTGGCGGGCCCATAACCCATAGGTCTCAGAATTGTCTTCTTGATTTCCTTCATTGCACTACTTGCTCTTTCTTCATACATTTGCATTGTCTTCGTTCATTGAATCTCTATTGGACATCATTCTAGATCACGCCATTATTATCTATTATTTTCTTATTCTGGTATTGTCACCCTTTTGACATTTCTTTGAATCTCTTGTTAGTTACCCCCAGTTTGCTTAGCCCTATCCTATGTACCGCCTAAGCAAATTTCGAGGACGAAATTTTTGTGTAAGGTGGGTAGGATTTGTAACCCCTGTTTCTCGAAATACATATTTTCTGAGAATTTTCGATAAATAAATTATTTATAAGTTCATTATTATTTTTAAAACTCGACTTGGACCTTCTAATAAAATCTTTTCGAACCAGAAGTTCCATTTTCTTCGAATAGTAGTGTATTCTAACTTCAATGATTATTTTCGAAGTGATCAACTATTTGTATTTTATTTTATTACAAATTGGATTTTATATACTATTGAATTTATGTGTGCCATGATTTTATTAATTTATTGTTATTTATTATTTTAATTTAGAACTCTATTTTTCCTTATTGGATAATCCATCTAAACCCACTTTGTACCATTAACCCAATTTTTCTTAGTTGTTTGTTGACCAGAATCTCTCCTGTAATCCCCCCAATCTCTATCCCTAATTATGAGCCTATTGATCCCCCTCATTGTGTAATCTCCGTAACTCCCTCCCTAAAATCACTCTATACCTTACTTTTATATTATTTCTATAATTTATTATATCTCTCTCTCCTTCTCTGTTAAGAACCAAACAAACAAAAACAAACAGACCAAAACAAATCAAAACCAAACGAATCAGAACAAACCCAACATCCATCTTCTCCTTCTCCCGCTCACCCCCACCTCCGAGCTTCCCACTCTCCCTTCCCCGTTCACCTCCGAGAACCATCGACAACACCTCGAGCCCCGCCATTGCCGCTCCACCGCTCGACCTCCGAGACCCATTTTCGCCATCTCCGACCTTCTTCAACCTCGCACCCCATCCCCGCCATTACCCATCAACCAAGCTCTCGACCCTTCATCACCGTCTCGCCTCACCACCCCCATCACCGAACCCAAACCCACTCCTCTCCATTGCCGTCGCCACCATCTCCATCGCTCGTCGTCATCCCTACCATCGAACCCATCTTCCATCATCGTCCCCAACTCCATCCATCGAAACTCCGAAACCCATTTCACCATCTCCGTTCGCCTTCGCCTTCCTCTCGTCTTCACCACCAAGACCTTCCACATCGCCGCCCCTAACCTCCACCATCCTCGTCGCCAACATCCGAAACCGTCCCCGCTCTCATCCTCCCCTGTTCTCTGAGCGAGAACAGAGCTTCGCTCGCCCTCGCGACAGTGCAGCTCCTCTGCGCCGTCGACCGCCACCCGAGCGCCGCCTGTCGCAGCCAGCCACGCCATACGTTGCCTCGTCGCCCCGTTGCATCGCCACACCGATGGACCGCCGGCGCTACCCTCTCTCTCTCTCTCCCCGTCGCATTAAAGAAGAAGAAAGCAGTAGGCGCGATTTAATCTCAACCATTGATCGCATCAAGATTCGTGCAACTCAAGGCCATTCTGATCGCTGTCCCGTGTTTTGCCACACCGGATCCCGAAGTGCTGTTCCGTGTTCTGGCCCAGATCCGGTGCGAGGAGCGCTCTGATTCGCTGAGATCCGCTGTTTGCTGTTTTGCCGCGCCGGATCGAAAGTTGCTGTTTGCTGTTCGGGAGAATCTGGTGTGGGAAATTTCGATCCAATTTTTCTTCGACAATCGGTCTATTCGTCTTCAGTAAAAGGCAAGTCACTTCTATCGAATGTATTTTTTTTGTATCATATTCGATAAATATTGTTGAAATTCCGCAAGTGGATCTTATTTTAAAATCGTAAAATATTGCTGTATCAATCGTCGAGATGCCACGGATTTACACGAGCGAATCCAAGTGGTAGTCTCGACATCGTGCCATCTTTTTGCCTCTAAAGTATAGAATGTTCATATACCATATAGTTATAGTTATTGATTATAAAATAGTGAATTATAAACACATTTCATATCATGAAATTAAATGACAAATAGCTATAGTAGATTGTAGAAATTTGTTGATCGTTAATGTGATTGTTACTGCTAAATTGTTGAATTGTAATTATTAAAATGTTAGACGTCGCCTACATCATTACCATGTTCACCTAAAGTTGATTCGCTGCGATTAGGAGTAATTAAACTCCAATTTACTATTATTAAATCCTATTTTTATCATTTTACTTAAAATGAACATATAGACTATTCAGAAAATTACGCTAATCTGAACCTTAACACGCTGTTTAGACCTAGAACACTTCATTAAAATCAGAAACTCCCTGAAAGTAAATCGTAGCCCTATCTGTCTAGATGTCGATAGACACCAAAACTTTCGAATTCGGAGTTATACTGCTCCAGTTATGAACTTTTTACCACAGCTGCGCTGTAAATTCCAGATTCACGTACATAACAAGTTAGGCTAATGAATTAAGTGAACCATTAATCATATATAGCCAAGATAAATTTCAGATTTGAAAATAACATGTTTAGGGTGTTAAAAAGTATTTTTACTGATTTTTATAATATTTATTTACTGCCTTTATAATTAAAATTAGACAACATCTACACCCAGCCAGATTTGGGATTCTATGCTTTATAATGTACAATTGTGTTTATAATGTTATATTTAGTGTATTTGATTGTATATAGTGTATTGCATGATCTTAGGATTGTTTTGACACCTTCTCTAGCGTCCCTTATTAATTGCATTATTGTATGATAATTGAGTAAAGAAAGTAAAGCAAGCCGGGGTTAAGGGTGGATTAGGGTAGTTGATGACATAGTGACTGTACTCGGAAGAGGGGCCCGTGTTTCCCTAACTATCGGTATATTGGTTATTGGTTATTGGTTATTGGTTATATCGGTTATCGGTTAATTGCAGATTACTGACTACAGTATCTCGATTGATTCGATCATCGGTCATTATTGAATAATGTTCCCGAGTACATGAACTATAGAATCTACCACCTTAGTCTAAACGAAATTGATTGTATGCATGGAACCTGTAGTATGGGATGCAGTAGTATGTGCATTAGCTAGGATTTAAAAATGAATAATAGACTTAAGACCCCACCACATTATCATTGTATATTGTTACCTCAATAAACAGTGTTATTATTATTATTGCCCTTATTGGTATTGTTTATCGTTATTGTGGTAAATCGTATTTAATGCATATTATATTGTTATCTGTTTTACACTGTTCAATACTATCGACTTCATCGTTCATTTGAATTCATTGCTATACCTTTATTGCCATTGTTTCACTGTTTCTCCACTTGCATGTCCACGACTTGCTCTAAGGACAAATTATTCTTTCTTTTTAGATGAACAAGTAACAGGTGTACAAGGAGAATCTTCAGAAGACATTGGTGAGCAGTTCTCTACGATTGGAGCTGGAGCCTATCGAGCTATTTGGGTAAGTTCTTGTATTCCAGATTTGGTTATTGAATTTCATTATCGTTTATGTGATTATGTTTTTCTGCGTGGTTGTGATTCATTTTTCTTATATTGTTGAGTTAAGACTGGTACAGCTTATGAATGATATGAGTTGGTGTACTTATATCATTCGCTGGGCCTCAGTTACGTGCCTGTATTCCCGTATTCCGGGAAGCGGGGCGTGACAGATGTATGTTAGATATGAAAAGAAACTAACGTTTGTTAATTATTCAACTAATTTTCTTCATTGAAAAAGGCATTTTTCTCTAAATCTTGTACCATAAAATTCCTTTTCTCATTTTTTATTGATTTCTAAAAGAACGATCTATAAAATATAGCTCATTTGCTTATGTGCTTTTACAACTAAATGTTAAATTTAAATCAAAATGACAACAGAGACAATAAAAATTTGCAAGAAACATACCAAACTAAGAATCCAATTTCAAGAAAGCACCTTCCAAGCAGTACCTGAAAATTTACCACTTCTACTATAAGTTTTTTTGGCATGATCATGCAAGAACAAAGGCAACTCACAAACATGTAATAAATAAAAAAAATATTTTATTTAAGTAAATCAAAACCCAAATATAGAATTTCAAGAAGGTATGATTTTTTTAC
Organism: Hemerocallis citrina; assembly: GCA_017893485.1. Lineage (NCBI taxonomy): Eukaryota > Viridiplantae > Streptophyta > Magnoliopsida > Asparagales > Asphodelaceae > Hemerocallis > Hemerocallis citrina. The sequence continues at coordinate 78,565,934 of CM030365.1, read as the reverse complement.
CCTCTAAAATGACAATTAATTGTTGCAGAACCTCTCAAATCCACTAAAAAAAAGAAAATAAATAAATGAAGAATTAATTTTATGTAGGTAATCATAATAACAAAATAGAATTTGAAACCCTTGCCGATGTTATTTTAGATTTCATCACGTTCAATATTGTCAAACCCAGTAGATTTTATTTCTCTATAGTCTTCTTTGACTTCTCAAAATTTCACATAAACCCGCCACAAAAAACCTAACAGCAACAAAATAAGTACCAAAACATAACATGCAATGCAAACCTAGCTTAACCATCAACACCCAGACTGCAATTAATAAAATTTCAAATACTAATTAGGAGAAACTTAATCGAAGCCAATTGCAGGAATCAGAAAAGATAAAATAAAGAATTGAATAAAATAGAATTTGATTCGAATATAATTTTAAACAAAATAATTAAATTAAGAATAATACCAGAGAAATTCGAAGGTTTGGATGAGATTTCATATTCGTCTTCTTTTTCGTCTTCTTCTTCGATGGCATGAGGCAGCGGGCGTTGGCAGGGAGGCGATGGGGGAGCCTAAATGAGGCAACGATAGTGGGCTGTGGGCAGTGTGCATTGACAGGGAGGCAACGGAGGAGAGGGGGGTATACACTCTCACTCCTATTAGTATAATACATACTAGTATAACCATGTGCAATATATTGCACATATTTTTCAAATACGGAGTATAACCCTGTGAAATTTGTTGCACATAATTTTAAAAAACTGATAAAATAACAAAATTATTTTTGAAAAAATTCTCTAATAACATCTATACAATATTGCATGCACGCTTTTTAAGGTTTGGTTAAGGGATATGATTGGACTTCATAATTTGGATGGAGAAAGAGTGAGAAGTTGTCTCCTACATTTGCTTTTTTTATTTTAAAAAGAAAAATTAGAAAAATCCTTAGACCAATATTGATTTAGCGTAATATATTGTACAGACTAGTATAATCATGTACATTGCACAATTTTTTTTCAAAAACAAGAATATAAGTAAACTATTTTTGAAAAATTCATCTAATAATATCTAGTTCACAATTTTTTAGGTTTGATTAAGAGATACGATTCAAGTTTAAATTTGGATGGAGAAGGAATGGTGGTTTGCCTCCTACATTTACTCTTATTTTTTAGTTTTAAAAAGAAAAAGAGGAGAAGAAATCATAGATCAAAAGTGATCTTAGCATAATATATTGTATAGATATACTAGTATAACCCTATGCAATATTGCTCAATTTTTTTTAAAAAACAAGAAAATAGCAGAATATTTTTTAAAAATTCATCTAATAACATTTATACAATATTGTACATTTTTTTAGGTTTGATTAAAGGATATGATTTTAGTTCAAAATTTAGATAGAGAAAGTGTGGGTAGTTGTCTCCTATGTTTCCTCTTCGTTCTTTAAAAAAAAAATTTAAAGGAGAAAACTCTTTGGATCAAAAGTGGTTATATATATATATATATATATATATATATATATATATATATGCTTCAATCTCACTACAATTTTTTTCACTATCTTAGGTGGCACACTCTTAGGGGGAGTTTGGTACATGGGAATGTGCAAAAAAATCTCATATTCCCTCCTAGATTACCTTATTTGTTATGTGGCAAACGTAGTAACGTTCCCTTATAAGAGAGTTCCCCCACCTACTATTTCTTCCTCCACCAATTGGAGTGTGCCACCTAAGGTAGTGAAGAAAAATATAGTGAAATTAGTAGTGCGTATAGCATTACTCTCACACACAAACGCACACACACACACACATACATACATATATATATATATTCCATTACAAACCATTGAAGCCGTTGTTGGGAACAACGACTTCAGACTTAATATAATCTAAGTCGTTGTTGGACTTCAACAACGGCTTATGTTTATAACCTAAACCGTTATTGAGAACAACGGCTTCAATGATTAACATATCCATTTGCACGGAATCCGTTTATAATGGAGAATTGATATATATATATATATATATATATATATATATATATATATATATATATATATATCCACAATATTAAAAGGAACCATATTTAAAGGAGATTTGAACATGCCACTTTAGCAGAAGAAAGCAGAAACAAAGAAACCATACTACAAACTTACTACTAGTAAAATTTGACCATCTTTATGGTTTGAGAGCTTCGACGAAGGGGACCGCATTCACAGATGCGGTGCCCATCGATTTGATGGCTTCAATAACTTTGGTAAATTTTGTCACAGTAAAAACATTCTCGTTTACTGGTCCCGGCTCAGAAACACTGCACGACATGATATCTTTCAATTCTTTAGCGTTCTCTCAAAAAGGTCAATACATCCATTTGAGTAAGCATTCTGTAAGATCATTCCCACTGGTCAAGGGTGTATCTGAATTTTAGGGGATCCTAAATAAGTTTTCAAATTGAGCATTTTTCCAGTTGACAAAACAAAAATGGCAATTATTTAAATGCAAACAAACTTGAAGTTTTGATGGACAAACTATTTAAATACAAACAAATTTATATATATGCTTCCAAAATAATATTTAATTAATACCGTACATATTTTACATGCGATGTCTCGTGACAAAAAGATACTTGGACAAACTAAGAAAGAAGCGGTAGTAATTTTATTCTAAATTGTATGTTATCTGAGAGGATGAAAATAATGAATGAGGGAAATGAAGAACAGAAGAAAAAAAATTATGTTCAAAACATACAAGCAAACACATGTTGAGTTTGTGTACATTAAGAGAAAATATTGAGCTGACATGATTGAAATATATGTGCAATGCTATTTTGAATACACTTATAGATTTTGGTTTTATCAAATGCCCCTTATATATTTTTTTTCTTTTTGAAGGCAGCCCCAGTATTCTTTTCATCAACAGATACAAAATATAGAAGAAAGAAAAAAGAAGCAAACAAAGTAAACATGTATATGCACTTGAAGATTACATTATTGCAAAGAGGTCAATAAGTTATATTAGAGAACATTGTCAGAATGAAATGATGATAAATATATGCATATGAGAATACTAGTTGGAAGCTTAAAATGTAGAATTACTATATGCACTTGAAGATTTGGTTAGAAATTTATCATAAAAACATAAATATAATGTACCATAGAACATTGAAAAAATATCAGAAAATGGCATGCATGAGCTAAGTGAAAAATAATATTAAACTCATAAAATAGTAAAATGGCATGTATGCCTATGTGAAAAATAATTAGTTTAAATAAAAAAAATGGTTGAAAAATTAATTAGCCAACTCAGGTTTCGAACCTGCAATCTTCACATTATCAGCACAACTCTCTAACCAAATGAGCTAATAGGTCAATTATTGTTTCAAATTTTAGATAATACAATGTAATTGCATCATAAAATAATTACATTTTTTTGAAACATTGTATATACTTCAAATATATGGGGTCCTATAAAATTGGGGGTCCAAACCAGTTGCTTGTGCTGCTTGGGCGCAGATCCGACCCTGCCACTAGTTTCTCATCTTGCCATTTTTTCATATTTTGGCAAAATGAGCGCTGCAGTAGTTTCTCATTTTGCCAGAATATGAGAAAATGGGAACAGTGTCGTCTCAAATATGACTGTGAATTCTTAAAATATAAGAGACGAAACATTTTGTTTCATCCTCATTTTTAATAATTCAATCAGACGGTGCAAGTTGTGTCGTCCAAAATTTGTTTAATATTTTTTTAAAACCACTATCGGACTTGTTCCGTCCTACGGAATTTAAATTTTTTAAATAAAAAAAAAAAGCATCGAACTTGATATATTGTCCATTCCGACATCCAAAAATTCTTGGATGGGACAACATGTCCCGTTCCAACAAAGAGCCCCAAATCAAGATTTAAGTATTAATTTAATGGAATAATCATTAAGTTTTTTTTAAAATCATGGTTTAGTTTTAATTTAATCACTAATGATCATTTAATAACTAACATCATCTTAATTGATGTAAAAATTATCAAAAAATCTTTCGAACAATCGATAAAATTTAATTTCTATTCAAATTTTAGCAAACGATCACATCACAGTAAAAAAAAACTCTTCTATTATCTTTTCTATTGTACCATTTTTGTCAAATTTGATTTTAAAAAAAAGTACAGATGCTCTTAGAGCATCTGTAGTCGTTTGCCATAAACCCAAATTTTCCAAATAATGGAAAAAAAAACCCTCTGTAGCCGTTTGCTAAATACCCAAAATTTGGGTTCGAATGCTACAGTACCCGGCTATATTTGGCAATCGATATGGCAATTGCCAAAATATAGCCGGACGATAGATTACCATCCGTCGCTTAAAATTTTACGATCGGACGAAAGATTATATTCTTTCGCTTTACTTTTTTCCCGGACGACAGATAATGTGCCGTCCTATTCAATAAAATAAAAAAATTAAAAAAAAATTGTCGGACGGTGTTTAATATACCGTTCTAACAATTTTGAATAAGACAAAATTGTGGACCGGTGTTTTTTTTTTTTTTTTGATAAAAGATGACGTCCGTCATCGTTCCATTAATAAGCTATAACGAAACACAGTAGTACAACATAAGTAAACACGTGAGCAACATGCATCACGCAACAGCAAAAGTACTCGAGTCTACTCGAGTTCAAAAGAAAACAACCGAGAATAATAAGTCAAAAGAAAACAACAACAACGAACCAATGCACAGCTTACAGTTCCACCTAGAACAATAAGTCTACCCTAGGAGACACATAGGTTGCAGCTCGACTAACAACTCCGAACACCACTGTGCGTCCTCTTTCACTGAGCTCCTTCGTTGTTCCTGCTTTTGTTGACCCCCTCCTTAGCACCTTCTTCATAGCCCTGTTCCTGATCTACTCTCCTTCGCAATTCCTGATTTTCATGGCCGCCTCCTTTGCACCTGTTTTGCTTAAGCCACTGTGAACTAAACTTTATATAGACAGTGCCTATAAAACTTCACGCTAAGCTTATTAATATCATTTTTAGGAGGAAAGGCTTCAATGGTACAATTTATTCGAGAATTCACAGCTTCAAGCTTCACTGATAACAACACAATGTGGCACTGTAATGCCTGGATATAGTTTATAATCTCATCCAGAACTGATGCTTTTCCAATTACCTTGTTACATCCAGGAACCAGGTCTTGAAGAATCTTCATCCGCCCGCTTATCTTTTCTCTCCTGGCCTGCAAGAGGCGCTTTGAAAAAGCAGATATCCGCTTCATATTTATATCGTTCTTCATTGACTTGATCAATATTCCAAGTAACATTTCTGGCTTTTAGAAATCAACAGCAGCAGGAGTCAAAAGCTTTGCATACAATGCACGATAAAAACGGTCGCTAGCAATCTGATTCTTGGATGATATCTGATACAAAAGCATCAATGCCTGAAACCCCACATTGAAATTTTCAGAATGAACCAATCTGAAAAGAATTAAGGTGTTTGAACCTCTAATCATATCATCAGCTTCATCACTAGATACAAAAGGAATTGCTCTGTTAACTCCAGTCCGTCCTTTAGGTTTGGATGGTTTTTTTCTTTTTGTTTTTGTTTTGTTTTTTTTTTTGTTGTCTTTTAGTGCCAAAAAAAAAATTTAATTTTTTTTAAAAAAATTTTGAGACGAGAGATAATCGATCGTCTGACCATATTTTAACTTTCAACTGGCCATATTTTAACTTTCAACCACTACAGCGCGCAGCCATATTTTCTATTTTCAATTGCCAAATATCTTTAAAAAATAGATTACAACGACTACAGATGCTCTAAGCAAGTGATGCCCCCAACTCTGCTGCTAGCTTTCAACAGGTAACATAGCTCGATGCACTCCTTTACTAAATGTCTCCGTACGGTCTAGAATGCTGCAAGTCAGTAAATGGGATATCATTACATCATTAGCTCAGTTTCCTCCATTAGCTCATGATACAAAAGGATAAAATCATTACGCTACTCGGTTGAATACTCGTATGAACCTTTCAAAAAGAGCTTACAAACAGTCAGTTGATCCAAGAACAAATTTGTAATTTGTTCTTTTACTTGATTAGAGCATCCACAATGGCGATTCCTATTTTTTGGCAAAATGGCAAGTATAGAAATGGAATAGATCGAAAGGTCTGCAGTGGTTGTTTGCGATATTTTGCTAAAATTTGAGTAGGACGAGACAAGTTGTCTCGTCCGTTAATTTTTCCTTTTTTAAGATTTAATTAATTACCAATTAACTATTAAAATTAGTTAATTAAATAAATTAAATATTAATATATAACCTAAACCTATTTAATAATCTACTAAACCTAATTAAACAACCTAAACCTACCACAAATTTCCCCCCAAACCTGGACGGGACAACATGTCCCGTCCATTTTGGGTTTTAAATTTTTTTTTTTTTTCCTCACAAAATCTCACCTGTTGGATTAGTTGAAAAAAAAGGAAAAAAAAAAATACAAAACCAAAAGGGAAGGACGATACATCATGTATCGTCCAACCCATTTTTTTAAAAAAAAATTAATAAATATTACGGGACGAGACAACTTATCTCGTCCGATTTTAATAAAAAAATATTATACCTATGGGACGATACATGATGTATCGTCCTCTATATTTCTATATTCGCTAGCCCACTTCTCAAATATGAGAATGGACTGTAGATCGTTTGCTATTTTTTGACAAAATAGCAAACGATTGCAGAGGGTCCATTCTCATATTATTCTCATAATATGAGAATATGAGAAATATAGCAAACGACTGTGGATGCTCTTATTTGCCACAAATATCTCATTCATGAATCTTATATTATACTATATTCAACATCTCAAAAAATCTTATACAACATTCTCAATGAAAATTAAAAATTATATATGTAAAACTATACAAACTACTTATTTATTGGGTATTGGGCAGGTCGGACGGATTTATCGGGTTTATTCAAAACATTGATTTATTTTTTTCTATCTCAAAAAAATATTTACTTATGTTTATTAAGAAAATGTGCATCCAATATCTAATATAACTTAAAATAGGATTAATACATGCCTCATTATTTTTCTTCAACCATCTATAAGTCATATTTACAATTATATACAATATAATATAACCTACAAAACCAATTTGCCAAATTAGCATACCATTTTGTTAAATTATCTTGGTTTCAGAGTCGAGGTCAAACACCTGGAGGGTTAGACATTTCAGCCGTCGAGGTGTAGTTAATCCCGTGGGAAAAATAAGTCGAGCTCTGAGCCCCACTGAGCTCCGAGCGCCGTGCTCCAGGTGATACTGGGTGAGGTGTATGCCAAGCTCCGAGCGTCGAGCTCGAGATCATGTTGTTATTAGGGCTCGAGGTCACCACCGAGCATCGAGCGAAGGCAAGGCTACATGAAACCTGGTAAGTGGCTCGAGGTCACTGCCGGGAGTCGAGCGATAGCAAGGCTGTGAGAAACCTTGTAGGTGGCTCGAAGTCATTGCCGAGCATTGAGCAGTAGCAAGGCTGTGAGAAACCTTGTAAGTGGCTCAAGGTTGTTGCCGAGCGTTGAGCTCTACAAGGCTCGAGATTGTTACCGAGCGTCGAGCGGTAGCAAGGCTGTGAGAAACCCTGTAGGTGGCCCGAAGTCACAGTCGAGGGCCGAGAGGTAACTAGGCTGTGTGAATCCTAGTAGGTGGCTCGAGGTCACTGTCGAGCGTCGAGCGGTAGCAAGGTAGGCTGAAACCTTGTGGGATGCTCGAAGTCAATGCCAAGCGTTAAGCGATGACAATGTAGTGTGAAACCTTGTGGACTGCTCGAAGTCAATGTCGAGCGTCGAGCGATGGCTATATAGTGGGAAACCTTGTGGGCTGCTCGAAGTCAATACCTAGTGTCGAGCGATGGCACGGTAATGTGAAACTTTGTAGGTGGCTCGAGGTCACTGTCGAGCACCGAGCGTTTCACACTATGAGATTTTTTTTAGAAAACCATTTAGTGCTCATAGTGGTTGTGGTAAAGGCGCACACGTTGCACGTGATTCGGCTGACGTCATGGTTTGGGGGAAATCGGGGAGTATTTGAGTTATCCATCATTAGATCAAATTGGATGGACAATAATAGTTATGGAAATTGAGGTGTCTGAGGGGTTTTATATATACCCCTTTTCCCTTTCTCATTTTCTTCTTTTGCTTTCTCTCACTTGCTTTAGAGCTCCCTTCTCTAGGTGATGTTCAGGCATTGGCAACTAGCTTTCCGATGTCCTTTCTGACAAACAGGTTAGTATTTTTATATTATGTCGAGGGTTCGGTCCAATTCTTCTGTCTCGACGTCCGATCGAGGTGATAGTGGTTCTTCCGACGCTCCATCCTCGGAAGAAATCCAGGAGATCCACGAGATCCAACCTATCCAAAGCCGAAGACCCTTCGTGGTTGAGTCAAGTGATTCGGAAGAAGAGGCTGAAGGGAAGGGGGTGGTCGGCGAGAGCGAACTAGTAGAAGTGGACGAGAGCGAGGAAGAGGAGATGGAGGAAGTGGAGCCAAACTTGGCGATGGGGGAAGAGGAAGAGGGTAGAACCAAGGAGGTTAGCTCGCCAGAGAAGACCGCGAGTTTGGAACAATTGGCGACGGCTTTTCCCTTGAGGGCCCCCCGTATTCGTAGAAGGCGACTGAAGTGGACTCTTCCTGACAGTCCTGGATCGCCTATTGAATTTCAACCGAAGGAAAGGCTCGGCGTTCCCTATCTTCAACAACCGGCTTCGATCATAACGTACCCGGACGATCTCGAGGATTTGGTTCGGTAAGCGCTACAACCTTCCTCGCCAAGCCGTCAAAGAATCAAGGCAGACGGCACCCAGAGCATGCTGACAATCACCGACCTTTCGTTGATACAGGGGAGCTATTTCATTCCCCTGGATTACGAGTTGATGGTACCGAACCCGAGGCTTCAACCTAAGGATAACCTGGCCCCCTGGTTCTGTATGTTTTCGCCCGACGCCTTTGCCTCTGGATTGAGATTACCTTTGCACCCATTCGTGAAGGATGTGTTGAATTGGGCAGGACTGAGTCCCATGCAGTACGGTTCGAACTCGTGGAAGTAAATTGTGTGTTTTATGTTGCTTTGCAAGAAGAAGGGGGTTCCTTTGAAGCTGAAATACTTCCAAGCCTGTCCAAGGATCCAGTCGGTAGGGACGTATGAGGGAACCTATTATATCTCCCCTCGCCCCAAAAGACGTGTGGTCCATGGTCACCCGGGCTCCCAAGCAATGGAAGGAGAAGTATTTCATCGTTCAGAACCCGACACTTTGGACGATCCCGACGAACTGAAATTTCAACGAGCCTAATCACAATGCGCCGAAGGAGAGGGACTTCACAAAGGAAGATACGGAGGATGTGGAACGGATAGTCGCCAAAGTGAGCATCCCCTGAGCGAGTGTGAACGAGAGGCATTTAGCAAGGATTGGACTGAGCCCCATCGACCCATGTATGTTTTTCGTTTCCTTTTTTCGTCCATCTCTTTTCCTTCATTCTCATAGCCAGTGTTTTATTTTGCAGTTAAGGATGATGCGGAGATTGAACAGAGGAAGACCTTCTTGGCTAAGAAGAGGACAACTGAACAGCAGCAGAGGCAGAAGAAGAGGTCGACCACTGCTATGTCCGAGGGGGCTTCCGAGGCGAAGTCCTAGAGGTCGAAGGCCTTGGCAATCTCGAGGGCCTCCGGCTCGACCAAGACTATGCCAAGCCCTGGGAACCTTAAAATTTCTGAAAGGGTGAAGGTTGGTCTCCAGCCGACCTATCCCAATGCCCGGGAGATAGTGGGAAAGGCAGGGTTGGCGCCATGGTCCCCTAACTTCCCCGTGAAGGCAGCAGACTCTCTGATGGAGGGTCTGGTAGCAAACAAAATAGTGGAGCACCTGGCCACCCCTCGAGAGAGGGAGAGTCTCGCGACTAAAACCCTTGAGTCGAGCTTCATGAAGTGAGCTCAGGCCGACATGGCGGTAAGTGTTCCCTAACCCTTGTTTTTAGCCTTCTGATTTCCTTGCAAAGTCTTTGCTCCTCATTCACAGGCGACTTTGCAAGGGGCAGCGTTGAGGAGGCGTAACGCCCAAGAGCTCCTTAAGGTCGAGGGGAATGCCAGACGGTACGAAAGGGAGATGAAGGATCAGAAGCTTTTGGTCCTGACCTCAAAAGCTCGTGAGCGGGCCATGAAGGCCGAGCTTGCCACTCTCGCCGATGGCTGTACTCGGCTGGAGAAGGAGAAGGCCCTCTTGCAGGACAACGAGAAGAAGCTACAGGCGGCGAAGCTGGGCACCATCGACAAGGTCATCGACGCCCAAGATCAGGGGTACGAGCAGGCCCTTGAATACGCACTGATAAAGTACCCACATCTCAAGTTCAAGGGTTTCCACTTCTCCATGAAGTTCCCCGAACACCCACCCACTCCGAGGGGAGATGACGGCGATGGGGATGAAGGCGACGTTGAGCCCAAACCGGATGCCCCGGGGTTACCGCTGCGGGAACCAAAGATGTGTCATCCTCTCCCAAGCAGTAGTTTTCTCTTTTATTTTTCCTTCTCTCTTATTCCTGTATTCCCCGAATGCGGACTGGCCACCGTTTTTGTATGGAAGTGTATTGATGAATGAAAAATGATTTTTGACCGAACTTTTGGACTTGATTTTTATTCACAAAATTTTGTATGAGCTCTTTGCGTTCATGAGATTACTCAAAGTGGCATAACTCTTTCTTCTTTTATCATATGGTCGAGCCCAATTTGGCCGACCCCCGTGATGCCGAGCTCGAATACCTTAGGAGTCGTTGGAGTCTACCTTGGTACGCTGTCGTACAGAGGTTAGGGATCGGAGACAGCTTTTTCCTTCTGCTTTAAGAAATCATAGCAACTGGGCCTAGAGTTGGCTCACCTGAAGAAGGTAGTGGTCGATCGGGATTTAGGAAGCACTGAGACTCGTCTATCGGCCTCAGGTGATCCCTCTCGACAACTGACCCCAAGCGGACTGCCTCGCTCGGCAGATTCTTTCCTATGCAAGATGGTGGTGGAGAAGGAGCTGGAGATATATAGACTAAAAATCACATTCGCTCTCTATAAAGCGGTTGGCCTTCCGTCCACGACCATTTTCCGACCCTTAGGTTGGAACTACCGAACCCTGCTGATGCTCAGAGCTCGGTGGTCGGGGCATCCACCTTGGCCACTCCTAGAAGGGAATTCGACATGCTTGTAGATGAGCAGACACGCTCGACGGGACTCGACCTGTTCGGCCTTGGCCCTAGACCCCCCCGTACATAGGAGTAGGTTGCTCGGTTTACTCTCATGCTTTGTTGTATTGTGATTATATCTCGTTGTATCTTATTGTACTTTGTTGTAATCTTTACGGTCTCGCCATTTGTGTAATAACTTGGCCAAATAGGCGGGGCTCGACCCTGAGTTGCCTTGTGTAAATGAGTCACCTTGGAATTCGAAATGTTAGCCTTGGAAATTGTGTTATCCGTTTGATGGCATTTTCTTGGGATCCGAAGCATTAGTCTTGAAATTTGTAGCGTCTGTTTAATTGCACGATGTCGAAATCTGAATTGCTGGCCTAGGGGAGTGTGGCAGCGACTCTTTCACAACCATTAGATGAGAATGCGTAACCCAGAACTATCCACGTCATCATTGTGGTTCCCGATGGTGCCTTTCTCCTGTGGTTCTCAGGATTGCATCAGCTGCCCAAGCTTGAGAGGTTCTTCTGCTACCCGCTGACAGTTAGGGTTAAATTGGTGAATGTGGTCACTTTCTCCCTAGCTACCAGCAGGTGATAAGATGATCACTTTCAGTAGTTTCGTGCTAAGTCTCGGTGTGTGGGCCGAGCAAAAAACTTAGGAGAACATCGGGGTCGAAGTCTGTGCCGAGCAGCGAGAACTTGGGAGATTGTAGGAAATCTCTCGTTAGGGATTGAAGTCCATACCGAGTGGCGAGGACTTGGGGGATCATAAGAAATCTCTCGTTAAGATCGAAGTCCATGCCGAGCGGTGAAGACTAGGGAGAATGTAAGAAATCTCCCGTAAGGTGTCGAGGTCCATGCCCGAGCGGCGAGAACTTGGGAGATTATAAGAAATCTCCCGTTAGGGGTCGAGAACCATGCCGATCGGAGAGGACTTAGGAGATAGTAGAGAATCTCTCATTAGGGGTCGAGGTCTATGTTGAGCAGCAAGGACTTGGGAGTATAGAAATTTTACGTCAGGAGTCAAGGTCCATGTCGAGTGGCGAGGACTTTGGGAGATTGTAGGAAATCTCCCGTTAGGGGTCGAGGTCCATGCCGAGTGGCGAGAACTTGGGATATTGTAGGCAATCTCCCTTTAAGGATCGATGTCCATGCCGAGTGACGAGAACTTGAGAGATTGTAGAAAATCTCCCGTTAGGGTCAAAGTCAATGCCGAGCAGCGAGGACTTGGAAGATTGTAGGAAATCTCCCGTAAAAGGTCGAGGTTTATGCCAAGCGGTGAGGATTTGGGAACAGGGGGGTCTGGTGGCCTAGGCAAGGGCGGCGCTGGTGGCGCGGTGTGTCGGAGATCGAAACAGGGAAAGAGGAAGGTCGGTTTTGGGGTTTTTGGAAGCTTCGTTAATGGCAGGATTGAAGGAGGGTCGGGGGTTTGTCTGAGCGGCGCGTCGATGAGGAGGCGACGGCCAGGGGAAGTCGACGGAGGTGGGGGTGGCCGGAGTTGGGGACTTGGTCGGAGGTTGATCGGGGAAGAAGCAGTGGGTTGAGCGGGAGTTGGACGGGGAGAGAGGAGAAAGAAACCAGGAGAGAGGAGAGAGATTAGACAGCTAGGTTTCAATTTGTGTACAGAAATTAGGGTTTGCAGCAGAGTAGTATTTATAGGGTACAATTTGGGTGCTGGGTTAATGGTTTAGGGTCCAATAAAAGCGGTTTTGGGTCAAGAACAAATCAAATTGGGTTTTAGGATTCAATAAGAGAGAGATCAAAATCAACAAGGTTCAAATAAGAATACGCACAATTAGATAGAAGAAAATAGAATCAACAAGATAGTCCAATCACAAAAAACGAAGATTTCCACGAACAAAAATTTAAACCCCAATAAATAAATAAACAATACCAATGAATATAATATAAACTGGGCTAAAAATATAATTTGGGAATTCGCAAAGAAGATATGATCCGGTATAATAATAAAATAGTCCAATATATAAATTTTAAATAGATAATCATAAAATAACAATTAATTAAAATAATAGATCATACAACAAAATAATATTCGTCCAAGTAGGATTCGAGTTTAACAAATTTTTTAAAATTCAAAAATTAATTAAATAAATAGTCGATCAATTAGGGATAGAAAATAAGTTCAAATACACTCTAATACATGATCAGAAAAGAACTCGCCACAATATAATTTATATAAAAAAAATAAATTATAGAAAATACACGGAAAATACTAATTATCGGGAATGGGGGTTACATCGGGGAAGTCTACCAGAGGCTTCTTGGCGAGGGATGCCTTCAATAAGTCATGTCTAACATTGTGCCGAAAAGTCGGAGCTGCGGCCTCAACGTCGAGGGAGGAAATTGACCGGGCTTCAGCGGTGAATCTCCGAACGAATTTCTGAAGGGAGTCCCCGTCTTTCTGTTTCAGATCTAGTAGGGAGGCGATGGTCTTCTCGGCCTTACAGCTGGTGACGAAATGGGCGAGGAAATTCTCCTCGAGCTAGTGGAAGAAGGAAATGGAGTTGGGAGCGAGTTGGGAAAACCACTCCCGAGCTGGACCGTGCAGCGTGGCCGGGAATGCGCAGCATAGAAGTGCATCTGATGCGCTATGAATCATCATGAGGGTTTTGAAACCCTCTATGTGATCAGCCAGATCCGACTTTCCGTTATAAGTCTCAAAGACGGGAAGCTCAAATGTCCTCAGGATATGGGCCTCCAGTATATGAGAAGGAAAGGGGGCTGAGCGGATCGGTACCCCCGGTTCGGCTGCCTGTCACCTTCACCGATTTGAGCCAGGCGATCTTCCATCTCTTGTAGTGATTTGAGGATGACGTCCTCCCATTCCTCAGATCGGATTGACCTATGGGACTCCTAGTTCTCGTCCCGTCTGGTTCGGTGACTGCCTTCACCGTGACGGTGTTGGGTGTGCTCGCTCCTGGCTCTGACTCGGAGTGCATGGAGGATCTCGTCTCGGAACTCCTAGAATTCAGCCCTGGTAACGTGGCTTCCTTCCGCTCGGCCATTCGAAGGTCGGCGACCCCCTGGAGATCGGTTGCATTCCCTATCGTTCGGATGGGAGGAATGTCGACTTTGGCTCAAACCATGGTCTGAGGGTGCTTCGTTTATGGAGTAGCTGAGGCGGTTATGGAGGTCGTCCTCTGGTAGTTTGTGATTTATGAAGTTTCGGATGTTGCGGCCCTCTGAAGGCTGGGGATTTCCAGCTACCGAGCGGGAGGTGCTCGGGGATGGAGCGTGCGAGCCCTCGTTCAGTCACTGCTGCGACCTCTGAGTGATTGCTCGACTGCACGATGGACGAGGTGGGGGAAGAGGTTCGGCGTGGCAACCCGCTGTGGCGGTTCTCCTGGCTTTGGGGCCATCGGAGAAGATTTTAATGAGAATGGGATTTCGAGAAGTGGCTGATCTACGCTTTTCCCATAGATGGCACCAATCTAATGCTGCTATTTTTAGGGTGTGGGAGCAACATATGATGAGTTCAATTTTATTTTTTTTTGGGGGGGGGGGGGGGATGACAGATCCCAACCGTAGATCTGGATCGGTGAAAGGTAGGAGGAGCTGATATGTTGGTGGCTACTCTCGACCCTGTGTCACCGGAAACCTGCACAAAGTCAAGAAACACCGAGAGTTTTTTCCCGGTGGCGGACCCTCCGGTGGTCAAGTCAGTGACTGGAATAGAGAGGAGATGAAAACTAGGATTTTGGAGGTTAAAATATTTATTACATGGTCACAGTGGAGATGGTCTGCTATTTATAGGCTAAGAAAGGGACCCCTAGTGGACCGAGTTAACCCTTCTCTGTGGGCCTGATGGATGTAGAGGTCCGGTTAGCGGCCTACGGAGCTAGCAGGCCTCTTATGATGGGTCTCAGGATCTTGATGGGATCAGATGGCTCAGATGAGGCCGGATTTTTACCCACATCACTAAGCATACTACACTAAAAAATTATGCACACACATATACTAAACAAATATTGTGTCCTGCAAATAGATAAAATTAATATGCACACATTGGACTGGCGAATTCGGGTTTTTCTTGTTCGGGTTGACCAGGTTTAGGGTGGGTTTAAAACCGAGTATGAGGAAAAATAAAACCCTCCCTCTTTAAATACAAACATGTTTATTAACTCTCCAAAACCCTGTTCTTTCAGGTTGGGTTCGGGCGGTTTCAGACTTGAGCATGCCCATGAACACCCCATATTAGCTATCTTCACAATGTTCACATCCAAACAAGCAAAAATATAATAAATATAAACTAGTGTAATGCTCGTGCGATGCATGCCTTCAAAAAAATATAGTCATCAAATTAAATAAATTGCTCTTAAGAAAAGAAATAGTAAAGCATTTAACAGCCAAAATATCAAGTTTTCTCAAAAATTTGTTGTGAAAATAAAGGAGAATAATTAGCAATTAGTGAAGTACACTAAAAATTTGGCATTAGCTAATTAATATTTTTGAAAGAATGAGTGACGCAAAGCTATCTAGAACACTCCAATTGATATGGAAGAAGAAAGACATAACAATAGTTCAACCATAGACTATGGCCAACAAATAGCAGAGTTTTCAATTCCAAGATTCTCAACTCAACAAACTTTTCTTTTATTTTTTTGAGGCTGAATATTGAATT
This sequence comes from Hemerocallis citrina, assembly GCA_017893485.1. Lineage (NCBI taxonomy): Eukaryota > Viridiplantae > Streptophyta > Magnoliopsida > Asparagales > Asphodelaceae > Hemerocallis > Hemerocallis citrina. Next base: position 78,550,115 of record CM030365.1, on the reverse strand, counting down.
AGGTAATCTTAATGATACTTTCGCAACATAGAGCATTAAAAGCCAACCAGGAGACTTACTTATAGAGATTGGCACCAATTCCAGAAATTATGCAAAGGAGGATGATATCAATACATAAGTTTCAACTGGATCTCTACTGAAACACCACAAAATGATTTCAGTAAGAGTTCAGATAAATTATTAATACTCCAGCAGATATTTGAAGTTTGGAATTATTAGAAAAACTACATTTGTTAAGCAAAAAAATAAAATAAGAAAGAACTATAGAGGTAAGAGGATGATGGGGTGAAATGTTAACTGCATTGATCATTACCTGATGAACAGTTTCCTTAAGTTCACATTAGTGTTTTTCAAATCTGCATTAGTTCTGTCCACTTGTATTCATTAGAAAGGAACAGATCAATACATTATCAAGTCACTTAATTCTTCAAGTTTTATGATACAAAGTGAAAATACCTTAGTGTCTCTCACCATTAATGGGACTCGTCTGTCCAATTCCTATGCATTCAGATGAATATGTCAACAATTAGCCTATTTCCGAATATAAAAAGCTAACCATACACAATAACCAACCTCATTCATGTCATGAGCCATGTTTTTCAATGTATCCAATCCTTCAACTATAACATCCAAGCCTTGATTCTAAAAAATAAATGAAATAATGGTAAGGGCTAAGGATATTGATTCTGGCTGATTTGGATGTGTGGAGATTAAACGAACTTGTTCTCGTATCTAAAGCTTGCTCATCAGCAATCAAAATATACAAGCCAGAAGAAACTATACACAAAACAAAATGTCACAATCACCAACTAAGAAAAATGGGGAGTTGAGACGAGAAAAAAAAACCCATCTCTTTGGCCAACTCCTGGAAGCAATTAGACCCAACAACTAACAATTTGATTATCAAAATCTAAAGATGGTGTTCATGATTAACCAAAATTAATAAGCCTAAGCAACAACTACTGCAAAATTAAAGCCCACACAACCAGATTATTAAAAAAAAAAAATCTTTAACCTCATGTCTAAAATAACCAATTCCATAATTACCCAAAATTACTAAACAAAACTACCCTACCAAAAAGGTTTCAGGTTTGACTATTCAACATCCCAAGAATCCACAAATTCTATCTGTTTGCCCCCACACCAGATTTAGCGGCAACACCCACTAAACCCAATTTATTACTTCTGGTTACTGATTTGGCCATCGAAAGATCTATTGCTGAGATCACCCCCAGTGTTTCAGACTGTCACTACAGTTTTTCGACAGAACATCAGTACAACTACCCTACCACAACCTCCACCTATATCAACAAATACTAGTCTCATCCACGCCTGATCGCCGGCTGAGATATGATATTTCCACTTCAATCCAAAAACTAATCATTTGTTGCTCTCACACAAAAAAAGTAGCATCAATAAGGAATGCAAAGATACAAAATGTGTTTAGCAATTGCAATTGGATTGTGCTAAAAATGCATTGCGCAGAATTATTTCTAAATCTAGATATTGAAATTTCCTGTTATGTCCAGAAAAGTTGCTTCTGAGACAATCATCGAATAACTAAAATATTTTTTAATAATCAATAAATGACTAATACTCATCATTTGTAAACTAATATACAATTCATTGAACCATTCCATTCCCTACATGATATAGTGATATACCAAGTGAAGAACATAGCTATCCTCCCAGAGTTATTTACAAGAAGAAAAAGAAAAAAAATCTTGAAGTGGCCTCAATAACATTAGAACAAAGAATCAAGAAGAATGTCCAAGAAAACAGGTGGGACATTGGGAACAAATCTTAGACTACAAATGTAGGAAAGTTAGCAAATAGTAGCTCATCATGCTCTACACATGCACGGTGTTAGAGGATTCTCCCATAAGTCATAATTGGGGAAGGTAGCCTCTGGAAGACCGGTACGTGTTTGATGGGTGATGACAACATCTTCGACAAAGGATGCCCATCCCATATATGGGTCTCCAAATGATTTCGACATGAGACCCTTGTCGGGCTTTATTGACTTGAGACGATGACCCATGTATCTACGAGCCCCTATGATCAGCTTTGCAAAATTCCCACCATGGGTCATAACAAACACATCAGACTTGACGCAGACCAAGAAATCAAGGGCGGCCAAACTTGTCACATGCTTTCTGAAACCATCCAGCTCTGCTTTGCTCGCTAGCTCTTCCTTAGTCACCTTCATCATATAGCATATAGAGAAAGAAAACCAGTTAAATAAATTAAATAGAGCTGACAGCAAAAGATCGAAGAAAAGGAGAACGAAGAATAGCCAAATGATGTAAAACTTAACCATAAATAGAGAATTTCCAAAAAAATTTAAAGGATTAATTTTACCAACATGTAATGCGGATCAAGTTAGAAATTAAAATAGTTAATCGGTTCGATGAATTTTCAAGAATTAAATTAAGTTTAACAAGCTCAATTAAATATTCAATCCTATCAATCAACAATAATACTTAATCATTCTTAACATGTAAGATATTCAATAAAGATTTGTACACTACTAGGCAAGTAGAACACACTCAAAATTTATGGATGACACATGAATCAAATAACATTAAAGAGATGATAAAGCAGTAACACAAATATTTGAGACGTTGAAAGAATTTACCAAAATTGCAGATTGTATGTAGTTGCGGTGGAGGAACAGGGTTGCAGGATGCTGCTGCCGGGATTCAAAGATCGATTGAGGTGGTCGTCGGCAGTGGAGGGCGGCGGTGGAGGTGCTGATGGGGTGTGGGAGAGACGGCAACGGCGAGTGTCGGTGACGGGCCGACGGTGGTCGCAGGAGTTAGGGGAGTCGAGGTTGGGGATGAGCGGGAGGTTGGGGGAGTCGAGGTTGGGGATGAGCGGGAGGTTGAGGAAGTCGAGGTTGAGGTCGGTTGGAGAGTTGACGACGACGAAGGGAGGCATCGCTGGTGGGGGTGGTCGAGGAAGGTGGTGGTGGTCGTCGGTGGTGTGGCTAGGTAGAGGTTGACGCCGGGGGTTGATGGTTGGTGGTGGTGGGTGACGGTGGCGTCGAGGAAGGTCGAGGAAGAAGAGAGGGATAAGATGAAGAGGATGAGTTAATTAGGGTTTCGATTTGAGTTTGATTTGGGGATTAGGATTTAGGAATTGAAGTGGATTTGGAGATTTGGTGGTAGTTTGAGTTTAGCACAAACCCTAAAATTTTATTTGGACTTCTCACAAACTCTAATAATTCTCTCAGTTGTCTCACACAAAAAGATGGATGAAGAGCAATAACTTAACACAATAATTTTGTTATTCAAGAATATCATATTTTCTCATTATTCTCAAGGCCTATATATAGGCTCAAAACAAATTCAAAACAGATTTGAAACAAATCTAAAACAAATCTCTCAAATCTGAAACAAATTTCTCAAATAAATCTCTCAAATAAACATATATTGCTAAATCTCAAAATAAAATAAAACATATTTAATGTCCTCATCATTCTCTCCGGGTAGGAGAGGGCTCAACTCAGTCGAGTCAAAACATGTGATCTTGTCATAGTGCTCCAAAAGATCTGGATCCAAGCGCGAGAGCTCCTCACGATCACCTCAAGTGTCATCCGGCTTCGACTTGTTCTTCTACCTCACCAAATACCTATGAATACCATCATATCTGGTAGAGATTATCTAATCATCTAAAATATTATTCAATTTATCTATCGGTGGGTAGGTAGTATCAGGTAAAGGGAAAAATGTGAAAATCTCACCATTAGGCTGCAGGGTAGGCTCATCTATAAGAGAATTTCTAGAGTTAAATTTTGGACCTTCATTAGAGTACCAGATCCTCAATATTGAAAGTCGTATTTATGCCAAAACCTTCAGGAAGGTCAACGACATAGGTATAATCATTGATTTTATACAGAATTTTAAATGGGCCTGCAACATGTATTTTCAAGTTCTTAACGGATCCAACTAGAAACCGTTCCGAACGAATATGAACCATCACTTCGTCACCAACATCAAGAGTTTTAAATTTCCTTCTGGTAACTGCTATTAACTTATAGTTAAAATTAATCTAATTAATTTCCTTAAAAATTTCTCTATACAAGTCATGAATGCGATATACAAATGTGGATGCAGACTCTGAGACTCTATGATGTTCTAACAAAGGAATAAAATCTATGGGTTGCCAAGTGATTTGAGAAGGAATGAGTGATTCAGGTACATTCAATGGAGGTGATTGGATAGACCAAATACAGTGAAGAGGCTGGTCATCATCTTCTTCATCAGAGTCATCACTTACATGAGGTTCATAGGTAAACTCATTACCGGGCTCATCAGCGATGATCGCGGTACCCTTTACTATATTGATCCTACTTGGGCTGGGACAGTTGCTAGCAACATGGCCGTATCCCTTGCATTTATAACACTTAGTGAGATAATCAATCTTAGAATAGTCTCGTTCAGTGTTCTTAAACGTGTTGTCATTTCTAAGTGAATAAGGATTTGAAGTAGGCTTGCTTGTGTAAGACTTGTTGGGATACTGAGAAGATGATTGCTCAGGTCTAGAGGGATCAGGAGGGGTCATTCTAGAAGAATGATCCATCAAATGGCTGGACTTGTAATGAGAACTTGTTTTAAGAAAATCCATATCGAGGACAAGGGCATAAGCTGTGGCCAATGAGTCCACGTTTCTATGAATTAGCTCATTCCTATGATCGGCTCGTAATCCAGCTCTGAACCTAGAGAGAATTTGTTCTTCGCTCTCTTTACCCAAGGTATTGCACCGAATAAGGAAGTCATCAAACTTATCAACATACTCTTGGGTGGATTTGCTTCCTTGATAGAGTTGGTTCCATGTATCTAGCAGTCGGGTGTGGAACGATAATGGCACATCTCTCGGTAAGCTTCTCTTTCATGGCTTCCCAAGTGGCTATGGGCACCAGGCCTCGGTCTCTACGGGCGTGTTTAAGATTGGTCAAGTATTGTTGAGCTTTACCAGTCAATTTTATAGTGGCAAATTTAACATTCAGGGCTTCGCTCATGTCAAACCACACGAAGTAGTGGTCCATGGTACGGATCCAATCGAGATAAGCTTGGAGTTTCATACGGCCTTCAAAGTGGGGAACGTGAGCCTTGACGTTCTTCTTGTATTGTTCGTCAGGGTCACGTTCTTGACGTCGATCATCACGAACATTTCCTTAGGGGATGTGACGATGAAGCTCAGGAACAATATTTTGATTTAATTCCACTTTCTCAAGGCTCTGAATGATATTGACAAGAGTTGCTTGAATGACAGCTAGAGTGGTGAAAATATCAGAGTTCTCCATCTCAGTTCGAGAAGGGGCTCGCGAAAATCTAGGATTCCTAATTGAGTGGTTTGGAAGAGACAAGAAAGGCTCTTCAGGATCTGTGACGGTGCTGTGAAGAGGCATGCACCAACGGTGGAAAACTAGGGGTCATGTGTTTGCTGAAATTTGGGGAAAACGTGTCCTAAATGCACCTAAGTTTTTTTTTATTTAAAATATCTGAAATGATCTAAAAAAATAAATAAATAAATAAAAAGACTCAAACGATCTTAAATGAATGCAATAAATAATGCCCAAAAGATGCAAGAACTAGGGTTTCAAGAACCTTCGCTCTGATACCAAAATGATGTAAAATTTAACCCCAAATAGAGAATTTCCAAGAATTTTAAAGGTTAATTTTACCAACATGTAATGCGGATCAACTTAGAAATCAAAACAGTTAATCGGTTCGATGGATTTTCAAGAATTGAATTAAATTTAACAAGCCCAATTAAATATTCAATCCTATCAATCAACAATAATACTTAATCGTTCTTAACATGTAAGATATTCAATAAAGATTTGTACACTACGAGGCAAGTAGAACACACTCAAAATTTTTGGACGACAGATGAATCAAATAATATTAAAGAGATGATAAAGCAATAACACAAATATTTGAGACGTGAAATTTTTTTTACCGAAATTGCAGATTGTATGTAGTTGCGGTGGAGCAACGGAATTGCGATGCTGCTGCCAGGATTCGGAGGTCGACTGAGGTGGTCGTCGACAGTGGAGGGCGGCGGCGGAGGTGCTGATGGGGCGCGAGAGAGACAGCAATGGCAGGCGTCGGTGACGGGCCGACGGTGGTCGCAGGAGTTGGGGGAGTCGAGGTTGGGGATGAGCGGGAGGTTGGGGGAGTCGAAGTTGAGGGTGAGCGGAGGTTGAGGAGGTTGAGGTTGAGGATGAGCGAAAGGTTGAGGTCGGTTGGGGAGTTGACGACGACGAAGGGAGGCATCGCTGGTGGGGATGGCCGAGGAGGGCGGTGGTGGTCGTCTATGGTGTGGCTGGGTGGAGGTTGACGTTGGGGGTTGTTGGTCGTGGTGGTAGGTGACGGTGACGTCGAGGAAGGTCGGGGAAGAAGAAAGGGAGAAGATGAAGAGGATGAGTTAATTAGGGTTTGAATTTGAGTTTGATTTGCGGATTAGGGTTTAGGAATTGAAGTGAATTTAGGGATTTGGAGCTAGTTTTAGAGTTTATCACAAACCCTAAAATTTTATTAGAACTTCTCACAAACCCTAATAATTCTCTCAGTTGTCTCACACAAAAATAGGAATGAAGAGCAATAATTCAACACAATAATTTTGTTAACCAAGATTAACATATTTTCTCATTATTCTCAGGACCTATATATTAGCTCAAAACATATCCAAAACAAATCTCAAATAAATCTAAAACAAATCTCTCAAATAAACTATATATTGCTAAATCTCAAAATAAAATAAAACATCATATTTGATGTCCTCATCACTAAACTTTCATAGATTGAATGTCTTGTAGCAACATTCATAAATAGCTAAACTTCATACAGTGGATTTCACCTATATTTGTGCCTGACAATTCTACAATTCGATTGACCCTAACAACTAGAAATCCACCCACGGCATACAACCTAACAACTATAGAGATACAAAATAGACAGACATAAATCATTTCCAATGTTTATTTCCTTTTCTCATTTCATGATATAAATTGAAAACTGGTTTATAAATGCAAGTTCTTCACAAATCAGGTTATATTTTTGCACTAGATGTATTACTATCTAATTGTAATGTCATAGGGGAATCGTACCTAGGCTGGCAGCAAGCAGGATGTCACACGAGATTAATTTTGGATATAACATTGCATATTAATTGTTCAGGTATGGGCTTATCTCCTTCTAGTGATGTCCTTCAATATTCCTGTAGGAGATGCAACCCACGTATGCAAGTCTTACATATGGGGACAGATTTTTTACCATGTAAAGCTGAATATTGAACTGTCAGATCATATGCATGCATGAACGAGATGTGGTGATTGTATTCGTACCATGACAAAAGCATGTGTGAATAGAGGTAAACCCCCGGCATCCGACCCTGACAATGACTGCCAAAAACTTGTGCACTATCGCTCTTTTCCAAGATTGGTAATATTCTGTACTTTGGAGATGTATGGACCTTCAGCCCTTAGGTGTTGCCTGTAGTCTTTTAACCGAACAGGCGCTTTTATAAACCGAACATCATTTTGAGCACTACTAAAAAAAACCACAGAGAACACTAAACTATGTTTGCAATGAAAAAGATGCCACTGTTTTCACCTAAGGGTACGTTTGGTACACGGCATTTGAGGGGTGAAGGGGAATGTCAGGAACTCATGGAATCTCATTTCAGATTCTCATGACACCATGGGTCTTTAGATTCCACGAGGTTCTTACTTTCTCCCTCTAAATGACACGTGCAAAACACACCCAAAGGGCCTGTTCGGTAACTTGAAAAGAGAATACAATTGTCTTTAGAAAAAGCAAAATTATCTAGGAAGGGTACCTCTAGTGTCTATTCCCTAATTTTCTCGTAAGTGGAACAAATAGGAAACAAATTTTATTTTATTAATGTAATTATTATTTTCAATGTTAGTGATACTACTACTTGTATATGCTTGGCAAGAAATAGGATTATCACTAATATCTTTCGGAAATATTAATGGGCAAAAAATAAAGTATTCTTTCAAGAACTACTTCCAAACTTTTCGAGAGGAAGTAGATTTGAGAAGTAGCTCCTTCTCAAATTTATTTTCAAGAGATACCTTTGCGAAGTATTAATGGACAAAAACAAAGTACTCTTTTCAAGAGCTACTTGGCATGAAAGAAAGGCTTTAAATCTCGGATTTTGGACTCATCTCGGCAAGGGGTGTTGTCTCGGATCGAAGATATCAGATATCTCGGAAAAATGTGATCATCTCGGATGTTCATTTCGAACACTCAATAAACATATTTTTTTTGTTACTAAGCAAAGATATTATATGTTCAACATGTCATTTATCATATAAAATATTGTATAATATAACTAATGACATAAATCAATCACGGTAAATATTCGGAGAATTTAACAACAATATAAAAAAGAATGTAATACAAGTATAAAACTAAATCGAATTGGCATTGATTAGAAAAAATGTACTAGTTAATAGACTTACTTGACTTTACATAAACACAAACAATAGAGAGGCAAAATTTTCACATTAAATTAGCCTAAGGTCCTATATTGAAAGACTTGTATGTAAAATGTAAAACAAAAAAAAGAGTTATATATTCAGAATAACATTAGTGTGTTGATTTCGGGCGATATTTCGGCAATTTCGGTAATTTCGGCCGAAATATACATATTTCGGTGAAAAACGATATGAAGTATAAAATCAATAATTTCGTATGAGCAAGCTAGCCGGAAAAAAAATTCGGCCGTATCGGCCGAAATTTAAAACAGTAAAGTGATTTCCTCCATTCTACGAACCCTAACCACAACATATCAAAGAGATCTCTCAATCTCCCCATTCCTTAATTTCACTTAACGAAATTCCTCTCATTTTCCCTCCCTTCCACGAACCAAAAAAAAAAGCAGGTTGCAGTTTCCATTTAATCCCCTTTTTTCCCGTTCAATCCCTGTTTTTTCCCGTTTAGTTACTGTTTCTCCAAAACGGGTTAGTGCCCGTTTGCATTCACTAACCGTTTAATCCCTATTTGTACAAAGTCAAACCCAAACATAAGCCACCAGGATCAGGAGTGGAGACTGATAATAGATGCCCTCCAACCACTTCGATTCATTTGCACTTCCATGCAGTGAGGAGAAAAGTTGGGTACTCCTTTTATTGTAAGTTCCTTTCTTATATTTTACCCTTTTATTTTTATCCTTCTTGAGGTCAAAGGATATATCTAAACCCAAAGATGGAGTACGTATATGGTATACAGATTAATTGAAGGTGACAGGTTCTCAATTAATAAGCGCAAAGATGGAGTACATCTAAATGGCATACAGATCAGTAGGTGACAGGTTCTCAATTAAAAGTCGTTTGTTGAGCAAAGTAGTTGTATTGAGTGTTCCCTTGTAATTCCTGGGAGTCAAAATTGTAGACTAGTGCAGTTTAGTAGAAAGGAGGCATATAAAGGTGCAGCTCTAATTACTAGTTAGTAGATACACCGATGGTGAAACTTACCTCAATTAGATTTAGAGATTGAGTAAGGGTGTTTCTCTGTAACGTAGCATTACATATCTTGAAGCTTACTATTCTATATAAAGCTTGAACATTCGGTGGCCATCACTATTTCACTCCTCCCTTCAAATTTGAAAGCAAAGCTGTTGTTCTCAGGCATTTCTTACCGTTCTTCTTTGTTTATATTGTTTTCTGGTATTTTTTAAACTTATTCTACTAATTTTAGTTATAGTAGTAATAGACTAATAGCAGCAAATAACAAGCTCTGATAATACTCAAGAAAGTTGGATCCAACAATAAGACGATATTACCAGCAAAGTGGTGAAGCACAAGATGATGTTAAGATTGAACAGATTTCTAACTGAAGTTATAGATGCCATGCCGTATTTATTTGATTAAAAGTAGATTAACGCAAAACTTACATCTGAACCATTTGTGTGAAAATTATCCAAATAAAAGTTTGGAACGGGATCCAGAATAAGCTTGTAATTTGAAGTGTATAATGTGTTTTGGGTTAATTTTTTGTCATAAGAACTTAAGCTTGTAAAGAATACAATTCTAACTTGTTTTGCAAGTATATGATGTATTATATAAACAACTATTAACAGAATCTTACTTTAATCAAATAGATGAATTTTTATTTCTAGTGTAAACACTCTGTTCATACTGTACTTAGTATGTAATTGAAGAACTACCAGCCTTGTATATAACTGCTAGGTGAGGGTATTTCGGGTATTTAGTTTTTAACTAACCCCACTAAATTACTGTGACTAACACAACTAAGGGGTGGAAATGCTAAATCAAACAGGGTGTTTTATTACATTACATGAAACCTTAGGGGGTTATTCTGTTATTTCTATATTTTATTTTAAACTCTATTAGAAACGTAGTGTATAACTGGTTAGCACCTTTTAATAATTGATACAATCAACACATGTATTTGCAGTTTTGCACCATATTTCTGGTGGAAAAAAGATATCAAATGAAAAATGATATACATCAGATTACTCTATTAAAAGTTAAGACACGCAAATTATTCCTCAGAAGAGTCAGAAACTATATAACTAACATTATGTATTACAATGAGCAGCAAGTGGCATTAGAATTAGTACATTCGTGTGTATATATCTGTTTGCACATAAATACATATGCACAAATCTGAGGGTGAAATAATATAATTGCATTAGGGCATAGCAACAACTTTAGCATTTTAATGTCACTGCTATCTGTTACAATTGCCGAAAAATTCATACTACTACTTGAAAGCAAAAGAAACAGATTTAAAAGAAATTGTAGAATTTTAATGCTGGACAAGTGACAATGTTGACTAAGCAATATTAATGAATCATGTAAGAACAGAAGATAATACCAGATTGGGAAACATATTTCTAAGAGGAGCCATCCTGTTCTGACCACCATAAACCTGTCCAGAAGCAACATATATCTGTGTTTCTTTTGGATATCCCATTGCCCTCAGGATCACTGCTACCTCCCCTGGTTCAAGAGGGCAGCGTCCTTCTTTTCTCTTCTGTAGTGCTAGCTGCCAAAGATGAGAGCCATTCTGCATGCAAAGAATTTCTGTACTAAGTGACATATCAATCATAGGATAGTTCGTTAGAACTTTGTACGTCTCTAACCACCTTGTACCGCCTTGGCCACTCCTTCTGTCTATATGCAGCCATCATTGCCTTCTCTTCTCTTGTCCCGACAAAATCACAAAAGGAAAGGCCAACCATTCCCTTCTCAAATCTCAAATGAAGAGCCCTGATGTGAAAAGGTCAAATATTTAAGTAACATCTAGCATTAAATAGAGCAAAAATTAGTTCTTCTGTTGAATGAACCAGAAAAAACACAGCTACATTACATGTAAGGGTTTGGACTGTTAGTACGATTTCTCATTCTTGCTGCAAGAAGATCTGCCATTTCTTCAATATGACGTAAAAATTTCAAGGCGTGGTAATTGACCCTGCACCTGAGCCTGTTTATTTCAGGTGGAACATTATCATACCTGAGATTTGAACAGAGAAACACATCAAGCGATTGAACAAGTAAAAGATGAGCTTGAATACTGAGAACATGCAGAACATGTTTAAAATGCCTACATGTGCAATATTTGCACATTTCAGTAAAATTAGATAAAGGAATCAGGAGGTAGAAATATGACTTACCCCAACCTATCCACAAAGGGTTTTAGAGCCATAATCTTCTTCTCTTTGATCCTTGGGAGTACGTTGTCAATATAAAACTGTGCAGGAGCATACTTGGGTATGTTTTTCACTGTTCGTCTGCCATTAAGGCCATCCAAATATCGAAGCAGTTAGACCACATTATAATACATACAAATTTATGTTATTACAACCCATAACATAATATGATTCACAGATATCTTTACTCATGTATCTATAAAAAAGTATTCAAATTAATTTTCTCAATTATCAAAACTTGCTAAATTCCCTCGTAGGCCATTCTCAATGATTGATTCAGCTACAACCACTATGGCAACTTTATAACCTTGATATAATTAAAGCAATACAAAATGACATATTATCAAGACTTCTACTCATGTAATTGATAATGAATCCAATTAAAACAATGTTTTTAATTTTTTATTAAAAAAAAGACTGATTGATGCGTATAAAAGGTACCCAACCAAACAATATGATCTTTTAATTATAGGGCACAACAGAACGAATCCAAACGAAAATCGGCTTCATTGCGTAGATATTCTTCTAGAAATTGAGGAGATGATGAAATTTATGGTTTAGCAATTTCATATAAGGCTTCTTAAGAAAAAGATGGAATCCAGGAGCCAGATAGAGGAACCTCTTCCATACCACAAGGCTTGAAAAGGGAATACAAAATTTCTTACATAATACTTGAAAACTTTAGGAATACTCATTACCCATCATAATTGTTAGGAATTAAATAAATATAGTGTTAAAAACATTTAATATATAATAAATAAAGACACATCTGACATGCAATGTGTATATACAGCAGAAAGAGGTGGTTGGTCAAACCTTATACTAGTGAAAAGCTCTGCTTTGTCTGAAAACCAGTCAGGTATGTCTCGTACAATCCGCACATCATCCTTAAGATACTCGATGAAATGATCTACATCAAATATGTCTTCAAAATTCCTGCACATAAAATAGAAGGTTATAAACAAATCCAACAATCGGAATTAGATCCCCAATTTAATATGGTGAACTAAGAATAAGAATTAGTTCAACGATGAACATGGTGAACAAAGAAAATAACAAGTTAGTCAATTTCAAGAGAACTTATAATGTGGAAATATTAGAAGAAAAAAAGACAACCCTATGTTTAATTGGTGGAATCAAAATGAATGTGAAAAATCCATTGCACCGGGAAACACAAATCCAATGCATTTGCAGGTCCTCATAAGCATAACAAATGCATCCTTGAAAGTTGACTGATTTGCCCACAATCAATTTATCATTAAAATTGATCGAACAGTATGCAGAGGGCCTAATTAAGTAAATTGGTTCACAAAATGATTTATTTTTGGATATAGGATAGTTTATATGGATTAGCGGATTAGTCAAAGTCTATACCTATTCTTGGGTTCAGGCATGCAAAAGACTTGAATATACATTCAACACCAAAGCCTTTACCCATCCCTAAAATTTGAGTTGAGTTACATGAACCTCTTTTCCATTCAGCTCTGCTAAGAGCCATGCCCTCGAACAACTACCCTATTTGAAGTGAGATGAGAAACACACAATGCAAATTCAGAGTGCGCATATGATGAAGAATGTTTTCAGGCTCAAAGTTTGTAGTTGATATTGCAATAAACGAAAATGTGAGTAAATGCAATCTGAAACCTTGTCCAGACACCCAAAAAAAAAAGTCTGAAGAGAGCATTTTGGCCTAAAGTTTTCTAGGTTGTTAATAGTACATGTCCAAAATCTAAAGTTTCTCTCGAGTGTGGTGGGAATAGAGAGGAAGCCATTGGGACCAACGTCATTGAAGATATTAGACTAGCCTTGGTTTCCTACTTAAGTGAAATAAGAAATAATGAGTTGTCATCTTCCACGAACAAGCATAAATGATGTAAACTTAACCCTAAGTAGAGAATTTCCAAGAATATTAAAAGATTAAGTTTACCAACATGCAATGCCGATTAAGTTAGAAATTAAAACTACTAATTGGTTTGATGGATTTTTAAGAACTAAAATAATATTAACAAGCCCAATTAAAGATTCACGCCTAATAATCAATAATTATACTTAATCGTTCTTAGCATGTAAGATATGCAATAATAATGCGTACTCTAATTAGCAAGTAGAAATACACACTCAAGATTTGTGGACGACGGATAATTCAGATAATATTATAGAAACGATAGGCAGTAACACAAATAATAGAGAGGCGGAACAAAATTACCGGGGTTCAATGTCGCCACGGACAGAGAGGAAGACGAGGCTGGAACTGGATCTGATCCAACAACCCAAACAGCAAACAACAATAGGACCTAATAGAAAGCACCGATCTCACCGTGGTGGCGGTGACGACGGCTGGCGTCGAGGGCTGGTGGAGATGACGACGACGGTGGAGGGTCAGGTCGATGATAGCAGAGTGCCGGGTCGACGATAGGGCAGTGGGGTTGATGACGGGGTGGGCGGACGATGAAGAGGGTTTCCATGGTTGCTCGGGTTGTGGCGAGAGGAAGAAGAAGAAGAAGAAGAAGAAGAAGAAGAAGAAGAAGAAGAAGAAGAAGAAAGGGTGTGGCGCTAGCGGGGGGGTGTCGACGGCAGCGAAGGAGTCGACGACGGCTAGGAGAAGGGGAGTCGATGGGTTGAGAAGATAGGTTTGTGAGTATGGCGGTTGAAGAAGGGGGATTAGGGTTTGGGTGGAGATTTGGGGATTAGGGTTTGAATACAGATTTGGGAAATTTGGGTGTAGTTTAGAGCTTCTCACAAACCCTAACATTTTTTTAGAATTTCCCACAAATTCTAATGTTCTTTTATGGTCTTACACATACAAGAAGAGAACGAAAAGCAACAACTCAATGCACAATAATTTTTTAATCAATAATAGCATACATTCTCATTATTCTCAAGGTCTATATAAAGGCTTAAAACAAAATCTCAATACAAATCTCCAAAATAATCTAATGCAAAAAATAAATGGTGCAAATTGCAAAACTACTACATATAGCTAAAATGCCCAAAAACAAATAAAAATTACTGAAATAAAAATAACTATGCTACTGGAGTAGCCATCTTAGACGATATGTGCGCTGACAGAACTCCTGGGTATCAGGTTCTGAGTTCTGGGTTCTGAGTTCTGGTTTCAGAACTCCTGGGTATCAGGTTCTGAGTTCTGGTTTCAGAACTCCTGGAAAAACACAGACTTCATTTTCTTCAAAACAGTTATCAAATATGAGTACATAACACATTCTCTGTGTATGGGGCACAATTATTATGTGACACTATTTGCAATTTTCTGCACTTATTTGGCTGCAGTTAGTTTTGGGTTCAAATTTTGCAGGACTGCATTTGTCCTAAGTAAGAAGGTTATGCATTACAACTTTATCTACTGCAAATAAATCACTGTTTTAATATGTGTGTGAATCAACTTATTACCGTTTCTTTGCCTTTCATCTCTAAAGTAATTATGTTGAAGGATTCAAACAATCAGAAGGGAAAAAGAAAAATCTATCTTGAAAACAGTCAAAGATATCAAACCTAAGTAGATGGTTTTATTGCCTTACTAAATTCTGCATTACGGGGAAAAACTGACCACAATTAATGGGATCTGCATGTTCATACTAACAAAGTTGAGACACAATCTTACGTTTTATCTTTCCATATTTGATCTTGCTTCAACACAGGCAAAATAAGAGTTGCATTCATTATCTTTGCCACCGCAACAGCATTGCATATCTGCATGGGAAGCAATATTATCACTCACATAGAAAAATTCAAGCCAGAGCCAGAAAATTTAGAAAGTGGACAGAAAGTTGGCAATAGAAAATTATCATAAAAAATTATTTCTTTTTTTCAGCTGTAGCCAAGCACATACAGAAGTTACTAGAACTATGAGCCTGGTAAAGAAAGAGTGAGGAAAATAGAGATTTCTCCCGAAATAGGTCTCTTTTTGAAACTAATTCCCAAAACATGTCTGTTTCGAAACTAATTCCGAAGGTATGTCCTGTCCTCATTGGCTGCTGTACCGAACTGCGACCTCTTCGATTTCGTGGCAGTTCACAACTGCGGCCCAAGTATATATCATATATATTTGCTTAATAGGTTCGGCGACTTGGAAAAAAATTGCCCAAGTGTAAAATGTGAAAAAATAGGAGGCCGCAGTTGGGTATTGCAGCCTCTTCGATTTCGTGGCCGCAGTTCACAACTGCGGCCCAAATATATATCATACATATTTGGCTAATAGGCTTGCAAACTTAGGGAAAAAATGCCCAAGTATAAGATGTGAAAAATAGGAGGCCACGGTTGGACACTGCGGCCTCGATAATACATAGGTCGCACTTCACAACTGCGGCCTCAGTTATATGGTTGATGAGGTCCAGATCTTAAAACCTTCTAATACTAATTCGACTATATAACTGAGGCCGCAGTTGTGAACTGCAGCCTCTGTAGTATCGATGCCGCAATACCCAACTACGGCCTCCTGTTTTTCATATTTTACACTTGGAGCAATTTTTTCCCAAGTCTCCGAACCTGTTAAGCAAATATGTATGATATATACTTGGGTTGCAGTTATGAACTGCGGCCACGAAATCGAAGAGGCCGCAGTTCGATACTGCGGCCTATGAGGAAAGATCTATCTTCTGAATTAGTTTCGAAACATACCTATTTTGGGAATTAGTTTCAAAAAGAGACCTATTTCGGGAAAAAAGCAAGGAAAATACTAGTGCAGGATAACCATACTAGCATAGACAAGTACAATCTGGAACCTTAATGCATTTAACCACAAAATAGGCTAGGACCCTAGATAAGGTGACTATTATAAAATCACAGATTTCCATTAGCTAACATGCTGAGTGCTAACCCTTTTCTTCTCATCTAACCGAGCAAAAACTAGGCTGTCAGGTACCCATAACTGGGCCAGAGCTTATCAGCCACAACTTGTTTTATCACAAAACTAGTCAATTGTACATGCAGTATCAATTGCTCATTGTTTAAAAGTAGAACTATGAGATATGAGATGACATAGAATGATTTAAAGTAGATATTGGGTTTCCATCGACTCATCACAATATATGAATTTTTTTTCTATTCGGTTTTAGTACAGATTTTTGCTGCTGATTCTTTCTTTTCTTTTTAAATTGCTATCAAATTTAGTTCCAAGTAGAAATTAAGAAAAGAACAAGTATGTAATGAAACATTGTGTCAACTATATTAATTTTCAATGAGATATGTAAATATTTACTTCACTATACTTATGGTACAAGAAAAACATAAATTTGGATCATTATTGGTTGGAATTTGCATTCAGTCACTTGAGAATATCATTGGCCTCCCCTTGACAGCACAAATAACAAGCCAATTAAATGAATGCTAGTTGATGGGTTTAAGGAATCTGTTACACCTTTAAAAAAATTCTAAAAACAATGATAAAAGACGGTCCATTATATGTTCAACAACAACAAGCATTTATCCCAAAATTTTGGGGTCAGACTCGACTCTATTGAGAGCCACCTCTTTCGTCAAATTAACACTTTTCAAATCCCTATTAATTGAGATTATTTGAGGCCAACTCTATGGTATTTCGGACAAATGTGTTGCATTCATTCATGTTAGTATACTTTTATAACGGGAATGATTAAGCATGCAACAATATTCAGTAATGAAATTCCTATGAGATTAAATATGCACACCGTATGGCATCCTCACCACGCACTATAAATGTATTCTCCCTATCACGGGCAATAGTAAAGAAGTACACCTATGTCAACTAGGAGGATGTGTTGACCGTATTGAATGGTGGCTTGGCCTAATTTTTCTATATCATCTTCATATCTTTACAAAAGTTGATTACATGTGCATCGACTTGATATTTTGAAAGAATTACGTAGGCATGTTTTACCAAGTTGATATCTAACACTGAGTTCTCACATGCTATCTTTACTCATGTTCTCAAACGAAAAATTATAGATTAAGATTCACCAACTACTGAGTTGTGGCTCGTTTTATTTTATACACATTTTTTCATAATTGTATGAAATCAGCATCGGAAACTTTTAGCAGTGCACAACTACTTTGAAATAACGACATCATATGGTATTGGTTTGTAGCAAGAGTATTAGACTTTTTTCTATATTTAGAAGATGAATCGTATGACTTTATGTATTAAGAATTACTATTAGGAAGAAAGTTTAAGTGGAACCCTTTGAATGTGGAATTCTATGACTTTATGAGGAACCCTTCGTATGTAATGATGTCAAGTTAATATTGGAAAGAAAGTTTATTGGATTTCAATAATAAAACTTGTGCTGAGATTTGGATTATGAGAGGAGGTAATGAGAAGTGAATTTTTTAATGTCATTTGTTTTTTGGAATCTTGTAAAATGTAACAACAACTTCATACTTGTGCTCAAAAGAACTTGATACTCCTTCAATCATGCTACTTCTTGATTATAAACTGCCTTATCTGAATTGGTCTTCTATGAGTCTATCTCCTATCTGTTTAATTATTCCCTTTTTCTTTTGAGTAGGAATATTTCAAATTTAATAACATAGAGGTTTTCATTAGATCTTCCAGCTGCCACTAGAGCCGAAGGAGAATGAACAAAACCATTGCTTGCCCGATCTCTAACGCGGCATCTTTTGATTACGCTGAATATAAGAGCTATGACGACAATTAAGATCATAAAAGTACAAAATTAAAGAATTAAGCTCCTTATTATCACATTATTTTCTATAGTTCACGCAACAATTTTGTAATGTCCTAACAAAATGTATGACTAAGTTCCTACGCAAACTAGCGTATAAACAACAAGGGAGAAGGATAATTGATGTTTTACCAAAAAAATTATTAAATAGGAAAATAATATGCCACTTCTTATCGCACTTTATCATTCTTCGTCTAAATAACATGAGCAAATGGTGTCATGGTGGAGTTAAAGATTGTGCTTTTTTGTTTCATAGGAGATCAGATAGGAAATATGAGAGAGAGAGAGAGAGAGAGAGAGAGAAGATAATGGGCTGGTGAACCCCAATTACTAGATCGACAAGTCCAAAAAATATATCGAGGAGTACATTCTGAAACATAATGAAAAAAAAAGGTATAAGGATGAAGAGGACATATAGAGAGGAGATCTTTTCCTATAAGGAATCTAAGGAAACCGGGCAAGTTGATTAATATACTATAACAAGCTTACACAGGATGTAAGAGATTGAGAGGCCTTCTACTAGGAATGAGCTCCACTAGAAGGCCTCTCAATCTCTTAGGAAATTGATGACATCAAAGTTATATTCAAAGGAAAAGAATAAACTTTTTCGTCTCACAAGTTTTTGCGGCTCTTTGGAACTTATGGCAAGAGAGGAATAGAACAGTCATTCATCAAGAAGAGATGCATAAACTCAAGTTGTTTACAAAAATCTGTGAGAAAGTCAGATTGCTTTCTTAGGATGTAAGTGGAGAGCAAAAAGAAAACGAAGGAAAATTTTCAAATAACTGGAATGTTTTTAATCGAATTTGGGTTGTAAATATTTTGACTTTGCATCCTCTGTAGATTGTGTAGATTGTTTATCTGAGATACATTGCCAAAAAGAGTTCTATTATGATTAATAAATTTATTTACTATTCCAAAAAAACAAAGCTTAGGCAGGCTGCAATAAAGAGAATGAAACATGATAATAACAGTCCTTGACTCCCATTTTACTAAGCATCATCAACGGCTGATTTAGACCAAAAATCTTCTTCACTCGCCCTGTTACATTTAGAATCATCCCCTTTAGGATCAGGAAAGTCCCTTCCATTTGAAGCACAGAATTATCAATTAAAGAAACGAACAAGATAAAATGAAGCACATGTTCAAACATATTGTAATTTGCTAAGGAACAGCAAGTTACAATCCAGAAACGAACAGCTTAGTGGTTCCAGTGCATTTACCATGCTGTATTACAAAGACGAATCCTACATGCTGTGTGCTCCAGAAGACCACAAACAGACATGGCAGGATATTTAACGCATCACAAATGTACGTAAGAAATACAAACAAGTTAGATGCATATTAGATCATTTCTTTCTAAGAGAAAAACTATCTTAAAAGGGAAAAAAAGTATGAAACTGCACATATTGGTGGGTTGCAGGTTATTTTGGGCCTACTTAGAGATGTCTTCAACACAATGTTGTTACAAGAATTTCAGTTAAATGCAGAAAATAATATAAGATTGGCTTCCAGAATGACATTTAGATGACTTTTCTTCTCTTCATGTTTAACAGAACACATGTAATTAAGTTAATGTTGGTAATAAAACTAGCTCAATTGTCTCGATGAGTTGGAAAGACTATTGAACAGGAAAAGTAGTAAGTAAAGCTGCATGTTTGCGAAAAGTCTTCGGGTACCTCTTGAATGCAACATAAATTGGGCAATATAATTTCACAATTATCAGATAATGATTCAGAATGGGAACTGAAGAGGTAGAAATGCTTGCAAGAGTTAAACAAAAACATATAAGCAAATAAACTGGAAACAACTGGGTAGGACCATAAGCAAGATATATTCCTAAGTTGAAGACTTATACATACAGCTATACGTTGTTGATTTAGACCACCCTCGGCGTGAATAAATATGTAACCAGAGGTTTCATTTTCAGGTGGAACATCTGCATAAGAAAGGCTTACTGTGAATAAAAAGGAAAATGGAACTTAGAAGTAAATTCGAACCAAACAGTCTATATAGGAAAAGACATTCTGAAAGAGTATACAACTTGGCAATTGGCATAATCCTCAAAGTCTTCTTTCAAGCTTACTCAAGAGATTGACTTTTTAATATAATGAAAAGGACAGTGTCAAGTTAATACTTTAAACTGAAATAGTCCTAAGCATATGAAACACACTCAAATTTGTAGGAAAGAAGTGTTCACCACCTTTTTACAGGATATCATGGAAATGACACCCTTTGGGCACAACTGGCTCCGTGAAATAGGTGTTTATGCTAAACGATCTAGAAGTAAGAAGATTAAAACAAATAGAAAGAGAAAAACGATCTAGGAGTTTATGCATATAACTCCTAACACAGAATCCATGGATTTCATCTCAACTGGTAGTTTTTTCATGGAAAATCCCTACACAACTTTGTGTATGCATCTTCAATTTCTCATGCATGTATAATGAAGAAATCCGACCTCCTACCCAAAAGAAAGAGATTGCTCCAAAGGGCCTATTCGGTGAGTCCCAGATCTGAGTACTTTAATACAACTGCCTAGAACAATGTCATCAGTGTGGTTATCTAGCAACTTAAAAAACCACAAAAAAAATTGAACAACTAGATTACCCAGCTATCGCAAGCTCAGACATGTCAAATAGACGAATACAGGACTCATATAGCAATAACTCTTAAGCAAAAAATATTCCGCCTGGGAGATTTAAAATCCAAAGGAATCTCCGATGTACATATGGTTCAGAATCTCTGAACAAACCAGCTAAAACTATAGAGATCCCAAATTTAATTAGCAAATCTAAAATTTTCCCATGCTGACAGTTTACTCTCACTAAATTAGTTATACAATTTTGACACTAGGATACCATTTGTATAGGCAAAATGCTTTGAAATGGCTATTTACAACTCCAAATAAAAGGTCCAAAAACATTTACACGAAGTTGAACGCTTCCAATTCGTCTTACTAGATCACTAAAATACTACTAGTAAATAGAAAGATCTACAAGTACTACTTGCCTGATATCCCATTCAATCGCCTCTCAGCACAAGGCTTCCACGATACGGTCGACGCACGCGGGTTCTGCCAAAGCGACGGTGCCTCGTTCACCTAATCCAGTTCACAAAAATCAATCAAATCCAGCACCAATTTGAGCAACAAACAACAAGAACACAGACACTCACTCTAGGGCAGTGAAGAGCAATCCCATCCTTGATGCACAAATACGGGGCATTGAATCTACTCCAGAGCGACGGCACAAACAGGATCCCCAACAAGATCAATAACGCCCCCGCCGACGCGGCCAAAACCCTAGCGGTTAGGGAGAGGCCACGTGGATCTTCGAGAAGAGATCTGACGGAGGAGAGGAAGGAGGAGGAGGAGCGGTGGAGGAAGAGGTTGCGGGAGGAGAAGCGGCGGCGATCTCCGCCGCCGCCGTTGTCGTCGTTGTCGTTAGGGTTGGCGCCATGGTCGACGGCGAAGAGGGGTTTGGATTCGTCGGAGGCATCTCGTTCCCGTTTCATTGGGGAAGAAGCGGCAATGCGAGCACCCATGGAAGCGGATAATTGTGGGGATTTTCCCCCCGAAATAGGCCACTTTCTTAAGAGTAATGCTTTAGCCACTACCAATTTCACTACTATTTCGTTCACTATCTTAGGTGGCATATTCCTATTGAAGAGTTCTCCCACCTACTCTATCATTCCCTACCTATTGGAGTGTGCCACCTAAGATAGGGAAGAAAAAATGTAGTGAAATTGGTAATGGCTCTAGCATTACTCCTTTCTTAAACCAGTTTCCAGAACAGGCCATTTTGGAAACTAATTTCCAAAATTAACTAATGCAGTATGCTTCTGTGATTTCGAAGTGGCAATACACAACTGTGAGAAGTATATATATCATGCATATTTGGCTAATTAGCTCAGAGACATAGTAAAAAAATTGCCCATGTGAAAAATAAGAGGCCGCAGTTGGGTACTGCGGCTTCGATACTACAAAGGTCGCAGTTCACAACTGCAGCCTCAATTATATGGTCGAATGAGTAACATAAGTTTTAAGAATTCGACCCCATCGACCACATAGCTGAGGCCGCAGTTGTGAACATGTACATGATTCTGAGAACCCAACTGCGGCCTCCTATTTTTCACATTTTACACTAGACAATTTTTTCCTAAGTTTCTGAGTCTATTAGCCAAATATGTGTAATATATGTTTGGGTCGTAGTTGTGAACTGCGGTCTATTTAGTATCGAGGCCGCAATACCCTACTGTAGCATCCTATTTTTCACATTTTACACTTGGGCAATTTTTTTCCAAGTCTCTGAATCTATTAGCCAAATATGTATATATACTTAGACCACAGTTGTGAACTGCAGCCTCGAAACCAAAGAGTCCACTTTTGGATACTGCGTTGGTCTATTTTGAAATTTAGTTTTGAAAATGACCTATTTTGAGAATTAGTTTCAAAAAAGTGGCCCATTTCTGGAAAAGAAAATATTTGTCGAAGAGGCCTGAATTTTTTACCGTACTAAGCCACTTTTTGAAATTATTTACAGAAATAAGACACTTTTGAAACTATTTCAACGAGTAAGACAGTTGTTGCCACATCAGCAGAAGTCGCATCAAAATTATTTACATAAATAAGTCACTTTAGAAACTATTTCAGCGATTGAGTCAGTCGTTGCCACATCTGCAGAGACCGCTATTTTCATCTGCGGTTTATGCATTTTGAAAACCGCTAATGGGAACAACGGCCACTTGTGAAAGAAATTTTGAATATTTTTTTTGTTACGCTATTCCAATCAGCGGTATCAGTCTTTTTAAAGTCACTCGTAGGAATAGCGACCTTGTTTCATTCGAAGTTAGGACACTTGGTCATTCTGTAAAAAAAAGTTATGAAGAGACTGATGGGAACAACGGACTCTTCGTAACTGTTAGGACACTTGGTCATTCTGTAAAAAAAAGTTATGAAGAGACTGATGGGAACAATGGACTCTTCGTAACTGTTTAACCCATGTTGCTCAATATGCCATCATTATCTGATGCCAGTATGTGACCCTCCAATCACTACTAGCCCACCTTTTCTACTTTGTAAACCTTAAAGATGTTGAACACCAACATTTTCCAAATGTCTAAGGGGTGGTTTGAATGATTGTAAAAGGTATCCACTATAGAAGATTACTATTTGGATTTTTTTTTTGTATGAGTTCTAAAAATTGGTTTGTTTGAATATAGTTTTACTATAGTGTAGGATAGAGAGGATAGAAAGAAAGAAATTTAAAAAAGGGCAAAAAACAAAGTACCCTCCCAACGTTTGTGCTTAATACAATATGTCCATATAACATCTGAAAAAGTACATTTATCCTATTTCTCCGTTAACTTTACCCCATCTGTTAAGTTAGTATTATTGAATTATCTTTCTACCCTTATCCTTTCATAATCAAATATCTTCTTTTTTCTCCCCTTTCTTCATTCTAGCCGTATCCTTTCATAAGCAGTTATGAATTTTAACAAAGCACTATTCATTTGATTTTGTCAGACTTTCCATATGCCCTCATTAATGCACAGGTGTATCTCAAAAACCCAAGTAGAATGAATAGCCAATTTAAATGGTACGCAAAGATGATGATGGCGAGTTTGATGACGAAGTCAATAGTGCAGGGAATGAACTATTTAGATTACTTCTAAGTCGCTGGTTAGGCTTTTCCTTGTCCAAAAGGGGGAAATGTCACTCGTGCACGTCATGCAACTATCATCAATTTCTCTTTTTCCTTTCTTATCAAAAGATTTAAGGTAAACTTAATTGACCCAAGTTTTAGACACAATCTTAGTTCCTTATTAAGAATATGTGTTTTGTTGATCAAGTTTGTAATCTAGTTCATGTGCATTTGTATGACTGCATCTATCTAATTATTTATAAAAGCGAAATGTTGTTCTTAAATTCTGAAGTCAAACAGGTTAAATATAAGTTTGCATGGTAAAGATTGTAATGTGAAAACCTAAGAACGTCAGGATTCGAACCCCAGTAGTAATATTCTCTCCCATCAATGTATAGAAGTAGTGCTGCAATACATATATTGGCACAGTCATAATTGCTGCTCCAGTGAACATAATTTCTACGATCTTGATCTCATGCTCGATCTGATGCTTGTCATGTAAATAAAATACTTTCAAAACATGTGTAATACCAACCTAGAGTAAATAGAAGAGCTTCTGCACCTACCAGTATAGCGCACACTGATCCCAAAAAGAATGAAGTAAGGGGGAAAGAAGAAGAGATTTGACTATGAAAGGGTAAGGGTAGAAAGATAATTCAATAATTCTAACTTAACGTATGAGATTAAGTTAACAGAGAAATGAGTTAAATGTACTTTATCAAACGTTATATGAGCATATTGTATTAAGTCCAAACGTTAGGGGGGGGGGGGGGGTACTTTGTTAATTGCCCTTTAAAAAAGTAGTAAAAAATAATTGTAGAGAAGTAGTTGGAGTAGTTTTATTGGATAATGTGAAGAGAGATGATAGATAAATCAATTTAAAAGTAGATGAGATCTTCCCCCATTTTCCTCTCATTTTGGATGGAAAAGAAGAGGCCGAAAAAGTGCTACAGTGTTTCTACACCGAAACATTTTCCAACTCCTTTTACTCCGAAACAACGCTATGAATAGTACTCCATCAAATTCATTTCCAAATAGTGATTTTTCATGCAACCAAACCAACCCTAAGCAAAAAATTATGGTGGCAAAATGACTAATATTATCCCATATTCGCAATTCTGGGTTCACTTCCAATTGATGCAATTAATCGGGAAGATGACTAATAAGCAAACATTTGTATCCATGTTGGAAAGCTAACATGAAAAAAGTCAACTCAAAATGTTAATAAGAATCATGTACATGTTCACCTTTTTATTTAACTATGTGTTGCTGCTTATTTTGGTGTGGGAGCAAACAGATAGTAAGTTTATATTTTGAAGGAAACTACTAAAATCTAACATTTAATCGTCGCTGTAAAAAGGGGTTAGAGCTCCTAAGCTTGGATCTGGATCGTTAAATGAACACCATGATCTGAATCTGACGGTTGCTAACGCGGCCGATGGACCTGCAAAAAGCCTGAAACATCGGGGGTGGCCCCGGCGACAGACCCTCCAATGCTTAAGTCAGAACCAGAGAGAGAAAGAGAGTTTGGGAGAAAAATTGCATATTACCTTTTGACTAAGGAGGGGGGAGGGTATTTATAGGCGTGAGAAAAAGTTAGGAGATTGATATGAATTTATTATCTCCTGCTGATTCTCCCCCTTAAGAGATAAACTCTATTGTTTGGGGATAAGTGATTTGACTTATAACTCTCATGGGCTGGGTGTCTCTTCTAGTGGGCCCAGTCGCTTTTAATAGGCTTGAAAGTGGCTCATGTCTTGTAGATGAATCTGAAGAAGGTTCAGACCGGTTAAAGAGACCCGTTATAGTTAATCTACCTGTAAAAGCATTAGGATCTGTGTTGGAATCATGCGAGCGTGATTTGCTGTGATTTTTACCATTATCATAATTCCCCCACTTCCGGAAGGCAATTTTCTTGGCTTTCGCAAAGTAGTTCGCCTTATTTCAAAGTTATGGCATACAATTTTAGCGTTTAGGGACAATTGTAGATACTTTGAACTGATCAGAAGCTTCTACAGGTAGCGAATATTTTCCTGAACTTTTTTGAATTTTCAATAAAATTTTCAGATTTTTAATAATTCTTCCCCAATTTAAAATTACTTTTTCGAATTTTTAATTAATTATTCCAATTTTTAATTATTTTTTGGAAATTTTAATTAATTTTCTAAATTTAATAATTATTTTTCAAATTTTTAATTAAAATTTTGATTTCAAATGATTTTTGGGGACTTATTATTATTTTATCTGACCTGCGCAAATTTTGGAACGACCACGCACGTTGATCATGCCTAGCTCGCCTGCTGATAAAATTGGGTGGCTGCAATGAGGGGGCAGTGATGATCGGGTGACGTGGCCTCATCTGGAGCATTGATCAGGGCTTAGCTTGCCCGCTGAGCAAGATCGAGCGGTAGAGAAGCGAGCGGAAGTGGAAGAGAGATGTGGCTTCATCTTGCACGTCAATCAGGAGAGAGAGAGCGCTTTTAAACGATCCAACAGCTGTCATCGACTACGAGAACCCTTAGCTCACCTGACTATTTGGGCGAGCTAATGTTCATCTTCCTCTTTCGAATTTATTGTTTTGGGCGTCCAGGACCTTGGGTGATCTCCAAGGCTTCGTCAGCCAATCCTCCTTGGTCGAGCATTGTGGTTTGACAACCTCCTCTCTGTCGAGTAAGGCTTCGGGCGAGCTAGGTTTTCGGCGAGCACGGCTTTGCATGACCAAGTTTGGTGAGCTCGTTTTGGGCGAGCTACCGTCTTGGCGAGCTCATTTTGGGCAAGCTACAAGCTAGGATACCTCTCGTCGACCTTGTTTCAGGCAAGCTACAGTCTCGGCAAGTTCTCTTTGGGCGAGCTACAAGCTCGATGAGCTCGCTTTAGGTGAGCTACAAGCTCAGCGAGCTATCCTTCGGCGAGCTCCGGTGAACTCTGAGCTTTAGGCGAGCTACTCCTCGTTGAGCTGAGGGGCCAGCGAACTCAAAGCTTTGAACTTTTTGATGTCGAGTTTCGAAGTTGGGTTTTGAAGTTGGGTTTCGAACTCAGGTTTGGAAGTCAGGTTTTGAACTGCAGGTTTCGAACTCGGGTTTGGAAGTTGGGTTTTGAACTTCAGGTTGGAACTCAACTATTCACTTCCAGTATAAGATTGAAGCATTAAAGTGGGAGGTAGGGTTTAGCGAAGGTTTTTTGGAGTTTGATCATCTCCTTTTTGGAGCTTCTCTCCACAGCCAAAGTAGGGTGCTGCTGTTCTTCGAAGCTTTGGAGTTTGTTCGAGTGTGGCTGTGTTGGACTCGGGTTCCTTTGAGCTTCGGGTTTTAGCTTGGAGCTCCTTCCTTTAGCTGAGGTAGGAGACAAGTTTAGCTTGGATTTGCTGAGTTTTTTAGTTTGATCATCTTCTATCTCGAAGCTTTATGTGGAGATATTGATGTTCTTTCCTGTAACCAAGGTTGGAAGTAGAGATCTTGTAGTGTTGGGTTTGGCCAAGATTGGAGGTGAAGTTTAGGAGTTTGAGTTTTTCCTTGTAGTAGGGAGTCGACAGAAGCTTGAGTTGTGTAAAGCTTGAGCTTGGAGCTTAGTAGGGTTATTGTAGAGCTAGACTTGATCATCTTAGAGCTTGGTTGTATTGAGTTTCTTCTTGTTGATGTCAATTTTTGTTCCCACCAAGGGTTTGTTGATTGGTCTACCGCATTAAATTCAAGACTCTATTTGGTTGGAGATTCCTCAAATTTTTGACCACCATGCATTTGTTGAGTGGTCTATCCCATAGAATCTCTGTTTTGCCGGCCAAGCATTGTGTCGTTCGCTTATTTTTTTGATCGAACATTTTGTTGTTGGGATATTGCTCTTATTGATTTGGGCATAGAGTGCTTCGACCGTCAATCTTGTGGATGGCTCAGATATTGCCACGTGGCAGTTTGATCTTGGGGGCTCCATAAATAAGACCCAATTCCACCCCTAACTTGCTTATTTACCTCCTTCGCTTTCTCTCTTTACAAATTTTTGAGAGCTTATCTCTCTTGAAACTGTGGTAGTTTACTGGGCGGTGCTAGTGGTTTGCCTGGTGTTTTGACGGTGCTAATGGCAGTTGTAGATTCAGTATTCTTGTGACTTTGATCAGGTAACTCCCTTGCGATCGTTGTCTGTTATGTCCAACATTTCGTCAAGAAATTCTTCTTCCATTGTGGTTAGTTTAGAGGTAGACGGTGATGTTGAGTCTAGCCCTTTCACTAGAGAAGAGAAGGGGAAGGATGTAGTTGGTCGTTCCCCTGTTGTGGAGACGGCCGTTGAGCCTGAGAGAGATAAGAGGTGTGCACTTAAGACACCATTGTTTCTAGTTCCCGAATTGATTATAGACTACCCCGTAGTGGATCGAGATTTCCTTAGGAACGACATGGAGTATGCCGAGCCAGACCCAATCCACGCCACTAAGGCTGATTTTGTCATTATTATATTCACACGGGAAGAGCTTATCGTGATTAGGGTGGCCTTCGGGATTCCCTCCGAGTATGGGTTACTCTTATCGGGTCCTAGAGTTATGGGAGAAGTATTGTTTCTTCCCTTGCGATGCCTTCCACGCGGGGCTTTGCTTGCCTTTTCACCCCTTTGTCAAAGAGGTGTTCAATTGGTGTAACTCCCATTTCCGTTTATACAGATTGTATTTATTTTTTTCTTCGTATTCCTGAATTTTAAATTTTCCAAACAAATCCTACTATTCTTTGGAATTCGATTTCCTTCTTTTGAATATTCAATTATTTCGTCTAGCCCAACTCCTAATCCATTGTATAATTTGTTTCATTATTTATTCTGTAAACCCAATCCAATCTTGTTTATTTTGTGAACCCAAAGCCCATTCTAATATAATCCACCCAGACTAACCCCTAACCCACTCCCTATACAAACGACATACACCTCTCCTCTAATTACCCATGATCTAATCTAACTACCATGATAATTCTCCCCCTTAGTCTCCTCCATAACTGCTTCCATTATCCCTAATTATCTCTTAAATCCTAATCTAATTAAACCCTCCTAATCACATCAGCCAACCCCTCCTCCCCTTCTTCTCCATTTCTTCTTCTTCCCCGAACTCACCCATAGCCACTCGACTACCATTACACCTCCATCGCAACTCTTTGACAACCCACCACCGTTCGACCCACCTGCCTCGACAACCCCGACTGCCTCGTTCTGCCATCGAGCCGCCGCTCGGTGCCAAGCCCCGACTGCAATTAGCCCTCTCCACCCATCGCCGAAGCCCCAAAGCTTCACCTCCTCCATGGCTGCCATGACCTCGCTGCGAGCCGTGCCTAAACCCATCGTTGAACACCTCTAACTGCCTGACCGACTCGCTGCCCATGCTCCTTCATCCTTCACTGATCGAGCCAACCTAAGCACCTGCTGCCATTGCCGCTCTATTGCCCCTGTGATCCTTCTCGACAGCCTTGCCTCGATCATCGCAACAACGTCGCCACTCGACCGACCACCCTTTACCCTTGCTGCCTCGACCCCATCGCCTCCCTCATTCCCGAAGCCTTCACCTCCACATCGCCAAGCCCCTGTCTCCGTCTTCAACGCCTGCAACCGACCACTGATCGCAGTCTTCTTCCTCTAAGCAACTCGACCAACTCCTCCAACAGACTACCACCGCCCGACGTTTCGCAGCCACCTCATCCAAACTGCACCTGTCCGCCACTCCACCCTACCCCCCCCCCCCCCGAGCAACCTGCAGTCCTCCGTCGCTCACCTCCGACCACCCCAGCATCATCACCAACACAACCACCTCACCATCCTCCACTGGCTCGACTGCTCGCTGCTGCAACACCCACGCCCCTGCCCCTCGTTGCCATCATCATCGACCACCGCAGACCTCCTTCTCCGCTGCCCTGCCTCGACAGCATCATCCGCCTTCGATCGCCCTCGCCTTCCCTGCACCTAAAACCCCTGCCGCTCCTCCTGCACTCCCGCAACCTCCTCGAAGCCTACTGCAGTTGCCACCATCTTCCTCCCTAACTGCAACACCTTCATCCTGCTGTCCCTCATTGCTGCCGATCATCACGCTCGAAGTTCCCTTCATCAGCATCGCAGTCGCAACCCCCAACCCATTTCCACCTCCTTTCTTACTACCTTTTCCGCCATTGTCTCCACCCGAGGCCACCTTGCCGCAGCCGACTGCATCTCCATGCTGCTCCTCCAAGCTACATCGACCATCTTGCTGCCTTTGCCAATCCAACGACCCGAAGTCTTACTACTGTAGTTGTTGTTGTACTCACTACATGTTGTCTCTCTTTTCGTTGTTGATACCATCGTCGCCATCGTCGCTTTTGCTTGTTGTTATCATCACACTTGCTTGCTATTGTGGTCATCATTCACTGTTGCACCGCAATTCGTTATTGTAGTCTCTTGCTGTTGTCACTACTGCTCTCGCTGTTGTTGCCGCTGTCTCTTGCTATTGTTGCCACTCACTCTCGATGTGTGTTGCCATTGCATCGTAGTTGTCGTAATCTTTGTCGTAATAGGCAAGCATCTCTTGTACACTCATTTTATTCCATGCAAATATTTTCTTTAAAATCCAGCAAGTAGTCATTTAATTGAATATCGTATTTAATTAAATTTCATTATTGATTCATTATTTTATTGATAATACCATGTTAATGATTCATAACTGTCTTATCGTGCCATTGTTATTGAAAACTTGAACCGTAAATTTATCGTATTATTGAACATTCAACTTTACTGTCCTATGAATTGCTTGACTTTGTACTGAGATTTCGACCTAGTTCCTGGAACTGAACTTAGAACTTTGTACATAAAAATTGTAGTACGCTGTGTCTAGTTTCTAGATTATCTTAAGGATTCTCAATTTGATTTATAGATTGTAAGTTATTGCTGTTTTAGTACTGTCATGTTATAATTTCCAGAACCGAGCCTGTGCACGAAACCCGTAAAGAATTGATTGATCGACCTAGTAATTGTGACTATAATGTATCGTGTGAATATGCGTTGGAACCGGCAGAGAGTCTACTTTCTAGAATCTCTAACAGAATCAGATTTGTATTCCCGTAGCAGCGAGAAAGTGAATTTGAGTACCAATAGTTGTTGTTGTTCAGAAATTGTATTGTTATGTTTTTGCATATAAACCCATTATTTTCCATATTTAAATGAATTGAACTACGTATATTTCATGTATTGCATATCCTTGATATCTTCTTGATATTGTATTGATACTATCATTCTCATCGATTGTACCCATTGCATAAATCTTGAGACCACAGTTCTCGTTGATCGTATCGATTGCATATTCATGTTCATGTTAATAAAATAATAACAAGTCGGGGTAATAAGGGTCGACTTGGTAGTAAACAATCGGAAACTGTACTCGGATGAGGGGCCTGTGTTTCCCTATATTGTTCTTGTTATCTTGTATCGTATTGTAAATAAATTCTCGACATGGATCATGGATTGTGGATTCTTGTTATTGTTATCGTGCCGAGTACATGATCTGTAGAGTTCACCACTATAGTCTAAATGATCACTATTTGCATGCACCGAACCTGTGGTATGAGACACAATATTACGTGCATTAGATAGGTTAATAAAAGATTTATAGACCTAAAGATTGACACTAAACACCGACTATTGATTATTCTTTATTGATTATTGTTCATCAACTATTGATTCATGGATTATTATTTATTGTTTATTGACTATTGTTTTTCGATCGTTGATTATCAACCCATGCATCATTGACTATCGAATACTGATCCTATTATTGACTATCGTTTATCGATTATTACTTACTGATTATTGTCTATTATTTATCGACCATCGTACCATTGATTATTGACTTTTGATTTTGTTATCATTTATCATATATTGACTTTGATATCGTTCCAATTTGTTGTACTTGTTATATATTCCTTTATTTCTTTCATTGCTTGCTACTACTTGTCGCCCGAAGCTTGCTCTAACGGGTACTCTCCATCTTTCTTTTGAGTTATTATTTATACAGGTACAAATGATGAGATACTGAATAACTTGATGTACTGCTATTGCATTGTGTATTCTCGGCATTCTGTAAGTTCTTGTATCTATTGGTTATTGCATTATATTCTTGTTCCTGTGATTATTTTTGTATTGTTGAGTATACTGGTATTGAACAGCTTATGAATGATATGAGTTGGTATACTTATATCATTCACTGGGCCTCAATTATGTGCTCGTGTTTCCGTATAACGGGAAGCGGGGCGTGATAATTGGTATAGGTTGTGTCCTATGCAGCTTATGTCAAACACATGGAGGCACGTGGTGGGATTCGTCCTACAATGTTGTAAGCTCAGAGCTGAACCGAGTCTCGCCATGTTTAGGCAACACTTCAGGATCGTTCAACAGAGCAAAATGGAGGAACGATGGTACCTTAGCCCTCATAGCAATCGGGGGGTAATCGAGGTTCTTGACTCGATTAAGTGTTGGAAGGAGATTTTTCTCAGAGTTTGAAGTGCTGAGTCATGGGGGATTCCCACTGTTAGGGTTATATACTGAAAGCATCACTTTTGTATTAACTTTATTTCCTTATTTTTTTTGAGTGAGAATCATATGGGCATATGTTTGCATATTGTGTTTATTATAATATTAATGCAAGTATCTGATATTCTATAAGGTTGATAATATGGTGTGAGGTGACACACAGAAGATCATATTATCAGTTCCCTATGGAATATATAAATAGTTCACAACCTAGACGGACTTGGATAATCCATTGGAAAGGTTGTAGTGTAATCTGGTATTAGTCTATCTTGACTATAGGTTTACACTAGTACACTTTGTGTGTATTGAACAGGACCACTTGAGGTTGTTCTCTTTGTACTAACTATAAAAGAGAAAAAAAACCTCTGTTATTATGGATGCTTATGCTCTTAATCCAGATATAATAACAGACATATATATGCAGTGTACATTACTTTGACTCATAAAAGAGTGAGATTCATTATGGATCAACAACCTCTATGAATTGGGTAATAACATTGTATGTATGATGGGCTGTTGATTGTAAAAGGAATCCATGTCCCGATACGTCGGGTTGATGATGTCCCCTTAAGGAGCTCATAAGGATTGTCATGTAAACCCTGCAGGTGGATTACATCCGACATGACAAATAAAGTTGAGTGGTACTACTTAAGGATAAATGATGTTGATCAATATAGTTGTCAGTAACTTAATTTGATCGACGGACATTCGATATCTTAACATGGGGAGCTCAACGAGCATATAATAAAAGGAGCCCATAAATATAATTTGGAATTAGGAAGGTAGTGCAACAATAGCTCCTTAGTGGACCAAGCTATTGTTAATGGGCCTGGGTTGTGTGTTCGGGCTGAACACGGGATACCCAGATTCGTTAGGAGACCTAACCCTAATTTCTCCTCATGGTCCCTGCCGTAGCCTTATATATATCCTCTATTTCTCTGGCCGTCATTGATCATCTGAAATATAAGATTTTTTCTCTAAATTCGTGATTCACGTAAGGAGAGAAAGAGAGGTCAGCCAAGGAAAAGAAAGGTTGGGAGATCGTCGCCCACACGACGTCCAACCCGAGGAAGGAATACGTGCAGAAGATCTTGGGGTCGCTGTCGTCTTCTTCTCATCGCAGGTATAATTCGTGAACCCTAGATTCCGCTATATAGGGTTAGATCACGTATTTAATCTGTTAATCTTTTATGATCGATACGCACACCAATCTGTAGTCTTGGGAATCATCTCAGTTCCATCAATTGGTATCAGAGCCAGTATTGGATCTGCGTATTGATTGTTACATCCATGTTGTCCAATAAAACTTGTGTTGTATGATAGTCGGTAGATGTAGATCTGTTCTAACTCGGTTTTGCAGGCATCTTAGATCCAACTATTATGGTCCTATGCATGTTTTGTTTGTGTTGTTGTTGTTCTGTGGATGTAATTATTGTGTTTTTGTTGTTTTATGGATGTAATTAATGTCACGAGGGTTGATCGTGCTTATAATTTTAATTTTTCAATCTAGATTATGTGTGAACTCCTTTGGGAGGCATAGGATTGATGTAATTTTAATTTTATTTTATTTTTATTTTTTTTCGATCGACCGTGATGGCGGTGGTGGCTGTTTCTGACGCCGGAGGAGATGCTGTTTTTAGGCAGTCCGGAGATCGACAGACGGTTTTCGATGAAGAAATCGGGCAGCCAAACCTTTAAAAAAAAATAATAATAAAAATTAAAAAAAATCGGGGCGCTGCCCCGAACCCCGCGACCGGTCCCCGGATAGCTCCGCGCAGGGTTAGATTTGGGATTCACACAGTCGGGGAAGAATCAGGAAAGATGGCCATAATAGTTGGATATTTATTTTCAAATTTATTGCCATTATTGCTTATTCTGATTATGCATGTTTATTATTTTGTGATTTTTTTTGAAAAACTAGGATCACATTAATAATGGACAACATGGACATAAATTAAGTAGTAGAAAAACTCTCATTGTTAAATAACTAAGTGGGAGAGGGAATTCATTTAACATGAATCCCACGGTCTCCATTGCT
Organism: Hemerocallis citrina; assembly: GCA_017893485.1. NCBI lineage: Eukaryota > Viridiplantae > Streptophyta > Magnoliopsida > Asparagales > Asphodelaceae > Hemerocallis > Hemerocallis citrina. The sequence continues at coordinate 78,515,526 of CM030365.1, read as the reverse complement.
GGTTTGTAGGTGACATAATTATACTTGCGTGTTGGCTTTAGTGCTTTCCTTCATATCGGATGAGTATAATTATGGATCACCAGTACAGACTTCCTTAGGGATAATTGTAGAAAGTTACCTAGTATGTGCTCACTTCTCCATCTGAAGGAACTCAATACAAGATAATGGACTTAGTATTAAGCAATGGTATACACTTAGATACAAATAATGGTATCCTCCCCATCGGAGTCACTGCCATTATTTGTAGGACCAGAGCAAGACCAACAGATTAATTTTATTTGTCAAAAAGTTGTGTTGACATGATAGTAAAATTAATAGGAAAAACCTACTTGAACAAATATTGAATTTGTATACGTCCACACTATCGTGGCATGCTAAATTCATGGTGTTTAAGGTGTTGGTGAATTTTTTTTTATTATTGTTTTGAGGGAATCAATATTTAATTAATTCAAAAAGTTTTGCCCTACATAATTTTTTTTATGTGATTCCCAGGATTTCAAAAATGGGTTCTTTCAGTCCACTTATGGTGATTCTTAAAGAAAACAAACTTACTGGTCCTAATTATATTGACTGGAAACGTAACTTGGATATTGTCTTAACTGCTGAAGAGTACAAATTTGTACTCAATGAAGTATGCCCACCTAAGCCTGATGCTAACTCTGATGAAGAGGTCAAAGAGGCTTATAAGAAGTGGAATAAGGCAGATGAGATGGCGCGGTGTTACATTTTGGCATCTATGTCAAATGTACTGCAGCATCAGCATCAGGCCATGCCCACAGCTTATGATATGATGTACAACCTTAAGGAACTCTTTGGACATCAGAGTAAAGCAGCTAGGCAATTTGCTATGAAGAGTTTGATGAATGCATCTATGGCTGAGGGGACACCAGTAAGGGATCATGTTCTCATGATGATGGGTCATCTAAATGAGATGGAGATCCTTGGTGCTGAAATCGATGGGGAAACCCAGGTCGATATCATTCTCGGGACTCTGCCTAAAAGTTTTGACTCGTTTTGCCTTAATTACAACATGAACAAAAGGTTGTATACGGCAGAACTTGCAAAAGAACTACAGGATGCTGAAGCTCTCTTCAAGCAGAATGCCCATGTTTATGTGACTGAAAAGGACTCTACTTCTAAGCCGAAAGGTGGTAAGAAGAAGAAAGTTCAGAAACAAGTAAACTCAGCAAAGAAGGGCATGGGACCTCAAGGCGCTGTGAAAAAGCCAAAAGGCAAGTGTTTCAAGTGCAAAGGGTCAGGACATTGGAAGACTGACTGTCCACTTCTCAAACAAAAGAACAAAGAAGGTATATCTCATTTACTAGTTGTTGAAACATGTTTAGCGGTGTTATCTACCGGCACCTGGAGTGTAGATACAGGAGCCACTAATCATGTCTGCAATACATTGCAGGGGTTCCAGGAAACCAGACGGCTCAGTGATGGAGGATATGCTTGTTTATGGGTGACGCTACAAGAGTAGCGGCCGTTGCAATAGGAGGTGTTATTTTATTTTTTGGTAGAAATAAGTCTTTGACAATTAGAGATTGTCTTTATGCACCTTCACTTAGAAGGAATTTAATTTCTGTTTCCATGCTAGTTAAGGATGGATATTCAGTTTATTTTAATGACAATATTGTTATTAGAAAAAATAAGCATTTTATCTGTTCTGGTGCATTGGTTGATAATCTATATGTCATTAATTCTATTTCGCCCACAATGCAACTTATGGAAATGAATAATATGTCTTCTAACATAAATAAGAGAAAAGAACCTTCTTGTATGAACCAAACATATCTTTGGCACTTGCGATTGGGGCATGTTAACCTAAGAAGGATTCAAAGACTGGTTAAAGATGGACCTTTGAGTTTATTGGAAGTGGAGGCACTACCAGTCTGTGAATCCTGCTTGGTAGGTAAAATGACCAAAAGGCCTTTCAAGGCAAAGGGGTATAGGGCCAAAGATATGTTGGAATTGGTTCATTCTGATTTGTGTGGGCCCATGACTGTCCAGGCTAGAGGTGGCTTTGAATATTTTGTCACATTTACTGACGATTATTCAAGGTATGGATATATTTATTTGATGCGCCGTAAGTCTGAGTGCTTTGAGAAATTCAAAGAGTACAAGGCAGAAACGGAGAAACGTCATGGAAAATGTATCAAGTCATTACGTTCAGATCGTGGTGGCGAGTATCTCTTTGGGGAGTTTAGGGACTATTTGTCAGAGGCTGGGATTACATCCCAATTATCAGCACCTGGAACACCCCAACAGAATGGTGTAGCAGAAAGAAGGAATAGGACTCTTATGGAGATGGTTAGATCAATGATGAGTTATTCAGATTTACCAGATTCGTTTTGGGGATATGCCTTAGAAACTGCAGCTTATATTTTGAACTTGGTTCCTTCTAAGTCAGTACCAATCACTCCCACAGAACTGTGGACTGGGCGTAAGCCTAGTCTGAAACATGTTCGGATTTGGGGTAGTCCAGCACACGTGCTGAATGGGAAAGCCGATAAGTTGGAATCTCGTACAGAAGTACGCTTGTTTGTAGGCTATCCAAGAGGAACGAAAGGTGGTTTATTTTATAGTCCTAAGGATCAGAAGGTCATTGTTAGCACCAATGCTCGATTCTTAGAGGAAGACTATGTGATGAACCATAAACCCATAAGTAGAGCTGTTCTAGAAGAACTGAGAGGTGAGACGCCAAATACTTCAGTACCAACAGTACAACAGGATGTACCACCAGTAACTGCACAACGTGTCACAAATGTTGCACCACAACCGATAGTGCCTCGTCGTAGTGGGAGGGTTGTGATACAACCTGATAGATATATGTTATTGGAAGAGTCGTCAGACTTTGTCCCTGAGGAACAAGATTATGATCCCTGTACCTACAAGGAAGCACTCCAAGATAACGATGCAGAGTCTTGGCAAAAAGCAATGATATCTGAAATAGAATCTATGGATTCTAATCAAGTCTGGGAGCTTATAGAACCACCTATTGGTGTAAAAGCCATTGGATGCAAGTAGGTCTATAAGAGAAAAAGAGGATCAGATGGTAAGGTTGAAACCTTTAAAGCTCGGCTTGTTGCAAAAGGCTCAACCTTTAAAGCTCGGCTTGTTGCAAAAGGTTTTACTCAAAGAGAGGGTATCGATTATGAGGAAACCTTTTCGCCAGTAGCCATGCTTAAGTCTATCCGGATTCTTTTATCTATTGCAGCTCATCTTGATTATGAGATTTGGCAAATGGATGTCAAGACAGCTTTCCTTAATGGAAGTCTTGAGGAAGACATCTATATGAAGCAACCAGACGGGTTCATTGAAAAGGGCCAAAAGCATCTTATTTGTAAGCTCAAGAAGTCCATTTATGGACTTAAGCAAGCTTCCAGATCTTGGAACATATGTTTTGATCAGGTGATAAAATCCTATGGATTTGATCAATGTCAAGATGAATCGTGTGTATACAAAAAGTGTGACGGAAACGTAGTGGTTTCCTAGTACTTTACGTGGATGACATCTTGCTCATTGGAAACAATGTGAAGGTATTATCTAAAGTAAGGGTATGGTTATCCAAACAGTTTGATATGAAGGACTTGGGAGAAGTAGGTCACATCCTTGGGATCAAAGTTCTACGAGATCGCAAGAAAAGGATGTTGGGCTTGTCTCAAGCTTCCTATATCGATACTATACTAACTCGTTTTAGCATGCAAAATTCTAAGAAAGGTTTCTTACCTTTTAGGCATGGAATTGCCCTATCAAAGGAGCAGTGTCCAAGGACACCTAAAAAGATAGAGAACATGAAAGCAGTTCCTTATGCTTCAGCAGTAGGAAGCTTAATGTATGCAATGCTATGTACGAGACCAGATATCTGCTTTGCCGTTGGCATGGTTAGCAGATATCAGTCTAATCCGGGACAAGAGCACTGGACTGCCGTAAAGCATATTTTGAAGTACCTGAAAAGGACTGAAGATTACATGCTAGTTTACCAGGCAGATAGTTTAGTTGCCTTGGGGTATACAGACTCAGATTTTTAGTCAGATAGGGATTCCAGGAAATCAACCTCAGGTTATGTATTTACTTCGGGAGGTGGAGCCACTATATGGAGGGGTATCAAGCAAAAATGTATTGCTGATTCTACCATGGAAGCCGAGTATGTGGCAGCCTCTGAGGCAGCCAAAGAAGCGGTTTGGCTCAGAAACTTCCTATTGGACTTGGATGTGGTACCTAATTTGCCTAAGGCTATTACACTTTATTGTGATAATAGTGGTGCAGTTACAAATTCGAAGGAACCACGAGCCCATAAGGCAAGTAAACACATTGAGCGTAAGTACCACCTGATACGAGATTTCGTAAAGAAAGGAAAAGTTGCTGTGATCAAGATAGCTTCAGCAGACAACCTAGCTGATCCCTTCACTAAGAGCTTACCAGCTAAGGCTTTTGATAGTCATGTTGAGGGAATGGGAGTCAGATGCGTAGCAGCATGGCTTTAAGTATAAGTGGGAGATTTGTAACAGTATACTGAAAAGCAATGCTCTGAGTATAAGTGGGAGATTGTTAGGGTTATATACTGAAAGCATCACTTTTGTATTAACTTTATTTCCTTATTTTTTTTGAGTGAGAATCATATGGGCATATGTTTGCATATTGTGTTTATTATAATATTAATGCAAGTATCTGATATTCTATAAGGTTGATAATATGGTGTGAGGTGACACACAGAAGATCATATTATCAGTTCCCTATGGAATATATAAATAGTTCACAACCTAGACGGACTTGGATAATCCATTGGAAAGGTTGCAGTGTAATCTGGTATTAGTCTATCTTGACTATAGGTTTACACTAGTACACTTTGTGTGTATTGAACAGGACCACTTGAGGTTGTTCTCTTTGTACTGACTATAAAAGAAAACAAACACCTCTGTTATTATGGATGCTTATGCTCTTAATCCAGATATAATAATAGACATATATATGTAGTGTGCATTACTTTGACTCATAAAAGAGTGAGATTCATTATGGATCAACAACCTCTATGAATTGGGTAATAGCATTGTATGTATGATTGGCTGTTGATTGTAAAAGGAATCCATGTCCCGATACGTCGGGTTGATGATGTCTCCTTAAGGAGCTCATAAGGATTGTCATGTAAACCCTACAGGTGGATTACATCCGACATGACAAATAAAGTTGAGTGGTACTACTTAAGGATAAAAGATGTTGATCAATATAGTTGTCAGTAACTTAATTTGATCGACGGACATTCGATATCTTAACATGGGGAGCTCAACGAGCATATAATAAAAGGAGCCTATAAATATAATTTGGGATTAGGAAGGTAGTGCAACAATAGCTCCTTAGTGGACCGAGCTATTGTTAATGGGCCTGGGTTGTGTGTTCGAGCTGAACACGGGATACCCAGATTCGTTAGGAGACCTAACCCTAATTTCTCCTCATGGTCCCTGCCATAGCCTTATATATATCCTCTATTTCTCTGGCCGTCATTGATCATCTGAAATATAAGATTTTTTCTCTAAATTCGTGATTCACGTAAGGAGAGAAAGAGAGGTCAGCCAAGGAGAAGAAAGGCTGGGAGATCGTCGCCCACACGACGTCCAACCCGAGGAAGGAATACGTGCAGAAGATCTTGGGGTCGCTGTCGTCTTCTTCTCATCGCAGGTATAATTCGTGAACCCTAGATTCAGCTATATAGGGTTAGATCACGTATTTAATCTGTTAATCTTTTATGATCGATACGCACACCAATCCGTAGTCTTGGGAATCATCTCAGTTCCATCACCCACGACATAGGAAAACGGTTCATGGTGTTGAGGACGGAACCAGTGGTGACTGTGGCGGAGAAAAAAATTAATGATGCGCTTCTCGTGTTGAAGGTGTTGGCGTGGCAATATATCGCTGACGAAGTACTCTTCGAAGGTGGTCCCCAGTTGATCCTAGTACGGTTTACTGTTTTTGTTTCCCTCATATTTTTGATTTAATTTATATCTTCACTATTTTGCATTGCTTTGTTTTGTATCATGAGTTCTCATCTTTTTGTGTGTCACTTTGCAGGGAAAACATGTATGGATTTCGAAGACTTGCTCGAGGATAGGGAGGCACTTCGCAACAATAGGACCAATGAGCCTAAGAAGCACAAAAGGTTGGCGAGCCGTCCCCCAACCTCCCAGGATCCATTTGCCCCGACCCTGACTGTTGAGACCGAGTCGCCTTCAGGGGCGCCGCCTGTGTAACACCCCGTACTTAAGATGGGCCTTCATGGTGGGCTTCATGGTGAGCTTAATAATTAATTCATGATTAGATGAGCCTATAGATTTTGTAGTGTATGTATAAAGCCTATAGAAAGAATGAATTAATTACTATGGGCTATGGTGTTTGGTGGTGACTTAGTCTCATATTGAAGGTGAGTTAGGATTATGTGTGTATATATAATAGTAGCCTAAGGGTCTGTTTGGTTCAAAGTAGGGGAGGGGAGGGGAGGGATTTTAATGGAGGGGAGGGAAGGGGAGGGAAAGGGGGGGGGGAGGGATTTAATGAAAACTCTGTTTGGTTCAAAGGAGGGGAGGGGATGGAAAATAATTATTTTCTTGTTTGGTTCACAAGGGAAGGGAATGGATTATAGTCTAAAGTTACTTTTATACCCTTTTGCATATAATAAGAAATTCATACAACTACGGTGCCAGGATACTGCATATTCAGGTTGCGTGAAGTCATTAAATTCTTTCATATATACTATACATGCTCTAAAAGTAACTTCATTATGTGAATATTGTTCTGTTCAACATTGCTGCTATATCTTAACCTGCACAGAACTCCTAAATTTGGTGACAATGGTTAAACTGATACCACATAGTTAGAGAAAGTTAAACTGATACCACAAGTATATCATTGAGGTTAAACTGATGCTGGGTAATTCACAAGGCAATTGAAAATGAAACTATGACAAAGTTTAGATAAATTCACAAGTATATCATGGTTATCTTTGTATTAATAATTAGACTGATGCTGTCAGGTTATCATTGTATTTATATTTTCAATTGCCTTTGTCATAGTTTCACTTTCAGGTTAAACTGATACCACATAGTTACCCAGCATTTGTTAATTATTAATACAAAGATAACCATGATATCATAGATCACGGTGTTTAGTGGGAAGATTAACGATGTTTCAATCATAGATCACTTGAAAATTTTCAATACCAACCAAACTGAATCAGATCTTCTTGATGACTGAGAGAGCGGGAGAAAGATAGGTTTTTTATTATATTAGGATTTAGATTTTTAAAGGGCAATTTAGTCATGCCACTTTAAAAAATTAGCCATATTTTCTCTCCCCTCCAAATCCCCCCACTTTTGGAGGGGAGCCAAAATTGGCTCAGGAGGGGTGTTGCACCCCCCATTTCCCTCCCCTCCCCTCCTAAAAATTGAACCAAACAAGAAAAGTAATAAAAACCCCCTTCCCTCCCCTCCCCTTCCCTCCATTCCCTTCCAACCAAACAGACCCTAAGATCAAGGGGTACCTAATAGTCATAACACCTTTTGTGAGGCAAGCCTGTGGTGGGCAGTTGTTAGGATTTAGCTGAGCGGGACTCGGGGCGTTACAATGGTATCAGATCCGACTTTCGACACCTATCGTGGGTAAGAGTGAGTTAGAGGTACGCATGAGATGGAGCTAGTAGATGTACACTGGTGGGTAACCAGAGTCCCGGATAGGGCTGTACAGCTAGCAGAATAAGGGCACTCCACTCCACATTGACTAGAAAGGGATCATGGATCAGGTTGCAAGTCCCGGGCTCAGCGAGGACACTGAGTTCTTAAGGAGGGGTGTGTAACACCCCGTACTTAAGATGTGCCTTCATGGCGGGCTTCATGGTGGGCTTAGTAATTAATTCATGGTTAGAAAGGCCTATAGATTCGGTAGTGTATGTATAGACCTATAGAATGAATTAATTACTATGGGGCCATGGTGTTCATGGTAGGTGGTGGTGACTTAGTCCCACATGGAAGGTGAGTTAGGATTGTGTGTGTATATATAATAGTTGCCTAAGATCAAGGAGTACCTAATAGTCACGACACCTTTTGTGAGGCAAGCCTGTAGTGGGCAGTTATTAGGATTTAGCTGAGCGGGACTCGGGGCATTACAGCCTGATGTCGCTATAGAGGGTCCTTCTTTTATGGCGATAGTGGCCAGTGTCATGCCTATCCCACTAATTGCCCAGGCTGTGACGATTCTCTGTGACGAGAGAGAGATGATTCACATTTCTAACTGGAGCATGAAATAATAATAGAGCATTCTCGGCAACTCAGCTGCTTGCCTAGATGGGATTCGTCACCTCCCCACTCTCGTTGATCAGGAGAGGCTGAAGATGGAGCCAACCGAGAGATCCATCCTAAAAATTGCATGAGCACAAATGAGGTATGTTCTAGTTTTTTTTAAAATTTGGTCTCCGTTTCTCCCATTTGTAGTATGATGTCTTGAACATTTTCCTTCTTGTTTAAGATGGCGTGTCACTTCGGCCATTTGGTTGAAATCTATGCCGCCGAGGAGAAGAACTTGAGGGCGCAGGTCCCTCATGCTGAGAGGGACAAGAAGAAGGTTGTCAAGGGATTAAAGGTGGAGTTGGAGGCATTGAAGAAGAAGGCACAGGAGGCACGCCTAAAGTTGGAGGCGTTGACAAAGAGAGAAGAGGCATTAGCGAAAAGGGAGGAGGAGTCATGTCTTAAGCTTGCAGCATCGGAGAAGAGGGTGGCCAACCTCGTGATTGAGTTGGAGAAGGCACGAGCTGAGGTGGCATTGGAGTTGAAGGCCGAAGTGGCCAAGGTGGAGGCCGAGGTGAAGGCCAAGCTACAGAGCGTGACAGACAAGTCCTTTGCACAGACTATCTCTCCCATGGTGGAGCGTGTTCCAGACTTCACCGGGTAAGGCTACCACGTGTTACTTCGTCTCGGTGAGGCTCTTGGTGGGAGTGGAAACAAGGAGGATGGTGGTGAGGGCAACAATCCCATGGGGGGCACAAACAGTGGTTCAGAGAAGAAGAGAAAGGGGAAGGAGGTGGCCAGAGGCTCCTTGCCCTTGGGTCTGCCGAAGCAGGTGAATGCTTGATTCACCCTCTTATGTTTTTTTAGTTGCTTTTGATTTTGTATGATGCCATATTGCGGACTGGACCTCGCACCTTTGTATCTTCGTTTTAGTATATGAAGGAATGTTTTCTTGCTTTGTCATCACTTGTGTATTGAGTTGGTATGCTTTGGAGTGATTCTTGGTTGTGGTTCTTAGTTGTTTGTCTCTTTATTGACTACATCCTTCGTCTTATCGGTTGTGAGATAACTCTTTTGGTCCTTCTTGCTGTCAAATGATTGCAGGAGCGAGGGAGAAGCCTTGAGGCAATGAAGTTGAGTAGCTTCGTAAGCAGTTGCGCATAACGAAGTTAGCTCTTGATCGCTTGCATGATCAGTTAGAAGACGAATAATTAGAGACTGTTCGTCTCAAGTCAATGCTAATTGAGAGGGATTGAGTTAACCCTTCTGCGCATTGATCGCCTTGTTGGCATGCCCTTGCTCCCCAAGGTGACAAGAGATAGTGTTGGGGAGTGTGATATTCGTAGAGAAGTTCTCGTTGAGAAGGATTTTGAGATATATTGTCTCTAGGCGAAGCTTGGTGGGCTGCCAACGGTTAGCATTTTGCGCACTGTTAGTGTGAAAAAGGGTTCAACAGTTGGTGGAGCTAGGTCGACTATTAGAGGAACGGGCTTGACTACACATGTAGCCCCTCGTCATCCTGGTGATGCTCATAGTGGGGTGACCGCTTTGTCGAGTTTGGCTTCTACCTGTGGAGGGCCGTACGCATCGGACCCTGGTCCCCAGACTCAATTAGCAAGATCGGTACTTCCCGTGAAAGGTGTAGGCGGCCTAGGAGAGGTGGTGACTGTCAAAAAACTAGTGTGGAGGCTCGTTTCCCTTAGAGGAACATTTCTCACCCACTTATCCGGAAGGATGGTCTGTACATCACTATACTACTCAATGTTTCGGCGTTGTTTGTGTAGTGATGCTTTTATTTGAAGTTGCAGACTCATTGTAGTTGGCAATTGTAACATGACTCATAGTTTTGTACTTGTAAATTTTGGTAAGGGCACTGGATCTGAATTAATAGATTTGTGATGGTTATGTAATTTGTAGAGAAATTTGTTGTTTGTGCGATGAAGAACTCTTTTATATGCTTGATCCTTACTGTGTAATTTGTTATGTGAAATTGATGAGCCGTTGAACTGTTTGTAGCAAACAAACTGTAGATGGGGCTCGAGCGATGAGGAGCACTTGATGGTGTTGGAACTTGCCCATTTTTTACCTAGCTAGTTGTAGGAGTTGGACTTCGAACTTGCTGTATGAGCATTTATCTAGTCGTAGGAGCAACTCTAAGGAAGAGTTATTCTCCAAACTTGTTATATGGGTCCTCCAATGAATTGAGATAGTCACATTGAGTGGCGAGTTGAACTCCGAAACACGCTTTTTTGTAAGTTTGTTGGGGGTAACTGCAATTCACAAATTTGAACCTCTAATCTATCTTCAAGGAAATTTAACAAGTTTCAGAAACAAATCGAATGATGAGTTGATCTCTGAATGTGTTTGGCTGCAGGTTGCTAAAGTAACTCCGAGCTATGGGTGAGGATTCAGAATTTGTTAGTTTAGGGATTAACAGGTTGCAGGAACAGATCGAATGGCGAGTTGAACTCTAAACTTGATTTATTGCAAATTTCTAGAGCAACTCCCAGCCATGGGTATGGACTCCAAACTTGTTAGTTTAAGGATTAATAGGTTGCAGGAGCAGGTCGAACGGTAAGTTGAACTCTGGACTTGCTTTGTTGCAAATTTCTAGACTAACCCCGAGCCAGGGGTATGGACTCCGAACTTTTCATCGAAATGTTAACGAGTTGCAGGAGCAAATCAAATAGCGAGTTTAACTAAGAACTTGTTTTGTTGAAAATTGCTAGAGTAACTACGAGCCATGGGTGTGGACTCCAAACTCATCTTATAAGGAGCTTTTAAAGATAAAACTAAACGACTGCCCTAGTGACTGGCCTTTATTACAAGTTAAGAAAGTTTACTGCTACTACTAAGAGAGGATGTTTTAGATGCCCTCATTGTACTTCATAAGGTGCTCGGCATTCCAAGTTCTTGGTATCTTCCCCCCCCCCCCCCCCAAGGTTTTTAAGTCGGTAAGCCCCTGGTCGGACCACTTGGGAGACCTTGTACGGCCCCTCCCAGTTGGGAGCGAGCTTTCCCTTCCTTCACCGGTTGAGTTTGCGCAAGACTCGATCCCCCTCCTTCAGATTAGTGGGGCAAACTTTCTTGTTATAGAACTTTTCGACCCTTTGTTTGTAAATGTTCTTCCGTATGACTAATTTTTCTCGTCCTTCTTCAATGATATTAAGATTGGCTCGAAGATTGTTGGAGTTTTGTTCTTCGTCGATGGAAAGAAGACGGGGATATGGTAATCCAACTTCCAAGGGGATGAGTGTTTCCGAGCCGTAAGCGAGGTTGAATGATGATTCTCTAGTTGGGGTTCACTTTATGGTTCTGTAGGACCATAATACACTTGGCAATTCTTCAACCTATAATCCTCTAGAGACTTCACCTAGTCTCTTCTTGAGGCCATCTAGAATCTGTCGATTTGCATTTTCAACTGGGTCTTTAGTTTGGGGATGTGAGACAGAGGAGAAGCATTGAGTGATCCCCAAATTTGTGTAGAACTGGCGAAAGATTTTCCCGGTGGACTGTGTGCCATTGTCTGAGATTAATATGCGGGGAATCTCAAATCTACAGACAATATCCATCCAAAAGAACTGTTGAATTTTTTGCTCGGTGATAGTTGCTAGTGGCTCTGCCTTGACCCACTTTGTGAAGTAGTCGATGTCTATTACTAAAAAAGTTCTCTGATAGTTGCTAATGGCTGCTGGCGGGAATGGTCCAATCAAGTATATTCCCCACATGGCAAAGGGGATAGGACTTGACATAGAACCAAGGATTGCTTAGAGTCCTTGTTTAGTGGCCGATTGCTTCTGACAAGGGTCACATTGGTGAACATATTCTTGCGCATCACTGAGTAGCGTGGGCTAATAATACCCGTGATTAAGTATTTTTCGTGTGAGGGACCTTGCTCCTTGATGGCATCTTCCGATTCCTTCATGTTGTTCTTTGATGGCATATTGTGCTTCTTCAGGAGTGAGGCATCGCAAGCAGGGCTTGCCGTCAACTAGAGTGTATGACCATTTGTACAAGAGTCCTTCTACAAGAGTGAAACTTTCAGCCGTTGTTCGAATACGAGCACATGACATTGGCCCAGCGAATGACAAACGTCACCCATAAGCTGTTTATCCGATCAACTCAACAATATAATCAATACAAAACAATTGCACAGGCAATAATAATAATCTCATGAACAGAAATACTTGGAATGAAGCAATAGGAAATATCCAAATACAATAAACCAACGTCTGGAAACAAATAATAAAATCCGGGACATAAGCCCAATACAAAAATAAATCTCATCACAATAATAACAAGTCTCAATACATTAGGTTCAATAAAACGATAAGCAATTAGAAAGCATTAAAATCTTCAGATTGTTTGTTCTCCAATTCTTGCAGGCAATTCTCCTTCATTACCTGTGTACACTTCATCTAAAAAGAGAAGAAAAATTGTCCTTAGAGAAAGTCATGGACAACAAGTAGAGAAAGCAAAGAACAATGGAATAACGGTATAACAATGAATTCAATGGATCAATAGGAATCAATAACATGGCACGATAACAATAATCAATATCATGATAATCGATGCGATTGGTATAAACAATGATTCAATATTCGGTAACAATAATGAATGATCAATAACAATAACACTTGCCAATATTCAATATCAATAGGAACAATGATGAACAATATGTAGTGTCGATGTCGTGTCAATTCTTAAGTCTATTATGCATTTTAATCCTAACTAATGCATGTACTACTGCATCCAATTCTACAGGTTCGATGCATACATTCAATTTCGTTTAGAGTTAAGTAGTGTACTCAGTAGATCATGTACTTGGCAACGGTAAACACTATTCACCTTTCGGTGTACTATACGGTCTTCGACAACGATACAATACACGATAGATTGGGTTATGGCCATAATCCACAATCACATGATAAAACACTAGCCAGAACATTAATTAGGGAAACATAGACCCCTCCTCCAAGTACAATCTCTACTTTGTTCACTACTTAAATCACCCTTTAAACCCCGGCTTGTTAATTATTTTATCAATACAACAATACAATATGCAATTAAGGGACATTTCGAAGACAATAGTATCAATAGGATAACAATAGGATGATAACATGGATAGGACGATTAGAATGGTAAAAATAACTCATTGGGATCATGCAATACAACACACACATTTTAATTCATGCAATAGTATGATATAGGAATAATTAATCTATTAAAATCTGGAATATAAATTTCTGGGTAGCAAAAGGAGTCTGTACAAAAATGCAGTTTTCCGCTGTTTCAGAAATTAAAAACTAAATCCGTTAGAAATTATAGAAACCAGACTTCCACACGGTTCCAACGCATATTTAAAGTTCAAAATCCGACAACAGAAGCTAGGTCAATTACACAATTCTTTACAGATTTCATGTTCAGGCAGAATCTCGATATCATGTTATTTTATTTTTAGAGTCAACAAAAATTCAATAATAAATTCAGTAAAAATATTTTCTAGGTTTCCAAACATGTTAAGCAACAACCTGGAAACTTTTAGAGCAAAATTTTATCATTTGATCAGCCTTTTTACTGTTTAAACAGTAAACGTACAAGAATCTGGAAATCTGAAAGTAAAAACACAGCTGTAGTAAATCAGGCATAACTTTCGCTACACAACTCGAAATTCAGAAATTCTCGATGTTCTAGAAACTAGATAGATAAGTCTACAATTCATATTCAGAAAGTAATTCATTTTAAGGTCATTTACAGGGTCGAAAATAGCAGTCAACATACAGCCAGCAAGCAACATATAGGGTTTTGGGTAGTTTTCATGAAATAAGTTAATTAAACATGATGGGTATCAATTCTACTAGTTGATAAACTTCTCAATCAGCATGAAGGGTATGAAAACATGGTAAATAAGATTAAGAACACGTACATACATCAATTCATCATCAATCAACCATCAATCGATTAAACAACATACAACCTAGCAATTCTCTCTACAATAATTTATTTGTGTGACAATTATATGAACAACCCTATTATCAATTCTATATGCACACATGAAAGATTCAATCTTTGGAGTCAAAAGTGGCACGATGTCAAGAATATTGGGGTTAGCTCGTGTAAACCTTCAATATAGCCAACGGAAGATATGAACAATGTATAATACGATAAACAATGGGATCTACTTGCAAGAGTTTCAACAAAATTTGAATTTGATACAATTAACAATCAAGAGAAAGTGACTTGCCTGATTAACTGTGAAATCGAATACAAAGAATAACGGGATAAGGATCCTGAAGCAACGAACCCGCGAACTAACACGAAGAATATACGTGCAATACACGTGCACAATAGCAACAACAGCAAGGAAGAGAGAGCATCGGCCAGGGGGCAAGGGCGACGACGGCTTGGTCGTCGGCGTCGCTGGCTGACGTCGATGGCGACGGTGGGCAGCGCAAGGCATCGAGGAGAGAGAGGCTCAGAGACAACAGCAGTGGTTGTCACTGCTGTCGACGAGAACAGAGGAAGAGCGTGGAGAAGGGTGTTCGGCCTGGTGGTGCGCGTCAGGTGGTGGCGCGACGGAGGGCGGTGACCCGGGGGGGTCACCGTAGGCCGGGAATCTCGCCGGAGAAGAGGAACAGGAAGGGGGTCTCAGTGTTCGGGCGAGAAACACTCGGGGAGAGAGAAACAAGAGGAGAGAGAATAAGCGACTCTAGGGTTTCAACTTGTGCAATTTCTGGGGTTTGTACTAGGATTGTATTTATAGGGTGCAATTAGGATATTGGGTTAGTGGTTTAGGATCCAATAATAGCGGTTTTGGGTTAAGAACAAATGAAATTGGGTTTTAGGGTTCAATAAGAGATATATCTAAAATAATAGGGTTCAAATAAAAATACCCACAATTAATAGAAGAAATTAGGATCAACAAGAATAGCTCAATCAACAAGAACAAAGAGTTTCATGAACAAATTAAATTAAAATAATCAAGAAACAAAAATAGAGTATTTTATTCAATTACAAATAAAATATTACAAAAGGGGAAAAATGAAAATAGCGGAAACAGTAGTTACAATCCTACCCACCTTACAATAAAATTTTGTCCACGAAATTTAAACAAGTGGTAGTAAGGTAACCCCGAAGAAAAGAAAAGAACAAGAACTACTCAAAAAGATGGGGAAACCTTTTCCGAATCACATCTTCAAGCTCCCAAGTCGACTCACCAGGCAATTGAGGGTTCCAAGCAATGCGAACCAACTTGATAACCTTATTCTTCAAAATCTTCTCTTGCCGCTGGTCCACAATCGACATTGGATGAATCTCACTTGACAAATCTGGTCGAACCGACAACTCCGAATAGTCAATAACATGACTATCATCCTGAACATACTTCCTGAATTGAGAAATATGGAAAACGTCATGCACTCCAGAGAGAACTGGTGGCAATGCTAGTCTATAGGTCACCTTACCTACTCGCTCCACCACATCGAACAGACCAATGAATCTAGGGCTCAACTTGCCCCCACCACCAAAACGAATCACACCTTTACATGGAGACACCTTGAAGAAAACATGATCACCCACTTCAAACTCCAATGGTCTCCTGTGCATGTCTGCCCATTTCCTCTGCCTGTCCTGTGTGGCCTGCAAATGCTTCCTGATCTGGGCCACTACATCAACAGTCATCGTGATCAATTCTTGCCCCAAAAGCTTCCTCTCACCAATGTCATCCCAGCACACTGGTGATCTACATTTCCGACCATACAAGACATCATACGAAGCTGCCTGAAGACTAGCTTGGTAGCTATTATTGTATGAAAACTCCACCAAGTGTAAATGATCTTCCCAAGATCCTCCAAACTGAAGCACACAGGACCTCAACATATCCTCCAAGGTCGGAATAGTCCTCTCAGATTGCCATCTGTCTGCGGATGGAATGCAGTACTGAAATTTAGCTTACTCCCAAGAATTTTCTGAAGACTCTCCCAAAATTGAGATCTGAATCTAGTATCTCTGTCTGATATAATACTGACAGGAACACCATGCAATCTCACAATCTCCTACATATACTTCTTTACAAGGCTCTCTGTAGATTGACCAACTCTGAAGGGAATGAAATGAGCACTCTTCGTCAAGCGATCCACAATCACCGAGATGGCATTGTGACCCTTGGGGCTTCTAGCCAAAGCAGTCACGAAATCCATAGTGATATTATCCCACTTCCACTCCAAAATAGAAAGCGGTTGAAGAAGTCCAGCAATCCTGTGATGTTTTGCTTTCACTTGCTGACAGATCAGACACCGAGAAACAAATCTTGCAACAGCCCTCTTCATACCATGCCACCAGAAATGCAACTTCAAATCTCGATACATCTTCATACCACTGGGATGAATAGAGTATGACGAGCAATGAGCTTCTTCGAGTAACTTCTGCCTGACTTCTCCCTTTGGAATACATAGACGGGTCCCAAAGCGGAGAGATCCATCCTCATGAATCACCATATCAGTTCTAGAACTAGCTTCAACCTCAGCTGGAAATTGCTACAACTGCACATCTGTAACACCCCGAATTTCCAATATGATATCTCAGAAATACGTGGCACAATTTCAAGCATCAACCTCAATTTAATAGTAAGCATAACCAAAACACAAATAAAATTTTCAACTTTTATTACAACAATTCCTTACAAAGCACAACGGAAAATTAAACACCTTGAATTACAATTTCTTTCTTTTACAACACATTCTTTTTCAATTTACATAAGCCACATTATCATTCTACCACATGCATCCAAATCCTATGCTATAGGTACCTACCTGTAAAACATGAGGCTAGAGATAACCCTAACCCCCAAAACTACATGGGTCAACCATAACGGTGTGAATGACATCAAAAGAAATACAACATAAAAAATAAAGTCATAAACAACATATACCAACAGTAATAACGATGAAATATGAAATAGCAATAAATAAAACATGAAAACATAAAATAAAACAAGACTAAGAGTCAAGTGTAGGAAAACCAAAAACATCATGTATAAAATCAAGTCAAGAAAACACAAATGCAATATGATGACTCTCTAATGCATACTTGTCGGATTCTATGCATTCCATACTACATAGGTTCGGTGCAAGCCCTTATCGTTCTCCACTTATAGGGTTAGATCCCTCGTTATGAAATTAATCTTACCACGATGTAGATAAACTGTGAGTATCTAGCCCATGCCCCGATAATTTCGGAGACTATTTCACTCATACCTGGGAATCTTCGAGAATACCTTACACCGCAAGCTATGGCGCCCCATCACACGAATACCCCATGAGTGTCGCCTCGACCCCAATTATTACGTAGATCAATCCCACACCGCAGATAATTCCGGAGACTATTTTACTCACACCTCGATAATTTCGGAGATTATCTCACATCGCAGATTATATTGAGGTCCATAACCCATGTTTGCACTCATTTCATCATATCACCATCTAGTGCTTGTCCTTATCTTATTAAGTTAATTAATTAATTAAGAATCTCCTAGAGTTGGTGTACCCTACTGGACTTAACTCAACTGATCAACAATAAAGACACAACTGGCCAAATCACAAATTCTCAACTGCCGGTATACTAGGGTCCCACTCGCCCTCTAGAGACTCACAACTCAATCATCAACATCAAAACTTTCAATAAAACTCATAATTCCATTATCAAAATGTTTATATCAATAAAACTTCTTAAAGATCAACAAAACCAAATTCATGTGACATACTCATAAAATTCCAGAATTGAAATAAGGTATTAAATCTATTAAATAACTGAGAATCATATTTTGAAGTCATAGAAAGTCACATAACATCAATTCCTTCAAAAACCGTGTATATCTCACTTTATAAAGTCATAGGAACTCAATTCTAATTCTATTATAATCAAAGTGTAACTCTCTGTAAAATATTGTAATCTATAGTAAAAACATCATCTAAAATAGTAGATCAATAGTCTGTAATATCGAAGAAACAATCGTTCAAGAAAACACGAAGAAAAACTCAATAAAAACAATGAGCAACAACACTGACAGTCGACTGTCAAGACAGTGCAAAAAAGCAACGGTCGACTGTCATATTAAAATTCCGAAAATAAAGAATTGACGGTCGACTGTCAACTTTAGTGCAAACGAGAAGCGATCGACTGTCATATGCGAAAATTCGCACCTTTGAAATTCGTGCACCTTTTTACCGATACTTTGTTAAATCTTTATAAAATCATAAATTTGCAAAATTAAAATTCCTGAGATGATCAAATACAACTTTTCTAACATACTGGAGTTTATAAAACAAATCAGAACCACACCAACTTCGCAAAAGAGCAATTTCCATTAAAATTCTTCAAAAATAGTAATGTATATATGTGTATGTTCATAGGAGTGTTTCAAGCATCAGTATGCATCAAAATAACATCGTGTATAGGTAATATATTGTTCAAAACCATCTTAGTACCAAAACAACTTAAATCCAACTCAAAAACATCAAAAAAATCTCAAAAATCCAATTTCGGCGGAACATAGTCAGATCTGAAATTCAATTACTCAATCCAACTTCAAAACCTGATCTTTTGATTCAAACTCCTTCTAAAACTTGTTATACACAAACCCCACTGATCACAATAGTTTACCCATTAATATAAGTGATTACAACATGCAAACAATCAAGTTCTTCTTCATCAAAACTCAAAACAGAGCATATATGTATTATGCACAGTGAAGATCCACTTTTGTTCACTTTTAAGCAATACTCATCATACAATTCATCTTATATGTTCAAAACAGCAAGTATATGAAAGAAAATAACATACCCATGATTTCTATTAGGTTCTTTAACAATCTAAAATCATCTATATGTAGTTTTAGTCATCAATAACATAGTTTTCCTGAAAATATTCAATTTTAATTCATCCATCAATCAATAATTCAATACATCACCATACAACCCCCTAACATGCTTTCTAATAGAAAAATCATCACTTATAACATGCATACAACAGCAAGAAATCAAATATATGTCACTCACCTTTTTGGAGAATCAATCGAGATAATAAAGAGAATAAGAAAAGTCATTTCTTTCGCAAGAAAACCAAGAATATCGCTTCGAAACTCCAAGAAATCAATAATATAGAAAACATTTTGTTTTTTGCAGCAAAGTGACGGCTGCTACTGCCCTTATAACTGGCCGGAAATGGGGTGTATTAGGGTTTTGAGTAGCTTTGCAAAATATCCCTTTTGAATATATCTTTACATATATAAATTCTTATACTTGGAAATTAGATAAACCAATTATATTTAAATTTAAAAACAAAAATCACCAACCTGATATGGCCGGCACTGTTTTCAAACCCAGAAAAACGAAATTTGTAATTTTGACTCTAAGTGGCAATTTTGCCCAAAAGCCATTCTTTAAGAAATTTGCGAAATAAACCAAATCTTAAAATAAAAAGTAAACTTTTTACCTCTGAGTTTACTAGCAATCATGCTCAACCCAAAAATCTGAAAATCTGGAGTTTTTACTCCAAATGGTAATTTTGCACAAAAGTCCATCTTTTTTGTAATATATGCAAGTAGGTCAAATAAATATCAGAAAAATCCAGCAAATTCACAAATAATACCTACTAATAAAAAATAGGTTTCCCCAAAATAATTTCCGACTTTGAACTTCCCAAGAAAATATTTGCACGTGTAAAAAAGATAAATTTCATAAAAAAGTTTACACCAAAAATCATTTTAATTCATTTATTAATCTCAAAACATTATTTAAAAATCTAGGGTGTTACATCACTCCTTCCTTAGAATAGTTCTATCCTCAGTACTACTACCAATAGGGACCAAATAATATAAGCAAAAGAAAATGCAATCTCATAAATGAAAATATAGTTTAAGGAATACAATCACACAAGAGATTTTAACTTAACCAAAAGAAATACAATTCAATCAAAAGAATACAATCATGCAAAAATACAATCATACAAAAAGCTCAGGAAAATCCTTCTGCATGCGATCCTCCGACTCCCATGTAGCCTCTTCGAACTACTGGTTCCTTCACAATACCTTGACCATAGGTATCTCCTTATTCCACAACACCTTCTCCTTACGATCAACAATCTCTACAGGCTGCTCCTTGTAACTCAAGTTCAGCTATAGACCTCCAGGTGCTTCCACCAATTGATGACTTGATCCGGCACATACTTCCTTAATATCGACACATGGAACACATTATGCACCTATGCCAATTCTTCGGGTAGCTCCAACTTATATGCCATTTTACCAATCAGCCTCAAAATCCTATATGGCCCAATGTACCTCGGTGCCAACTTGCCTCCTTTTCCAAGCCTGATCACTCCTTTAGTCGGAGACACCTTGAGAAAACTGCATCTCCAATCTCAAACTCCAAATCACTTCGTCGAGTGTCTGCATAACTCTTCTACTGACTCTGAGCCTCGATCAACATGTTACGAATCATCTCGATCTTCTCCATTTTCTGCTGCACAATCTCAGGCCCAAACATCTGCCTCTCACCAACTTCATACCAACAAACAGGTGTCCTGCACTTCCTCCCGTACAGAGCTTCATACGGAGCCATCTCGATACTCGCACTGTAACTGTTATTATAGGCAAACTCAACCAATGCCAAGTATCTCTCCCAACTGTCACCAAAATCCATAACACAAGCCCTCAGCATATCTTCCAACACCTGATTCACCCTTTCGGTCTGACCATCAGTCTGTGGATGAAAAGCGGTACTGAAGTCGGTTTTGGTACCCAAAGCTGCTTGCAAATCCTTCCAAAACCTCGAAGTGAACCTCGCATCCCTGTTAGAAATAATCGACACAGGATCTCCATGAAGTCTCACAATCTCATCAATGTACAACTCTGCCAATTTCTCCAACGACCAAGTAATCTTCATAGACAAAAAATGAGCTCTTAGTCATACGGTCCACAATAACCCAAATTGAGTCATTGCCCTTTGGACTCCTCGACAACCCTGTAATGAAATCCATGCTGCTATTCTCTCACTTCCATTCCGGAATGGTCAAAGGCTGCAACAAATCTCCAGGTCTCTGGTTCTCTGCTTTGATCTGCTGGCAAGTCGGCCACCTTGCCAAAAAGTCTACTATCTTCATACCGGACCACCAAAAGTGCTATTTGATGTCCGTGTACATCTTTGTGCCTCCAAGATGTACTGAAAATAAGGTACTGTGTGCCTCCTGCAAGATACTCTCTCTCAGATCTACATTCTCCGGAACACACAGCCTTTCACTCAACCATAGAACTCCATCTTGGATACGAAACTCTGATATGCCTTCGAAAACCTGCTGCAACATTTCCTGAATCTCTGCATCTAATTTCTGACCTTCCATAATTTGCTTTCTCAAAGAAGGCTGTAACCTCAACTGAGCCAAAGATGCTCCTAAACCCTGCAGTACCACCTCGATACCTGCCTGATCAAACTCTGCTGCCAATTCTATCTAAGTAGTGATCAAACTCGACAAACTTCTCTTCCGACTAAGCCCATCGGCCACCACATTCGCCTTGTCCGGATGATACTTGATCTCAGGACGAATGTCTTCCAACACTTCCAACCACCTTCTCTGCCGAAGATTTAGACCCTTTCGCTGATAAATGTACTTCAAGCTCTAGTTGTCGATATACATGCTAACCTTCTCTCCATATACATAATGCCTCCACTGCTTTAAGGTAAAGATGATAGCTGTAACACCCCGCAAAATTGATTAATGACAAATTTGCCCTCGTGTGTTACGTACGTGTATTTTGTACCTTTACGAGTAATATTCGTAACGTATTTTTATATAAATGTCATACGTATTTTATATTTCAATTATTTATATGTTTTCCATTTTCTCAAAACTCATTTCAATCATATTTTTAGCCAACTCAAAATATTTATTTTAATCTTTGTGTTTTACGTACATTGCACGTGCTTTCAATACACGTGTTGATTACGTATATATTCCGTTACGTGAAATATCCGTAACATTATTAAATATACATGTTTTGTATTTTGAATATTTTTTGTTCTCTTAAATTAATTTTTAATATTTGAATGTGCATTGCACGTAAAATTTTATGTGCATTTTATGTCTAAAATTTTCTAAGATGTCATGCACACTTTTTTCATCTAATTTTCTTTATTTATTTTTAATAAAAACCCAAAGGCCTAAAGATCATATTAAAGCCTATTAGAAAAATTATTTAAAAGAAAAGCCCATTAGTTAATCTATATTTTTAATAAATATTTTTTATCCTACACTTGTCATGTAACAACATGAACAATCAAATAAATAACAAATAACTAAATGAGAAGTGTGCACATGTGGGAAATCCAAGGGTTGACCAATTCATGAAGGAAGAAGAAGAGTTGGGAGTTTGTGGTAGTAATGGTGAGTGGGCAATTAGTAAAGGGGGTTATGTAGGTTATGAATTTGAACACTTAATTTGGGTAGTAGAAGAGTCTTCTCAAATCCTATAAATACCACCTCTTTTCTTCATAAAATCTTGCACAAAAATCCAAAAGAAACAACAGATAAGAAAGAGAGGAAAAGAAAGATAGAGTTGTTAGGGTTTTTTCTTGGAGAAAGGAGAGCTTGCTAGGAGGAGAAGGGAGTCCCATTCTTGGAGATAGGAGCAACTTCTCGGAGTCTTATTCTACATTAGAATCTTCATTGAGGTGGGTATCTTCTTGAACTTTCTAAAATTTTAGTATCAAGCATGTGTAGGAAAAAATGAATATTTAAAATTGTTTATAAATATGAGTAGTAGTTAATTTGTGATGATGATATTTAGAATGAAAATGCACGCTAATTGTCTTGTATATAAGTTGAAATGATGTTGTTTGGGTTCATAGTAATACATTATATAAATTTGATATGAATTTTTACACAAAGTTGCTAATTCATACAAAGAAAGTTACTGTTTTGAATTTTGTTTGCACATCAGAAAATCGTATCTAGTAAAGTAGTTGGAATCTAGAACTAAAACTTTTTGGGAAGCATCTTGTATTTGTCACGAACATCCCTTTAAAATTTTATAAGATTTAGAGGTCGTTTACTATTTTAATAAAATCTAAACTCAAAACTGGTTAGTAGTTGACCGGTTGCTGGAAATCTGTACACATTTCGGTTTATGATCAATTTAGCATTGTAAATGAAATATTTTGAGAAAAGTCAGAACTAAGATATTGTAGTAGACTCGTTAACTTTTCTGAAAAGTCTAAGAAATCAAAATTTCACAAAGAATTGAATTTATAATGAAATTTTCAAGACTATACAATTGATAGTATTTCAGTATTTCGACCATACTATATATTTCGAAGAATTCCGAGTTATAGATATAGTATTTTGAGGAAACTTATAACTAAGAAGTTTTAGTAGACTTGTATACCTTTATTTTGATATAAAGAACGCAAAGTTTCGTGAAGTATATAATTTTCTATGATTTTTACAAATAGCATGAAATGCAGTAATCTGACTTTGAATTTACTGTTTTGCAAATGTTACTTAGACGAAGTGTTTGAAAATATTTTCTTACTATTTTAAGTTATATTTTGGGAAAATAGAGATCATATTCATGCTTAGATGTTATGTGAACCCAAATATATATATATATATATATATATATATATATATATATATATATATATATATATATATATATATATATATATATATATGATTAAAGATGTTAAGAATTGGTTTAAAATAAATCAAAAGAAAATGATGAGATGAACTTTTCAATGATGAATTTTAAAGAGATTGTGTTTTAATCTTAATTAACTTGTATTGAGAAAATTTGGATGAATATGAGAAGTGTATTGTGAAAGTGAATAGTTTGAGATTTTACTTATTGATGAATAAATAAGAATAAATGAGAATTTGAATGAAAAAAAGAATACATGAGCATGAATTATAAGGGCATGAGTACCCCAAGTTGTTAAACATGAAAAGATATTGATTCTAAAGGCTTAGTGAGACCCAGGTACCGGCTAGTGTTGAAAATGATTAATTGAGGTTTTTAGAAGTAACCAGTATGGGTTGACTGTCTCAGTATTTTGTTTAAAACTGGTGGGTAAGCTAAACTTTAGTTTTTCATAACTATAACTTAAACTTAAGGATAGGCACTAGTTGGAGATATGAAGAAATGAGTGCAAACATGAGTTATGGACTCCAGAATGATCCTTGGAGAGAGAAGGTCCCCAGTATTTCGGGATGATGGACGTAAGTGCCACCGAATGATCCACAGAGTAGGAACGATCCAGTTTTTCGGGACGAGAGTGACTCTTATGGGATTCTTGTGCAATGAGGGCTCCAGAATGACCTGCGGAGTGAGACGATCCTCAGTATTCCGAGACGATGGACGTAAGGGCCACAGAATGATCCAAGGAGAGGGACTGGTCTCCAGTATTCCAAAGGCGAGAGCCAATACTTGCAAAGTGTCTGAATCTTTTAGTAGTCATCGTAGTAAGCTTTATGATGAGGGATCTAACCCTACAATGTGGAGAACGTAGGTGCTTGCCCTCGAACCTATGTAGTATGGGAAGCATAGAATCTGAACAAGTATGCATTTGTGTCATTGTAGTATAACATCTACATTAGGTATTAAGTCATTGCATACACTGACATGATTAGGATAGTCACTATTTTACACTTTGTCTTCATTCAAGTTAGTGGTTGTTAAAGTATTAAAGAATCGTTATATTACGGCATAGTGAGGATCGCCGTTTATAATATTTCATCGGTTGTAAGAAACGGACGTGCCCACAGATTTTCAGAGCAGGGCTTGATTGGGTTGGCAAGGACTTAAAGATGGTTGATGATAAAGATTATATTTAAGCAGTTGATATTAGAGTTTTAATTCTTGTTGTATTGTATTCCACTGTGTAACTCTGTAATAAACATTGTTGTGTAATAAAAGAAATTTTTTTTTCCTTGTAAATTTATACGAATTGGAGTAAAAGATCCTATTGTACTACGAATTACATGTAAATGGAATTCAGGGTGTTACAATAGCTGCTAACTCCAGATCATGCATCAGATAGTTATTCTCATGCGGACGCAACTGACTTGAACCATATGTAATAACCTTTCCTTCCTGCATCAACACACACCCCAAACCTCTGAGAGATGCATCACTGAAGATATGATAATCCTTTGCAGCTTGTGGCAAAGCTAAGATAGGCACAGTCGTTAACCTCTCCTTTAGCTCGAGGAAACTCGCCTCACACTTATCAATCCAAGTGAAAGCCACATTCTTCCGAGTTAACCCTGTCAAAGGAACTGCAATCTGTGCATAGCCCTGAGTGAATCTCCTGTAGTACCCAGCCAAACCCAAGAAACTTCTGACTTCCTTCACTGACGTTGAACTTGGGCCAATCCTTCACGGCTTCAATCTTCTGAGGATCAGTGGCCACTCCCTCCTTAGAAAGGATATGGCCAAGGAAAGCTACCTCAAACTTCCAAAACTCAACTTGACATACAAGTTATGCTCCTGCAACTTCTTCAATACCTCTGCCAAGTGCTTAGAGTGCTCTTCCTCCGACTTCGAATACACCAAAATGTCATCTATGAAAACCACCACGAAGGAATCAGTAAATGGCCGCAAGATCCGATTCATTATATCCATGAACACTGCCGGCACATTCGTCATTCTGAATGGCATTACCAAAAACTCATAGAGTCCATGACGAGTCCTGAAAGTTGTTTTACTCACATCTTCCTCCTTGACTCGAACCTGATGATACCCTGACCACAGATCAATCTTCGATAACACAGCTGCTCCCTGAAGCCTATCAAACAGATCATCAATCCGTGGAAGCGGATACTTGTTCTGAATAGTCACCCTGTTCAACTCCCAATAGTCAATGCACATCCTCATTGACCCATCCTTCATCTTCACTAACAACAATGGTGCTCCCCACGGTGAAGAACTTGGCCTGATAAAACCCTTACTCAGCAATTCCTCAATCTGTTTCTTAACTTCATCTTGCTCTACAGGTGCCATCATGTATGGAGCCTTCTAATCAGAGCACTCCTCGGCTGAACATCAAGAACTCAGCATCTCGCTGCGGCAGTAATCCCGATAAATTTTCCAAGAATACCGTAGGAAAATTCCTGACAACTGGAATGCCTCTGACTTCATCTGGAATCATCAACTTAGATACCATAGCAGTCGCTTTCGGGTCCTTCTTATTCCCCTTAAAAGTCACTGCGGGACCTCCTGGTGCTTTCATTAACACCTCTTTCTTCTTGCATTCAATTGTGCCATCATATATTGTCATTCAATCAATGCCCACGATCACATCCACACCCAGGACTTGTAGCTCAATGAGATTAATGCCAAATAATCCCCCACCAATCTCGATATCAGAGCCCTCATAATATCGATCAGCAATTAATTCCTCCCCTGATGGCATTGCCACCGCCAAGACTCTGCCTGGAAATACCTTAGGTTCCACACCTAAGACTTTAGCAAAATTAGGCGACACAAATGTATGCGAAGAACCAGTATCAAATAAAACTTTTGCTTTCATTTCATTAACCAAAACAAATCCTGTTACATGAAGAATGATACTCTAATTTATTCTTAAACAAAGTTTTACTTAATACATCAAATAAATTTGAAATTCTTGCATACCCTAGATCACATCTTTTGAGTTACCCGCATCCTCCTCAGTTAATGCGAATACTCGCCCCTGCCTCTGAAATTTACCTCCGCCTGCACCTTCCTTCTTTAACTGCGGACATAAAAGCTTAGTATGCCCCTCTCGCCCACACTGGAAACAAGTCTGCTTCACCAGTTTAGAACATGCTAACCTGAAGTGACCTTCCTCTTTACACTAGTAACAAGTCACCACTTGAGTTACGGGTGCCCTCTGCTCTGGCTTACTGAACCTGCCCTGCTTCACTGGGAACTTCTTCCCACTCTGACCAACTGCTGGCCTCTTGTTCCTGTTCTAGGTCTCCTGCTTCTTCTGGAACTAGTACATATCTTCTTCCGTCATTGCTGACCGTCTGACCAGCTTATCAAACCTTCTGATGCCCAACGGTATCATCCGCGACCTCAAATTTGGCCTCAAGCCCTGCTCGAATTTCTTGGCCTTCTTCGCTTCATCAACAATCAGCTCCGGTGCATACCTTGACAGCTGAGCGAACTTAGTCTCATATTCTCGCACTGACATGCTGCCTTACTACAAATTCAAGAATTCCGTTGCGTTCTTCTCCTGAATATCCATAGGAAAGAAACGATCTCTGAATTCCTCCAGAAAAGCCTCCAAAGTCACCTGTTGATCCCCAAAAATCATCTTCACTAACTGCCACCAGACGCCAGCATCTTTCTCTAACTTCATCGTAGCCAATTTCACCTTATTGACTGCTAGGGTTTCTAAGACTTCCGAAGACCATCTCCATCTGTCTAATCCAATCATCAGCCTCATTTGGATCCTCAAAAATAGGCGGCTTCATCCGCGTGAAGGACTTAACTTGCTTAATCAGATCAGCATTAACAAACACTGATCCAGCCCCTTGATTTTTATTTTAATTCTGTGCCATATTAGCTGCCATGAATGCATTCAAGGTCTGATACACCCTGGCGATCTCAGTCTCAAGATCAATTCTAGCCCCACGAGAACTCTCAGCCCCATCACCAATTCCACCATTCCTGGTCCTTGGTCCTGTCATTATACTGAATACTACAAAATGAGGGGAAAAGTTAGAGCATCACAACACATTTCATATTAATATCAATACCTCATGGCAAAACCTCAATCATATCCCAAACCAAATCATTTTGTTTTAATTCTATGTGAAACTCACATTCTAATGTCCACACCTAGGTACTCACGCTCTAATGTCCACACCTAGGTTTATTTTTATACCATGTTTATCATTACTATTGAAGCATGCTCTGATACTGATATAGGTAAAAATAGTATTAAATCTGGACTGTTCAAATCGGGCACGAATCTTAAAGCTCTTAGGGGTAAAACGGTAATTTCACCTACAAACGGGTCCAAAATGGGAACTGAGTCTCTTCTTCAAAGCCCAATAAGTCATAAACGGATCTGTCCTATTGGATACGGGTACCAATCCATTACAAACCAATTCAGAAGGATAAAGAGTAATTTAAATTCGTGATTATCCCTAAGAAGCGGTTTTAACCACTTCTTATCATGAAACGAGTTTAAACTCCCCAGCTTATCCATCAACACCGGGAAGTAGAGATTTATCCTTATCTGAAAACGGGTCCCTAAGGCGACTATAAATACCCCCCCATCGTAACAAGGTAATCAATCTTTTTCTACCTAAAGCTCTTTCTTAATCTTTGAGATTACTGATAAAAGCATCGGAGGATTCGTTGCCGAGATCCATCCCGATGTATCGAACTTTGTGCAGGTTCGCGGCAGCGGTAAGAAACAAATCAACACGTTGGTGAAGGTCATCATGTTTGCTTTATTGTTTTCCTCAAGAACCCACAAATTCATCGGTATGCTCATACCCACAAATTCATCTGTATGCTCATACACCAGAAATTAGCAACAACAGATTGGCGCCATCTGTGGGAAACAGAAACAGCGATCTAGTCCTATCTCATCAGCCAAACTAGTTTCAAGCCATGCCTCCCAAGAAGGGGAAGACAACGACCTCTAACCGCAGGGCCACTCCCGCTCCTTCTCCCCCTTCAGTCTAGGAGGTTCCCCCTCAACCCACTCAACAAGTCCAGCAGCCTGGACAACCTCTCCCCAACCCATCCAGCAACCGCAGCCTGGACGGCCCCTTCCTCAACAACCTCAGCCCCAACAGGCTCCTCAAGTGCCACAAGAGGCTACCACGGGAGCCTCCCACCGAAGTCGACAAGGGAACCTCCTCATTGCGACCATGTGTCGATACACAACCCCTTGTCTGACTCCATGGCCTCGCATAGTCCCCCTACACCGAAGGATCTCCGAAACATCATCGTCAACAGACAGTATGGGGTAGATCTCTGGACCCGCTTAGATGAGAGGCAGACCCATTACGGGATACCCCGCCGAGAACATCAAAGGGGTCCAATGATCCAGTCCCCTAGAGCCTGGTCCCCCTGTAGGCCAGATAGCAGAAGGTCCAACTCTTCCAAGAGGTGAAAGGAGTCTCCCCAGTGCTGTCAAAGGAGAAGCCGCTCTCCAGTCGGCCGACCCGCCCCTCGGGACCACCGAGAGTAGGAGGCCCCTGTCATGAGGGAAGAGTTCCAGCAATTTCAATAGGCAGTCCTGAGGGCCCTCAATGTTGCTCCCGAACACGGTCAGCGGGCGCCCAGTCCTCAACCTGCTCCAGACCATAGGCACCGTACGCCCAGTCCTCAACCTGCCCTATACCATAGGCGTCGTACGCCCAGTCCTCAACCTGCCCCCAGCTATCGTCGTCGCACTCCCAGTCCCCTTCTGCTCGAGGACGAATCCCGAACCTCAGCAAGGTATGACCGGAGGGAAGATTCGGTCTACCGCTGTCTCCATGAGATGGAGAGATGCCTTGGCCAACTGGATAGAGAGGAAGAGCAACGGGCAAGGAATTTCTGCCCCAGCAGGCCTCCATTCTCCCAGATACAATGGAGGCACCGGTCCCAAATAACTTCAAGCCTCCTCATTTTGAATCATACAATGGGGAGTTCGACCCTCTTGACCTTATCAAGAGTTTTAAAACTCTCATGATGATACACCAGGCGCCGGACGCGCTTCTCTGCAAAACTTTTCCGGCCACGTTGAAGGGGCCTGCAAGGGAATGGTACTCACGTCTATCCCCGACCTCCATCTTCTCCTTCAAACAGCTCGAAGGCCTTTTCATGACTCACCTCGTGAGTAGCCGCCGAGCTGAAAGAACGAGCACCTCTCTGCTATTGCTTCATCAAAGGAAGGGCGAGTGGCTAAGAGACTATGTCAAATGTTTCACTGTGGAGGCTAGATCCATTGCCACCTTGGACCAGTTCGTGGCCTCCGTTGCCTTCCAATCCAATGTTACTAACGACAGCCTCAGAGCATCCCTTGCCAAGAAGCCTCCTCGAGATTTCTCAGAACTCCTGCTCAGGAGTGAGAAATACATCCGAGCGGAAGAAGCCCTCTCCCGCCCCGCTCTTGAGGGATCGTCCTCAGGGAACAAACGGAAGGGAGCTAAAGAAGGAGCTAAGAAGCTCCAGAAATACAACGGAGGCCAGCGTCGCCCTCCTCCCCGCTTCGAGAAGTTCACTCCACTCAATGCGAGTGTCTCAGCCATCATGATGGAGGTTGGGAAAGAGGGTATTCTCCCGCCACCTCCGAAGATGAACACCCCGGGTAAAAAGAGGAATAGGGACAAGAGGTGCCGCTTCCACAGGGACCACGACCACGACACGGATGACTGTCGGGCCCTAAAAGACGAGATCGAGGCCCTTATTCAGAGAGGGAAACTCTCCAGGTTCGTGAGTAAGGACAGGGCGGATCCACCTCTGCCCCCAAGAGGGCTAATAAGCGACCCGAGCGGTACGCGGAGACCCCGAACTCCGAACCAGAGGCCGTCTTGCATCTCATCCACGGAGGCCCAATGGGGGGAGATTCCAACTCCTCCCGAAAAGCCTTTGTCCAAGAAGTAAATTCTGTGCAGAACCATCCTTCCCCCAAGGGCGTAGGGGTCCCGGTCACTTTTTCAGATAGAGATCTAGAGGGCATCCGAACCCCCCACTGTGACGCATTGGTAATAAATCTACACATGGCCAACTTTGATGTGCGCTGAGTCCTAGTTGACAATGGCAGTTCGATCAATATTCTCTTTTTAGAGGCCTTCCAGGGGCTCAAGCTATCTAGGGATCAACTCAAGCCCGCCGGCTACTCTCTCTACGGGTTCACAGGGGTGCCAGTGATGATCGAGGGTGTCATAACTCTCGACGTAACTGCTGGAAAAACTCCCATCACCCGATCGAGCCAATGGACTTCATGGTGGTGGACGTAAAGGCTGCTTACAACGTCATCCTGGGCCGACCAGGCCTAGCTACTTTCCAGGCCATACCATCGGCCTACCACATGAAGATGAAATTCCCCACCACAGCGGGCGTGGGGGAAGTCAGAGGGAACCAGGAGTCAGCCCGCAAATACTACATGACCTCGATGGGAGAACCGGTCCTCTCCCTTGAAGCTCTTGAACTCCCCCAAGGGAGTACCCCACCTATATCGGAGCCGGTCGAAGAGCTGGAAGAGGTGGCCTTCTCACAGGAGATCCGACCTGGAAATTCCAGATTAGCAAGGTCCTTTTCCCTCCCGTTCGCTCTGACATTATCCAGTGTATAAGGAGAAATCAAGACCTCTTCGCCTGGACTGCGACTGACATGCCGAGAATCTCCGAGGAGCTCCTCGTGCATCACCTTAGTGTCGCTTCGGGGGCTAGACATGTTCAGCAAAAGTGGCAAATTCACCCCCGAGCGCCAGCAGGCTATCAAGGAGGAGGTTGAGAAATTCCTTAGGGCTCGGTGCATACAAGAGGTCAACTATCCGAAATGGCTGTCCAATGTCGTGATGGTCAAGAAAGCTAAAGGGAGCTGGAGGATCTGCATTGACTTCACGGATCTAAACAAAGCCTGCCCCAAAGATCCATTCCCGCTCCTGAGCATTGACGCCCTGATAGATGCAACCTCGGGCCATGAACTCTTAAGCTTCATGGATGCATTCTCTGGGTACAATTAGATAAGAATGTTCCCTCCTGACATTCCGAAGACCTCATTCGTCATCGACCAGGGTCTATATTGCTACTAGGTCATGCCCTTCGGGCTTAAGAATGTCGGGGCCACCTATCAACGCCTTGTTAACAAGGTCTTCAAGGAACAGATTGGGCGAAACATGGAAGTCTATGTAGACGACATGTTGGTGAAGAGCGTCAGCAGATTGGATCATGTTTCTGATCTCCAAGAGGGCTTTTAACATGTTGAGGAGATATGATATGAGACTGAACCCGAACAAGTGTGCGTTCGGCATCTCATCCGGTAAATTCCTGGGCATAGAGGCTAACCCCGAGAAGATCCAGGCCATACTCAACATGGCTCCCCCTCTCCAGTGTTAAAGATGTGCAGAGACTCATCGGGCGCCTCGCGGAGATAGGGCATTTCCTCTCCAAATCCGGGGAAAAATGCCTCCCGTTCTTCAAGGCCCTCAGGGGGCTAAAGGCTTTGAGTGGGGGCAACAGCAACAAGAGTCCTTTGATCAGCTCAAGGCCTACTTAGTCAACCCCCCACTTTTAAGAAAACTAAAACCCGGGGAAGTCCTTTACTTATACCTCGCCGCTTCGGAGCAGACCCTCAACACTGTTTTAGTAAGAGAAGAAGACAAGACGCAGAGGCCTATCTACTATGTGAGTAAAGTCCTTAGGGATGCTGAACTCCATTATCCGAAGCTAGAGAAGATGGCCTATGCCTTGGTCATGGCGGCCCGAAAGCTCTACCCCTACTTCCAGTTTCACTCGGTGGTCGTTCTTACTGACCAGCCGCTCAAACAAATGCTCTGCAAGCTCGAGACCTCAGGGCGCCTTATGAAGTGGTTCATCGAGCTGAGCCAACATGATATCAGCTATCAGCCTCGAACCGCTATCAAGGCTCAAGCCCTAGCGGAGTTCATAGTAGAGAGCACAATTCCCGATGCCAGCAAAGAGATAGAGGAACCCCCGTTCTGGACAATGTATGTTGATGGATCCTCGTGCGCTGATGGGAGTGGAGCAGGAGTCATACTAGCTGGTCCAGATGATTTCATCCTCCAATACTCACTTCATATCAACTTTCGGGCGTCCAACAACGAGACTGAGTATGAAGCCCTTATAGCCGACCTGTGCATGGCTCGCAAGGCCGGGGCCAAACGTGTTAAGATACTTAGTGACTCGCAGCTGGTGGTGAACCAGGTGTCAGGGGAATACGAAGCACGAGACAGTCAAATGGCCAAGTACTTGGCCAAAGTCAAGGAACTGATGGTCTCTTTCGAGGATGCACAACTCCAGCGAATTTCCCTATAACAGAATGCGCAGGCGGACTCCCTCTGAAATCTAGCTTCCTCTTCCCTCCAAGGGCTCGAACAAACTGTCTTAATAGAAGTTCTACTGAGGCCCAGCATCGTGGAAGAAGGTCCCGAGCTAAAGGAGACACTGCCCTTACAACTCGGAGAGAATTGGATGAGGCCTCTGCTCGAGTTCCTCAGGGATGGGATCCTTCCCTTAGACCCTAAAGAGGCTCGAAAGATTCAAACCAGAGCCGAGTGGTACACACTTATCGAGGGAGTTTTGTAAAAACGCTCCTACACCCAAGTAGACGGCTGACCCTACTTGAGATGTCTTTCCCCCGATGAAGTCCAGAATGCTTTGAAAGAAGTAAATGAAGGGATGTGTGGTGCTCACTTAGGAGCAAGGTCCTTCGCCTGCAAAATCTTGAATTATGGGTACTTCTGTCCCACTCTCCTTTGCGATGCCGAACAACACGTTCGCCAATGTGGTCCTTATCAAAAAATTTCAACAATCCGTCGCCTACCGCAAGCCCAGCTCTCCTCTCTATCCAGTCCAACCCCTTTTGCAATGTGGGGAATGGACTTGCTGGGGCATTTTCCTCCAGCACCGAGCCATCTAAAGTTCCTTGTTGTGGCGATCGACTATTTCTCTAAATGGATTGAAGCCAAGCCCCTAGCAACAATCACAGAGAATAGAGTGCAGTGCTTCTTTTGGAAAAACATTGTCTGCAGATTCAGCGTGCCCCGAATCTTGATAAAGGACAATGGAACTCAGTTTACGGGGGCAACCTTCCGCACTTTTTGCGCAGAACTGGGCATTCAGCAACAATTCTCCTCGGTCTCCCACCCCCAGTCCAATGGTCAGGTAGAGAACGCCAATCGGCAAATTCTCTCTGGCTTTAAAAAGAGACTGAGTAGGTCGGCTAAGGGGTTATGGGTAGAGCAACACCCCAATGTGCTCTGGGGCTATCGCACTACGAAGAGGACCCCCACCGAAGAATCTCCCTTCAACCTCACTTACGGCTCCGAAGCCATTATCCCTCTAGAGGTGGGTCTACCTTCCCCCCGCTTAATAGCCTACAATGAAGAGAAAAATGTGAACGAGCTTCGCGGTAACTTGGACCTCATCGACGAGATTCGTGAGAGATCCTCCAACCAGCAAGAAATCTATCCTTGTCGGATCGAGCAATCCTACAACAAGAGAGTCCGCCCTACTAATCTCAAAGAAGGAGAGCTGGTACTTAGAAAGCTGTCAATTTCTTTTCCCAGCAAGAAAGGCAAGTTGGCACCCAATTGGGAAGGACCATATAGGATCTCAAAAGTTGTCCGCCTAGGCGCTGATCAGCTTGAAGACCCGGGGGGCAAGAGATTGCCGAGGACATGGAACGCAGAGCACTTGTTGAAGTACCAAGAGGGTGTTTGAACACCGCTCCAAGCAACTTCTCCTAGAGCATTCTTCTCAAAGCATTTTAAAGCTTGTTTCTTTTTCTTTATTATGTGTAATAATGGCTCGCAACTTAGAAGCAGTCACTTAGTAGTTGTTTTTAATAAAGAGCAGTTCTCTCTCTCTCAGAAAAACTATTGTCTAAATATTTTTTCACCGAGCACATACTCTCTAAACTACAAGTTCGGAGTCTAACACCTGGTTCGATGTAACTTTTGCTACTTGCAAACGAGTGAGTAGCAAAGTAGCTCACCATTCGGAATTGCTCCTACAACTGTTGATACTCTCTAAATGACAAGTTCAGAGTCCAACACTTGGTTTGATGCAACTTTTGCTACTTGCGAATGAGCGAGTACAAAATAGCTCACCATTCAAAATTGCTCCTACAACTTTTGATACTCTTTAAATGACAAGTTCGGAGTCCAACACTTGGTTCGGTGCAGCTTTTGCTACTTGCGAACGAGCGAGTACAAAGTAGATCGCCATTCGGAATTGCTCCTACAACTATTGATACTCTCTAAACGATAAGTTCGGAGTCTAACACTTGATTCGATGCAACTTTTGCTACTTGCGAACGAGCGAGTACAAAGTAGCTCGCCATTCGGAATTGCTCCCACTACTGTTGTTACTCTTGCGAACATTAACGAAACACAATTTCTCACAAGAAGCTTGAGAAATGGGTGTATATTTCATCAAAAATTGAGGTACAAGTCTAATTCTAGACCAAAAACTCACATTATTTCATCAAGATTTGAGATGCAAGACTCATATGAAACAAAGAATACAAGATTACAAAATTTTGCCCTAGCCCCTCCTAGGGAACAGGATGCTTCTATTAAGCGATACACGGGGTCGGCGAGCGCTGTGTTGCTGTCGCCTCATTTCCATAGAAGTCTCCAAGTCGGCAAGCCGAGTAGCGTCGTCAGCACCTAAGAGCCTAAAGTCACCCCGACAGATGCTCTGCTCGAAGAGCCGGCTACCCCGCTTTGCGCGTCCCTAGGGTGTCTCAAGATGAAGGGCAAACGAAGCGCTAACTCGTGGAACGACCTTCCTTGGGCATACTCACCTCGAGGGCAGGAAGTGCTTCTGACATTACTCCCCTCAGAAAGTCGTCGTAGATGAAGGTTCTCTGCTTCTAGCTCCACAATCCGCTCCTTCAGTGAGTCGTCCGTCACTTTGACCTTTAGGCGAGGCATTCGGCTCGAGCTGCCCCCACGAGAAGCCTTAAAGATAGTCCTTCGAAGGTGCGCCGCCTCCAAATTCTTCTCGAGCACCACGTTCTTCAATTCCTCTCTCTCGGATCTCACCTCGAATAGGGAGCGACGAAGAAATTTGAGTCTCAAGCCTTGGCTGACAGCCATGGAGGGGCAGGACTCCTTGCCTTCGGGTGCCACTTCACAAGTTCTCTCCTCAAGGCGCCTCAGCTCAATGTCTCAACGAGCTAGGGTCGCTCTCAAATGACCCACCTCCCATTCTGCTCTATAGAGTAACTCTCGAGACCGAGCTAGCCCTAGCTTGACGACGCCAATCTCAGAATGGAGACATAGCGCTTCACTTACCTAAGAAGCCGAACAAAAAAAAGGGGAGCGTGAATTTTTAAGTCCAAAGAACCAACATGACAATACTACGCCTAAACAAAGCTACTGAGACAGCTCGGAAGTAGAACAAACCTACAAAAGTTTCGAAGCCTTAAAACGCTTGTCACCAAAAAAAAAAAAAAGAAAAGAAAAGAAAAAAAAAATGGGCAGAGAAGAAAAGCTCTTCATTAAAATTCAACGAGTACAAGAAGCGGTGGCCAGCCCGCAATTAGGCTACAGTACATAACGTTCAAAGCAGAAGTATGAAGTCCAACAAGGTCAAGGGCGGACCTCTTTAGAGTGATCCCCGGATGCTGAGGGCTCCAACCCTTGTGGGGCGGTGACGATCGCTAAGGGCGTGGCCTCCGCATCGGCCTCTACCTCTGCCTCGTCGACCCCTACATTGACCACCTCAACCTCGTCATCTTTTTCATCCTCCTCGGAGGCGTCGTCGAACCCAGGGATAGGGTCGGGGAACAGGCGCCATCCGGTGCAGTCTACCTCCAGGTAGGCCTTCTTTACTTACTTGATTGCGCGAGCATATGCCTTCACCATGTTGACGGCAAGGTACACTTTCGCCCTCTCCATCGCTTCGGCCTCGGCCTCCTTAGCCGCGGCGACCCTAGCGACGGTAATGGCGTCCTCCTTGTCCTTCGCCGCTAGCTCTTTCTATTGGAGCAGTAGAGTGTTGTCAGCCTCGAGCTTCGCCACAAAATTCTCGAGATGCTCCAACCTTGAAGTCTTCACCTCGGCTTCAAGCCTCGACTGCTCGAGGTCCTTGGCAATCCGAGCCTTTTTTGCCCGAGCTCGGTCGGTCTCCTGCTTCAGATCTTTCTCTAGTTCGGTCATCTTTTCCATCTGATGACCGAAGTGGCAAGTTATCTGCGAAAAGAAAGGCAGAGCACCATGACAAACTTGGGAAGAGTAGTTTATAAAAGGTGAAAACCACAAGTAAATACTAGACTTACCAACACCGCCGCTCGTGCGATCTCGAGCGCGTCGTCACCAATGCCGGCGGCGTCCATGGCGGTCTTGTCCTTCGGTGTGGCGAGGTTCCGAATGGCTTGCATGTAGGACGACGAGTCACCAAGGAACCCGTCGAGCTTGCAAACTTGCCAGTCCGGGACAAAAATCTTCTTGTGCTCCTCGGTCAGGAACACCTCGGCCTCTGCTGTCAACGGCGGGGCCTCCAAACCCAAGGCCTCTGCTAAGGGGAAGGCCCTAATCTCCGCCGAAGCCGACGTCACTGCGAGGGCTGAACAACTGCTGCCTGCACCGCCGCCTGCTCCACGGTAGCGGCGACATTCCTCACCCTCAGCGAGGATACCTTGGAGACCACCCTCTTCCTCTTCCTCGGGGCCTTGCTGCCCAAGACCCTATGCCGCACCAGCATGTCCTCGAAGTCCATAGCTTCTGCAAAAAAAAAAAAAGAAGAGTTAAGCACAAAGTAAAGTCAGACTTAAGAGGAAGGGGAACACTAGACTAAAAATAAACCACATACTAGGATTTATAACTTATAAGGCTGAGACCCCCCCTGAAGAGCACCTCCTCGGTCAGATCCCTCCAATCAAACTTTAGCCAATTGAGGAGTGTCCGAACTATCTCGTCATCTTCGGGGCTGAGCAACAGGCTCTCTTTCACCCAATTTGAGATTTCTTTGACCCAAGTCGTCGGGATGACCCACGACTCTCGACTCCGGACAAGGAAGTACTTGTCCCTCCAATGCTTTATCGAATTGGGGCAGCTAACAAGCTTGGCACCATGCCTCGGACCAGGTAAAACCTAAACTCTGACTTCTGTTGTTGATGAACCCGGTATACGGTCCGCAACACCCTTAACTCCAGCTTGAGCCCTGCCACTTGGCAGTGAAGGATGAATCCGT
Source organism: Hemerocallis citrina (assembly GCA_017893485.1). NCBI lineage: Eukaryota > Viridiplantae > Streptophyta > Magnoliopsida > Asparagales > Asphodelaceae > Hemerocallis > Hemerocallis citrina. The sequence continues at coordinate 78,477,322 of CM030365.1, read as the reverse complement.
TGATCAGCCTCCATACGTTCGGCATGTACTGGATGGGGCTGATCCTAAACCATCACAATACTTCAATGACAAAGGGATGAAGAGGGAGCCGCGCACTGGTTATGAAGGCGTCGACGGGCCAGAAGCACATGTCCACTGGCATCAGAGAATTGGCTCTCACCCCAGGTCTAGGCAACATCAGGTCGTACTCTTTCGGGATCTGAAAACATTCCCTAATCGATGCCAGATCCACCTCGTTAAGTATGGAGATCGTCTCGTCGACCTCCGAGGTTTCTCTGGCGGCATTCTCCTCGATGCTCTGCCCCATGCCGTACATAATACGCTTGGCCTGTTCGTCTGGAAGGTCCCGAACCCTATAAAGTCCAGTTAGCTCCCGTGGCAGTCTGCCGAACTCTCCCATCCTCCGCTGGCTCTCAACCACGGTCTCCACTATGACCAAAGAGACCCTACCATGGCCTTGCCTTTGTTGATTGGAGGAACTTGGCTCGAGGTCGGATCATGGGCGAGAGCAGGGGAGGTCTCCTGCCTCGAAGGGATGCTAGACATTCTCTTAAAATAAACTAAGTATGAAATTACCTTAATATGAAAATGACTGCCGAAAAATATCGTCGGAAGAAGAAGATTCTCGCCTGAAGCTCCAGTAAAAGAAAGAAATCACCTGAGTAAAAAACTAGAGAGTGAGCAAATGAGAAGGGGGTGGAGTTTTATAGAGAGGGGCACATTAACTGAGACTAAAAGGCCCTTAAAAGCGTGAAGGCCCGGCCCATTTACCGCAAAACGATAGAAAATATGGAAAACTTAACAGACCTTTGAATGGTCAATGGTCAGCGGTCAGTGTGCCACGTGTCGCTCTCCTGGACTTCGGCAACGTGTGCCGAGAACTCTTGCCCCCGACGTCCAAATGCGAGAAAAAATTCTCCTGGACTTCGGCAACGTGTGTCGAGCACTCTTGCCACCGACGTCCAAATGTGAGAAAAAATTCTCCTGGAGTTCGGCAACCTGTGCCGAGCACTCTTGCCACCGACATCCAAATGCGAGAAAAAATTCTCCTGGACATCGGCAACCTGTGCCGAGCACTCTTACCACCGACATCCAAGTGCGAGAAAAAATTCTCCTAGACTTCGGCAACGTGTGCCGAGCACTCTTGCCATTGACGCCCAAATGAGAGAAAAATTCTCTTGGACTTCGGCAACGTGTGCCGAGCACTCTTGCCACCGACATCCAAATGCGAGAAAAAATTCTCCTGGACTTCGGCAACCTGTGCCGAGCACTCTTGCCACCGACATCCAAATGCGAGAAAAAGTTCTCCTGGACTTCGGCAACGTGTGCCAAGCACTCTTGCCACCGACGTCTAAAAGCGAGAAAAAATTCTCCTGGACTTCGGCAACCTGTGCCGAGCACTCTTGCCACCGACGTTCAAATGCGAGAAAAAACTCTCCTGGACTTCAGAAACATGTGCTGAGCACTATTGTCACTGACGTCCAAATGTGAGAAAAAAAAATTCTCCTGGACTTCGGCAACCCGTGCCGAGCGTTCTTGCTGCTGATGTCCAAATGCGATAAAAAATTCTCCTAGACTTCGGCAACCTGTGCCAAGCACTCTTGCCACTAACGTCCAAATGCGAGAAAAAATTCTCCTGGACTTCGGCAATGTGCGCCGAGCACTCTTACCACCAACTTCCAAATGCGAGAAAAAAAATTATCCTAGACTTTGGCAACCTGTGCCGAGCACTCTTGCCACCGACATCCAAATGTGAGAAAAACTTCTCCTGGACTTCGGCAACGTGTGTCGAGCGCTCATGTCACCGTTGTCCAAATGCGAGAAAAAATTCTTCTAGACTTCGATAACTTGTGCCGAGCACTCTTGCCACCGACGTCCAAATGCGAGAAAAAAATTCTCCTAGACTTCGGCAACCTGTGCCGAACACTCTTGCCACCGACGTCCAAATGCGAGAAAAAATTCGCCTGGACTTCGACAACTTGTGCCGAGCGCTCTTACCACCGACGTCCAAATGGGAGAAAAACTTCTCCTGGACTTTGGCTACCTGTGCCGAGCACTCTTACCACTGATGTCCAAATACTAGAAAAAATTCTCCTGGACTTCGATAACGTGTGCCGAGCACTCTTGCCACCGACGTCCAAATGTGAGAAAAAAATTCTCCTAGATTTCGGCAACCTGTGCTGAGCGCTCTTGCCACTGATGTTCAAATGCAAGAAAAAATTCTCCTAGACTTCGATAACCTCTGCCGAGCACTCTTGCCACCAACGTCCAAATGTGAGAAAAAATTCTCCTGGACTTCGGCAATGTGCGCCGAGCACTCTTACCACCAACTTCCAAATGCGAGAAAAAAATTCTCCTGGACTTTGGCAACCTGTGCCGAGCACTCTTGTCACCGACGTCCAAATGTGAGAAAAAATTCTCCTGGACTTCAATAACTTGTGCGAGCACTCTTGCCACCGACGTCCAAATGCGAGAAAAAAATTCTCCTGGACTTCGGCAACGTGTGCCGAACACTCTTGCCACCGACGTCCAAATGCGAGAAAAATTCTCCTGGACTTCGAAAACCTGTGCCGAGCGCTCTTACCACCGACGTCGAAATGCAAGAAAAAATTATCCTGGACTTCGGCTACCTGTGCTGAGCACTCTTACCACCGACGTCCAAATGGGAGAAAATTTTTTCCAGGACTTCGGCAACATGTGCCGAGCACTCTTGCCACCGACGTCCAAATGCGAGAAAAAATTCTTCTGGACTTCGGCAACCTGTGCCGAGCGCTCTTGCCACCGACGTCCAAATGCGAAAAAAAATTCTCATGGACTTCGACAACGTGTGACAGACACGCTTGCCACCGACGTCCAAATGCGAGAAAAAGTTCTTCTGGACTTCAGCAACGTGTGCCGAGCACTCTTGCCACCGAATTCCAAATGCGAGAAAATGCGTTGACTGGTCAACGGTCAACGGTCAACATGCCACGTGTTGCTCTTCTGGACTTCGGCAACCTGTGCCGAGCACTCTTGCCACCGATGTCCAAATACGAGAAAATGAGTTGACCGGTCAATGGTCAACGCGCCACGTGTCGCTCTTCTGGACTTCGGCAACGTGTGCTGAGCACTCTTGCCACCGACGTCCAAATGCGAGAAAATGCATTTACTGGTCAACGCGCCACGTGTCGCTCTCCTGGACTTCGACAACGTGTGCTGAGCACTCTTACCACCGACGTCCAAATGTGAGAAAATGCGTTTACTGGTCAACGATCAATGGTCAATGTGCCACGTGTCACTCTCCTGAACTTCGACAACCGGTGCCGAGCGCTCTTGCCACCGACCCCCAATGGCGGAAAAATGCTTGCCTCCTACTGTGCGGAGCGCTTAGATTGCGCCACATCATCAGGCGGCGGATCTACCGTTTGATCGCTTAGGAAATCGTGGCAGAGCTCTGATGGACGCTCCAGATCGCGCCACGTCGATAATTAGCTGGTTAATCCTTTTTTTATTTATTAGTTCGAATTAATTATTTAAAAAGTCACAAAAAATAATTAAAAATTCCAAGATTAATTAAAAATTCTAAAAATAATTAGAAATTTGAGAATATATTCCGAGCTCCTGGAAAAATAATTATTGATTAGAATAATTAATTGGTACTTTTTGAAACTAGATTGTTACTTCACAAAATTAAATAAATAATTCAAAAAATAGTTAAAAATTTGGAAAAATCATAAAAAATTCAGAAAAATCTAAGAATAATTTTGGACATTTTGCTAGCTTAGAAAAACACCGTTACACCTCGAGCAAGATCCAAACTCCCTTAAGAACTCCGATAAAGTCCTGTACGCCATTGAAACAATAAACCTACTCCCCAAAGATTGTAAAACACAGTCTTTAGGAGTGGGGGGCTCATGATATAGTTAAAAAATAGGATTAAATCGGGACCGTTCGAATGGGCACGAATCTTAAAGCTCTTAGAGGTAACATGGCAATTTCACTTGCAAACGGGTCTGAAATGGAAACTGAGTCTTTTCTTCAAAGCCCAATAACCCATAAACGGATCTGTCCTATTGGATACGGGTACCAACCCATTACAAACCAATTCAGAAGAATAAAGAGTAATTCAAATTCGTGCTTATCCTTAAGAGGCAGTTTTAACCACTTCTTATCATGAAACGAGTTTAAACTCCCCAGTTTATCCATTAACACTGGGAAGTAGAGATTTATCCTTATCTCGAAACGGGTCCCAAATGCGATTATAAATACCCCTTTGCCCCACCGTAACAAGGTAATCAATCTTTTTCTACCTAAAGCCCTTTCTTAATCTTTGAGATTACTGACAAGAGCGTCGGAGGGTTTGTCGCCGGGATCCATCCCGGTGTATCGAACTTTGTGCAGGTTTGCGGCAGCTGCAAGAAATAAATCAACACGTTGGTGAAGGCCACCAGGTTCGCTTTATTGTTTTTCTCAAGAACCCACAAATTCATCTGCTTGCTCCCACACCCGAAATCAGCAGCAACAGATACCAATCTCTTTAGCACTCCGAATTTTCAATATGATATCTCAGAAATACGTGGCACAATTTCCAGCATCAACCTCAATGTAATAGTAAACATAACCAAAACACAGATAAATTTTTCAACTTTTATTAGAATAATTCCTTACAAAGCACAACGGAAAATTAAACACCCTGAATTACAATTTCTTTCTTTTACAATACATTCTTTTTCATTTTACATATGCCACATTATCATTCTACCTCATGCATCCAATTCCCATGCTATAGGTACCTACCCGTAAAACATGAGGCTAGAGATAATCCTAACCCCCAAAACTACATGGGTCAACCATAACGGTGTGAGTGACATCAAAAGAAATACAACATAAAAAATAAAGTCATAAACAATATATACCAACAGTAATAACGATGAAATATGAAATAGCAATAAATAAAACATGAAAACATCAAGTGAAACAAGACTAAGTGTCAAGTGTAGGAAAGCAGAAAACATCATATATAAAACAAAGTCAAGAAAACACAAATGCAATATGATGACTCTCTAATGCATACTAGTTGGATTCTATGCATTCCATACTACATAGGTCTGGTGCAAGCCCTCATCGTTCTCCACTTATAGGGTTAGATCCCTTGTTGTGCAATTAATGTAATATCCCGGACGAATATTATATTTGTATAATTACTATTTTTAAATTAAAATATTTTTAATGGAAATTACTTACTTTTTCAAATAAAAAGTTACCTGGACATATATACTAATAAGTGTATACAGGTATTGTATCAGTTTTGTACACTTGTACAAAATCTTGAAAAATGCGTTTTTGAGAAAAATGTCTGGAAAATACCGGGCAGATATTAAAAATTATTATTTTATTTTTATTTCCCGAATTGAAATATTTTTGTGGATATCACCCGGTTTTATTAATAAACATTATATATGTATATACACTAGTCGGTATACGACTGTTTTGTATCAAATTGATACTGGAATCTTCCGAGCCAGTAATAAAATTATTTTATTTTATTTCTCGGAATTAAATTATTTTTTTACTGATTTGTTCGTTTTTACGAACGAAAATTATCTGTATAATCAGATATATGCACGGATTTGAAACGTGTCGATTTCGGGCGTTTGAACAAATGTGTAGTATGTGATTTTGGAAAATTGTATTTTATTTTTGATCCATCATGATGAGATGAAGGGCTAGGGATAATTAGGGTGTTGATTGTAATACAAAATTGCATTTTGATTCCCAATTGTTTACAACCACAAAAACAAATGAGTTGGCTTTCATTTCCACCACAAACTCCTTCACCTCTCCATACGAAAATCCCCTCCCTTCCCAATAGCCGGCCATTTACCCCAGGGCAAAGCTCGTTGTATTTTTTTGTTTCCCCATCTCCATTTCATCTCACTTAATCTCATTCTCTATCTTCTTCCACTTTCCACTTGTTTCATTTTTAGAAAAGAGATAGAGAAAGAAAAAAGAAAGAGAGATTAAATCAATCAAAAGAAAAGAGGGGCTTTTTCATGGGTTGTTCTTCATGGTGTTCTTGAAGGGAGCAAGAACAAGGATCAAGGAGAAAAGCAAGTCCTTCCTACACTTTCCTAAGGTGGGGGTTTCTCATCTCATGTGTTTTTTTTGGGTATTAGGGTTATTATTCTTGTTTTATATTGTTGTATGGAGTAAATTTAATGTGCATGGGGGTTAGATTAAAGAGCATGTAAAATTTGAAGTGGTATAACACAAATTAGAGGCATAAAGAACCGATTTTTATGGTTGTATGGTTGATTTTAATTAACCATGTAAACGATAGAATCTTGACCCGAAATTTATGTGGGAGATTTTCCTAGCTGTTATTAGTATGCTAGAATTTTTGGGGTTTTTTCGGAGTAGTTTTGATGGGTGAAACAAGCCGTTTTTCCAAAACAGTGAGATTTGAGCCAAAACATTGGACTCACTGTTTTGGGGATTGTGTCGCAGTATGTTCGGGGGGCTGGGATGTGGTCTTCCTTACAGAGTCTGAGGTGGAGACCCAGTAGAGAAGTTGTAGTAGACATTTTCTCCTTTCCGAATTGACCTCTCGGGCTAAATTCTGATAAGAGACAAAAGTTACAGTCATTACAAAAACAGGACAACAACTTGACTGAGTTGCTCACTGTTTGGGTTGATTGCTGTTTTTGAGCCTCTTAATGGTCGAATCTGAGATAGAGACCCATTAGAGAAGTTGTAGTAGACATTCTTTCCTTTCCGAATTGGCCTCTCGGGTTAAATTCCGACAAGCGGAGTAGGGGTTATGACCTTTGGAAAATACAGCAAAAAGCTGTCTGACTGAGCGCTTACTATTTTGACTCTTCTTAGTTTTTGAGTGTCTTAATGGATGAATCTGAGGTAGAGACCCATTAGAGAAGTTATAGTAGACATTCTCCTCTTTCCGAATTGGCCTCTCGGGCTAAATTTTGATAAGTGGAGTAGAAGTTATGCCGTTTGCAAAGTACAGCAACTGGCTGTCTTTACCGGACTCTTGCTGTTTTGCTTCTTTGAGATTTTAGAGTGTCTTAGTGGCTGAATCTGAGGTTCAGACCAACTAGAGAGTTATAGTAGACATTCTTTCCTTTCCGAATTGACCTATCGGGTTAAATTCTGATAAGCATAGTAGAAGTTATAGGCTCCCAAAGTTTCAGCTTTTATGGCTAAGTCTGCTGTTTTTGGTTACTGTTTGTATATGTTCGACGGGTAGAAACTTGGATTTCCTTACGGAATCTGAGCGACTGGTCAACTGGAAAGTTTTTGTAGGTGTTCCCACCTTTTCAAATTGTCCAGTTTTGTTAGATTCTGATAAGTGGAGCAAAAGTTATAAGCTACGGAAGTTTCGACTTTTTGTTGAAAATCGGTTGTTTGGTAACTGTTTGCGTATGTTCGACGGGTAGAAACTTGGATTTCCTTACTGAATCTAAGCGACTGGTCAACTGGGAAGTTTTAGTAGGTGTTCCCACCTTTTCAAATTGTCCAGTTTTGTTAGATTTTGATAAGTGGAGCAAAAGTTACAAGTTATAGAAGTTTCAACTTTTTGTTGAAAATCGGTAGTTTGGTAACTGTTTGTGTATGTTCGACGGGTAGAAACTTGGATTTCCTTGTGGAATCTGAGCAACTGGTCAACTGGGAAGTTTTAGTAGATGTTCCCATCTTTTCAAATTGTCCAGTTTTGTTAGATTCCGATAAGTGGAGCAAAAGTTACAAGCTACGGAAGTTTCAACTTTTTGTTGAAAATCGGTAGTTTGGTAACTGTTTGCGTATGTTCGACGGGTAGAAACTTGGATTTCCTTACGGAACCTGAGTGACTGGTCAACTGGGACGTTTTTGTAGGTGTTCCCACCTTTTCAAATTGTCCAGTTTTGTTAGATTCCGATAAGTGGAGTAAAAGTTACAAGCTACGGAAGTTTCGACTTTTTGTTGAAAATCGGTAGTTTGGTAACTGTTTGCGTATGTTCGACGGGTAGAAACTTGGATTTCCTTACAGAATCTGAGCGACTGGTCAACTGGAAAGTTTTAATAGGTGTTCCCATCTTTTCAAATTGTCCAGTTTTGTTAGATTCCGATAAGTAGAGCAAAAGTTACAAGCTACGGAAATTTTGACTTTTTGTTGAAAATCGGTAGTTTGGTAACTGTTTGCGTATGTTCGACGGGTAAAAACTTGGATTTCCTTGCGGAATCTGAGCAACTAGTTAACTGGAAAGTTGTAGTAGATGTTCCCACCTTTTCAAATTGCCCGGTTTCGTTAGATTCCGACGAGTGGTGCAAAAGTTACCAGCTTGGGAAGTTTGAACTTTTGTTGAAAATCTGCAGTTGGGTTAAACTATTTACGTGTGTTCGATGGACCGAATTTTGGATTCCTTACAGAATCTGGAATAATGTTCCACTAGAGAGTTGTGGCAGATATTCTTACTTTTCTAAGAAGTATATTTCTGTCGAAATCCGATAAGAGTAGCACTGGTTGCTTCTAGGCTGTCAGAAGGCTTTTATGTCGCTTTTGGGCGTCTCATTGGTAGAATGGCTATTTTAGATTGTTTATAGATTCGTCTCTTGCTTCTAATTATAGAAGATCAAGTTTGCTAGTAAGCATGTTTGGTTGCTTCTAGGTTGATTACCTGTATGGTTATTTTTTGTGTAGTTTTGCTCATACGGGCTCGACTGGGCCGCATGTAGCTGTTGGTCTCATACGTAGCTTATTTAACTCGTATGTATGTTGTTGTCTCAAATGCGGCTCGCCTGGCCCGTATGTAGCTGTTGGTCTCATACGTGGCTTATTTGGCTCGTATATTTGTTGTTGTCTCATACGCGGCTCAACTGGCCCGTATGTAGCTGTTGGTCCCATACGTAGCTTGTTTACCTCGTACGTGTTTTTGGTTACTTGTATGTAGCTTCTTAGTTAATACGCAGTTTGTTGTGCTCATCTAGGGTGATATCATTTCCCTAGGGCTATCGACCATCAAGACGTGTGTTTACCTTACTCCTAAGGGACTGTGGACGAGTCACTCGCGTGTACCATTAGATCTTAACTGAGTTGGTTGATCGCGGACCGGAGTATGATGGAATCCAAGTTCAGGGTAATAGCATGCGAATACGTTCCTATTGTCGAGGTCTTGGATCGATAGGCCATAAACCAGATCTTTAGGGATTCTGGTAAGTCTAGGTTGAGCAGCCTAGTAGAGTTATCTTGCGAAGTCTAAACTTAAGACCGACCATGTTGTGTTTATACTGTTGTCATCCCTAGGATTGTTCAGAGTTAGTGACATCTAGGATAGTAACTTGTGGCTATTACTACTTCACCATTACTTATTATCATTATTCGCCGAAGGGAAAGAGTTGGTGTTAAGGGTGATTCCTTATGATCCAACCTGTCCTATAGGCCGACACTAAACGATGTTATTGGGTTGTACCTTCCCGTCAAAGGGATACGTACGGTGCCTTCTCACGAGTTGGGAGCACGGGTTGCGTATCTCGTCTGTTAATTCCTAAAATACCGTGACTTATGGGTGCCACAGGGTAGGCTTCGTGCTATCCTGCACTTACAAGACCCTATGTTCATTTGGTTTTTGAATAAAGTCCGGTATGCCAGGCAATAGTGGCAAACACGATCACCACTATAGTGACTGCAGTAACGGAAACTAGACCATACCTGCAACCTTGTTTTTGAGTGAGGTCCGGTACGCCGGGTAGTAGTGGAAAACGGAGGACACCATAAGCATAATGCATTGGTGGGACTTGACCCTCCTGCAACCTCACCAGTTACGTTGCATTATTAGGAACAGGATTGTGTAAAAAGTAGAATTCATAACGTGGGTTCAAATCTCTATATATGAAGAAACGGCTTGATATGGGGCGTATGTAGTTATGGGCTGCATACCGTCCCAGAGTCTTGCTTGCATTAGAATAAGGGCATCCTTGCATTAGTAATATTGCATTAGAGTCTAAGTCATAACATACACTGACACATGAAATATATATACACGGCTCCCTTTTCATCAATCTATTTTGCTATAGTTGAGATTCGTTGCTAGTTATCAGCCTTAAAGTATCAGTGAATACTGACGTCCCCACTTCAATAGGTACTGTATTGCAGAAGTACAGGTATTGGATTGCAGAGGTACATGTATTAGATTGCAGAAGTATAGGTACAGGTATAGGTACAGGAACAGGATTCAGGAGGACTCAACGCGAGAGAGCAAGAAGTCGATTTCATTAAAGTTTTCCACTGTAAATATGTTGTAATTCATTTGAAATAATTGTTGTAAATTATTTATTTGTTGGAAACATCCAAGTGGAATACCAAGTGTTGTTCTTTATTCATTGTACTCTGATGTAATATGTTGAAAGTTGTAACACTTGGGATTGTAAAGGTATTATTGTAACACTGTTGTAATGTATTGTAATTTTGTAACATTCGGATTTGTAATACATTTGTGTTGAATAAAAAGTTTTAAATTTTTCTGTCATTTCTGTGTATTGTGGCTAATTAAAGAAAAGATTCTGGCTTATGTCACGGTTTTCCAGTTACTGAAAATCGGGCGTTACAATTAATCCCTACCACTATGATACCACGAGATTTAGATAAACTGTGAGTACTAGACCATGCCCCGATAATTTTGGAGGTCAATCTGTATCACAGATAATTCCGGATACTATTTCACTCACACTTGGAAATCTTAGA